>JAVSCE010021190.1:0-411555 GCA_032199065.1 Smutsia gigantea
ATCTGGGCCAATTTATCTGCTTCATCATTTCCTGGGATGCCAGTGGCAAATGACCTGTCACATGATATACTGTAATTATTTTAGTCTGACCACAGGCCCATAAATCTTGCCACAATTTTTGCCCCCAAAGGGGTCGGTGACCAACCAGCCAGCTGGCATGGTACCAGGTTGGTAGCCACAGGGTCAAGCCCTGATAGACACCCCAGCTGTCAGTGCAGACAACTATGGGGAAGGGCTCCTGGATGATCACAAGCCACACGGCCCACAGCTCTGCCCATTGGCGGCTCTTCCCCTCACCATCTTCCATCCATATTATCTAAATCTTAGTATGGATAGCTGTGGCCCTCCATTTTGGGGGCTGCCCAAGGCTGGAGCCATCTGTGTACCATGCATCTTTGGGTATAGGGGCTCTTCCCTTCCTATAGGGACTCTCTGCTACTAATGGTTCAAAAGCAAGTTCTTCCTGCTTTTCACTAGTATATGTCACCGGCCCCAATAAGCATTGGAGTTCTTCACTCAAGGGGCTAGTAGAGGGGGCACTACGCTGCTATAGGTAAGCACCCCACTTGGCTAATGTGGCCATTTGTGCCACACCACTCCTTGGCTTTTGGGTCCAGTCTCATACCCACCCCAAGATGGGATAAGTGGTTATTATCTTTATTGGGGCCATTCCAGTGATGGGTTCTGTAGCCAGCAAGGCATGATACATGGCAGCCAGTTGCTTTTCTATCAAAGTGTATCGTACCTTTGCCCCTTTCCAGAGTTGTGACCAGAATCCAATGGGTTGGCGAGTTCGTTCAAGCCACTGCCAGAGATCCCAGCCATAAACATCTTCAGTCACATGAATGTCCAGCTCACAGGGCCTTGATGGGTCTATCACACTCAAGACCTGCACGGCCTTGACTGCCCGTTTTGCTGTAGTAAAGCAGATGCACATGTCTCATCCTAGTACCACCTGATGCCCTTTCGTACCAACGGTATAAGGGCTTCAGAATTTGTCCCAAGAGTGGAATAAACACTCTCCAGTAGCCTAGAAGACCCAGAAACTCCTGTAGCAATGCTACAGTTGTAGGGGTAGAAAAGGCCTGGACTTTATAACTGTTTCTGGTATCACTTTGGTCTTACCCGACCAGACAACACCCAAATATTTTACAGACAAACCAGGTCCCTGAACCTTGGTACTGTTCCCAGCCCATCCTTTCTCTTGTAAATATCTAGGTGCTGCACCTTCTAGATCTGAAAGAGAATCGGATGTGAGCATGACATCATCAATATAATAGTACAGCCACACCACTGGTGGTTTCTCCCATGTAGCCAAGTCCTGGGCTACAAGTCCATGACAGATGGAGGGGCTGTGGAGTTATCCCTGTGGAAGGACATTGAAAGTCCATTGCTGTCCTTCCCACATGAAGGTAAACTGTTCCTGACTTTCCTGCTCAGTGTCAATGGAAAAGAAGGCATTAGCAAGATCTACCACATAATGGTATGTTCCTAGTTCACGGCTGAGGGTATTCATCTGGCCTTCAATAGAGGGGACAGCAGCATGCATAGGAGGTATGACTTTATTCCATTCTCGGTAATCCACAGTCATACGCCAGGGGCCAGCTGGCTTTTTTACTGGCCACACTGGGGAATTGAAAGGACTATGGGTGGGCTTTATAATACCCACCTTTTCCAGCTCCTGGATAGTTTCTCCAATCTCTTTATGCCCTCCAGGCAGTTTGTATTGTTTGGTATTAGTCACCCGCTGAGGCACAGGCAAAGTTATGGGCGGGTGCTTAGCATGTCCCCTCAGAACTGCCTTCACCACACGTACTCTCAGTCTGAACTCACCTGCAGCTGTCTGCAACTATAGACCCTGCAGGATATCAATCACCCCAAAATAGTCAGGGATAGGAGGTATATACACCGTATACTCTTTTGGGGGTAGACACCCTATTCCCCAAGGGATTTGGGCTTGTTTCACTGTGATAGCTTTACCCCCATATCCACCTATGATAGTGGGGGTCCTGGGGAACTGCTCATGGTTACCATGAATCAGTGAACATTCAGCCCCTGTGTCCACCAGAGCCAGAACACATTGTATGTTCACTGGGAACCAATGGATAGCTATTTCAACATGTGGCCTCCTGTCCCCCCGGTCCCTCAGGGCAGATACCTTGACCTTCCCCTCAGTCAAACTATGTTTCCCAATCATCTTCCTGTATTGGCTCAAGTGAGGTTGGCTTGCTCTCCAGCAGGAGGTCTTGCAGACACACAGGTCGGACTCGTGGCTCTGTCTCTGACCTTTGCCTCTTTGGTTTTAATGGCTGGAACTGCGGCTCTGGTTTCAGTTGTTGCCATAGCTCTAGTAAGATCCTATTTGACTTCCCATCTAATTTCTTTCCATCTACTCCTGCCCGTATTAAATCAACCCACATCTGGGTCCTTGTAACCTTCATGGGGACATTTAAATTCTTCTTGTGAGTAGCAAACCTTATTTCTTTCCATGTTCTCATTGCTTCAGTCTCTCCTAAGTCTGCTACTGTACGTGTCACCTCACTTATGGGATGCCCTAACTGAGGGGAAAGAACGGCCACTAGAGACCCAAAGAGGGATGTGGGAGCCATTTGAAGCATGATATTTCTCATCCCAGTAGTGAAAATCTCTTTATCTGGGCCATAAGTCTCTGGGCTATAGTGGCATTTCTTATGCCTAGCTCTCATAACACCTGTTGGTGCTCAGCATACATCTGCCATCCAACAGGAGAGGATGGTAGATCACCCAGATTGGGCCACACAGCACTAAGTGCAGCCATAAGCCAATCGAGGATGGAGTGACTCCCTGGGGTCTGATGTACATTTTGTAATCGCTGCCTCAAGGGGGGCTGCACTGTCAGGGAAGCCAGCTTTCCCTTTTCTGACCCCGACAGAACAATTCCATCCACCCCTAAGTCCCATAGACACAGGAGCCAAGCTGATATTGACCCCGAAGGCTTCTGCCTAAACCAGGAGCCCAAATCCACCAGCTCAGCATGAGTATAGGGGTGGACCATAGCATGCTCCACGACCTGGGGAGGGTGCTGCTCCTCTCCTTGGGGAACTTTCAGCTGCTTGATCTTTATTTTCTTTACAACCACTGGGAGTCCTTTCAATACAGGAGGGTTCAGTGCCTCTGGCACCACCCCATCATCCTTCACCAGCTCCTCCATTTCTGGAGCAGATATTTCTAAGCCTTAGTTTCTACTTCTTTTACTACCAAATTTTTTTTCAGGATTATGATATTATCAAGAAACAGATTAGATTAGAACTTGACCTCTAGAAAATAAAGGAACTGCATTGATTCTCCTATGTAGCCTAGTTCAGGAGTCATGTAACTCACATTGATGAGGTATATAGAGTTCAGGAAGACCACCTGCATTTATGTATTTAGTTTTTCTGGCTCCATCCAAGCTGAGCCCCTTCAAAATACCAAATCTGTGGCATTTGCAGAGAGAATGGAATCAGATCTCTAATTGCACAATTAATAGGATTTCTAATACGTACAGTGGGAATTCAGATTTCTAATGTGCAAACCACATGGCTGCTTTGAGGAGGCTAAAATTGAAGAGATGATGTTCTAGGTATATAATGTTGAAACTGAGTCAAAAACACCTAGTTTTATTTAAGTTCATTTGATTGGCTTAAATTATGGTCCTGATGTGGATGGAAGTATATTCTTGCAGATAGCAAGACTACTCTAAACAATATATCTATCTGGAATCTTAAACTCATAAGACTTGATAGGCCTTTCGAGCATTCTCTACACCACCTTATTTTAGAAAAACTCTCCCTGTGGTGGGAAGCCTATGTGCAGTTTGCCCAAGAAAAAGGAATGAAAAATAATAGTAAATAATGTGTACTGAGTGATTGCCGTATATCAAGCATTCAGATTAATGTTTAATATGCATTATCTTAAACCTCACACTCTATTTGATGTAGGTCCTATTGCTAAATATCTCTATTTACATCTGAGAAAACACATTGTCAAAGAAGTTAAGTAAATTACATCAAGTAACTTGTTAGAGGGAGAGCCAGGTCGGTATGACTTCATGGTCTGAGCTCCTAACCAGAAGTGTATTCTAGTTTACAAATATTCATTACAACTTACTGAAGTTTCTGCTGCTTTATGTAGTTGCAGATAAGGAGAAGGCTTTATTTTTATCAACATTTTCATTTCAGCTTCATAAAATTATGCTCCCATTTGGTATATATGCTTCTTTTGCAGCATCAATTTTATTTTGTCAATAATTTATCATTATTTTGATTATGTTCTTAAAGAGTTATTGTGTAAAAGATAACTGAATCCACTGTTAAGTAAAGGTTAAGTTACTTGAAGATGTTATCAGTAGGCCCATATTTTATTTGAGGTAGATACTTAGAGGAAAGAGAAATATAGGAGGTATGGGTGTGGCAAAATGTAAAATTGGCCTCTTTATTCAGCTGTCCTCCCTTAAAGTCTTACTTGCCTTTCTATTTTCTCTTTATCTGTAGAAGTTCTTTGTTGTTTTTTGGTCTCAGAAACTGATACTATCATTGAGGACTAAAACAGTAATGAATCCACAGACCAGTTTATCTTGATAGGATAAAGTTTCTATTAAATTTATACAGTCCCTTTCAAATAGGTACTCCTTATTCTAATTGTAGAAAACTAAGTACATTAACCTGTCATCAAGACTCAAGAAATTAAAGATTTCACTTCTCCCAAATTAATGTTTAGATTTAAATCAGTCCCTAAAATCCCAGCAAGAATCTTCATGTATTTATAAATTATATGAAATTCTAAAAATGTAAATGGAAAGGCAAAGGAATTAGAACAGCTAAAAGAATTTTGAAAAAGAAGAATAAAATGGAAGAAATTACTCTACACAATTACTATGACTTATTATATAGCCATAGTACTCAAGACTGGTATTGTCAGCAGTATAGACACCTGATAAGCCAGAAATAAATAGCCCCACACAAGTAGAGCCAGCTGATCTTTTTTTTTTTTAATGAAAGTGTAAAGGCAGTTCAATGGAGAATGGATTGTCCCTTGATCAGATAGTGCACTAGCAGGTGGCTTTCATAGCTGGCAAAAAGAAAAGAACCTTATAAATGTCACCTTAGGCAAAAATTAACTCCAAATAAATCATAGATTTAAATTTAAAATGTAAAACTGTAAATCTTTTTAGAAGGAAATGAGAAAATCTTTAGACCTAGGGGTTGGTAAAGAGTTATTAGATATGACACCAAGGCACAATCCATAAAAGAAAAAAAAATTGGTAAGTTAGACTTCATTAAAATTTAAATCTTTTGCTCTGCAGTTAAAAGGATGAGAAGACAAAAGACTTGTATGTAGAATATATAAAGAACTCTCAAAACTCAGTTAAGAAAACAATCCAGTTCAAAAGTGGGCAAAAGACATGAAGAGATTTTGCTAAAGAGGATATGCTCTCAAATGGGAGCCCTCCTACACTGTTGGTGGGAATGTAAATTGGTACAACTGCTATGGAAAGCAGTATGGAGGTTCCTCAGAAAACTGAATATAGAATACCATTTGACCCAGTAATTCCACTTCTAGTTATTTACCTAAAGAAAACAAAATCCCTGATTTGAGGAGATATATGCACCCCTATGTTTATTGCTGCATTATTTACAATAGCCAAGACATGGAAGCAACCTAAGTGTCCACCAATAGATGAATGGATAAAGAAGAAGTGGTACACATATTCAATGGAATATTATTCAGCCACAAAAAATGGAAACCTGCCATTTGCAACAACATGGGTGGATCTAGAGGGTATTATGCTCAGCGAAATAAGCCAGGTGGAGAAAGACAAATACCATATGGTTTCACTCATTTGTGGAATCTCAAAACAAAGCACAAGAGAAGGAACAAAATAGCAGTAGACTTTAGAGACACTGAGAAGTGACTAGTGGTTACCATGGGGGAGGCGTTGGGGTGGGTTGGCGAGGAGAGCAAAGAGGATAAAGGGGCACAGAAATTCTCAATCATAGTATAAGTTGGTCACGGGGAGAATAGTACAGCATGGAGAATATAGTCAGTGATTCTGTAATCTTCTTTCTATGTTGACAGATGGTAAATATACTAGAGAGGGTGAGGATTTAATAATACGGATAATTGTTGAACCACTGTGTTGTATATTTGAGACCAATACAAGATTGTATCTCAACGATACCTCAAGAAAAATTTTTAAAAAGGATAGGCATTCTTTTAATATCATTGGCAGATAAGCACACGAAAAGATGTTCAGAATTACTTGCTATTAGAGAAATGCAAATTATTCCATGATGAGTTATTACTAGGGCAGCTAAAGTAAAAATTAGTAGTAATATCAATTGTTGAGGATGCAGAGAAACTAGATCTCTCATGCATTGCTAGTAGGAATGCAAAATGGTACAGACGCTCTGGAAAATAATTGATAGTTTCTTTAAAAGCTAAACATACACTTACCATATGACCCAGCAATCACACTGTTGAGCATTTATCACAGTAAAATGAAAACTTAAAAAAGCATGTACGTGATTGTTTGTATCTGCTTTATTTGTAATAGCCACAAATTGGAGCAACCAAAATGCCCTATAATAGGCAAACAGTTAAACTTTAATACACCCATATCATGGAATACAATACCAGCAATAAAAAGAATAATGAATTATTGTTATTGTTATAATGAATTATTACAATAAAAATAAATGAATTATTGATACATGCCACAACTTGGGTGGATCTCAAGGACATTAGTCTGAAAGAAGCCAGCCTCAAAAGGCCACATACTGTATGATCTCATTTATATAACAATCTTGAAATGATAAAATCGTAGTGCTGGGGAACAGATTAGTTGTTGCCAGGGGTTTGGGAAGGTTGAGAGGTAGGTGACTATAAACAGATAGTACAAGGGAGAGCCTAAGGTGAAGGAATAGTTCTGTATCTTGGTTATAATGCAAGTATTTCAAGAGCCGATCTAGGGAGACTGGGCCAGGAGAGTACTAGGGATCTGAGAATACTAGGTTGCTCTCCTGCTTCTCTGGGTTTCTGCAAGGGATTACTTGCTGTTTTCCACCAAGTTCTCTCTCCCCTCCACATTATTACTACCCCCTCTTCACTATGGAAATTGTAGCCAGCCTCCATTTGAGAACAGAGGTTGAATGAACTGTTGTAGCCAGTTGCATAATATCCAAATATATATGATCAAATGTTTCACTTATTTGTAACAGATTTTCAATACAAGATTTAGTGTATCTTAATTTTCTGAGATTTTGCTTAAGTAAGAAGAGTGTTTCTTACCTCCCACAAAAAGCTGTGTGATTTGAGGAAAAACAAAAGGAGAACAAGAAAAGTTATTTCATCTTTGCTTTCTAAACCAAGGCTATAAACTTCAAAGTAATCCTGTGTATTATTTCAGAGAATGTTGATCTTTTAGGTTGGTTATACATCTACCTTCTAGTGGGTTATACATCTACCCACATGATCTTTTAGATTATACATCTACCTTCTAGTGGGACAATCAGTAGCATACCTAATGGAGTGAACTTCATGCCATTTTACATATTGACTCATTCATTCATTCATTCATCACACATTCACTTGGGAAAAATAATATTTCAATAGGTAAAAATTTTTTTGACTTTGCGCTAGTATAGGTTTAAGTGGTTTGTGTATATTATATCTCTCTTGGCTGTAGGTATGTCACATAGAGGATACAGGAATACAAAGAAAGGTATAGTACAGCTCCTGTTCTCAGTGGCTCACTATCTAGCAGGGCAGGCAAATATATAAACAGATATAGTAGTGTATCAAGTACTTAATGGAAGTATGAGTAGAGAGCTTTGACAGTGTCTTCCCTGCCTAGGAATGTTGCAGGAAGTCTTCCCATAGCACAACCTTTGTGCTGAGTGTTACTGAATAAATAGGAGTTTACTGCCCATGAACAAGCCAGAGGAGAGGAGTTCTAGGCAAAGGGAATAACATGTGCAGAGATACACTTACCTCCTCTGGGAAAAAAAAAAGTCATAGATTTTTAACATTGAAGAAGATATTGAAGATTGTTTCAACACCCTTGCTTTATATAAAAAGAATTAGAAGCTCTTAGAGGCAGATGTTCTTGCCTAGTATCACTTTAACTATTCTTTCAAACTGTATAGCTCAAATGTGTTTTGGTCAGATAGTACTCTACTCCAAGAAAGAAGGTTCTTCCTCATGTTTTCTTTGTTTATAAGTTGGATTTACTTCCAAGCTAAAATGTAGCCAGGTGTTATTTTTATTTCTCTTTAAAACTTTTTATTATGAAAATGTCCAAAAATTCAGGATAATATAAAGAATACCTATTATCTCACCACCAAGAATTAACTGATATTAATTAAATTTTTAATGCTGATATTTTGTCAATCTTGCTAAAAGAAATAAAACAATTTAGGAACAATTGAAATCCTCTTTGTATCATTCTCCAATCTATTCCTATCCTTCCTTCTCCAGAAAAAATACTCTGTGAGGTTGGTGAATAATTATTGTTATGTGTGTACTCAAACAATGTATGGTGTAAATGATATACTATATGTACATTTTGCATCTTTCATGTGTGATACTCACTTAAATGTGTTTTTTCAGGTGAGCACAAAATAAAGAACACAGAAGAGTAGGTGATAGGTGCTCTTCAGCAGTGGAGACTTGCTGTTTGTTGTAGCTTTGTTCTCATGTTCTCTTCTTGCTACCTAAAGTGACACTGTTGTCTTGTTAAATGTGCATCGGTTTGGGGAGAATGTAATTCCATTATTTTATAGGTTTTCAAATATATTTTCTAAGGCTTTCATTGGGAAAACAATTATTTCTGTGGGCTTACATTTGCTCTAATACTAGATTTTTAAAATTCTTTACTACTGAGATCTTTCCAGTAGAAATATTCTCTAGGAAAGTTAAATGAACAAGATACGACCATTACCACATGGTAGCAGTTCTCCCACTGCACATGCATTGCCTGCAAGACAGTAGTAGTTCTAAGTAGTAAGAAGCCAGCTGTGCTGTGTGGGAGGAGAGTCTCTGAAAACACTATGTGATGATCCAGGAAGAAGATGTTTATCTGGACTTTGAGAAGAGCTGAGAAGTCCTTTCACTAAGGGCCTGGCCTTAGTGTGAGGGATGTTGGAGGGAGAGAGAGGAATCTGCAGCAATTGTGAAGGAGAGCATTACTGTAGGTATTGAGAACATATTTTTACACTTGGATTCATTGTGCCAACTGTAACTAGCAATATATATGTGTTTTAAGTTAATGACATTCAGCTGGAATACCGCTAAATGTATGAGTTAATTGAAGACTATAATAAATGCACAGAACCCCCTTGTTTCTGTTAATAGAAGGAAAATTCATCTACCATGTTCTTATAACAGTGAAAAACTGAAAATATGCAAAAATGCTAATAATAGACAAGCCAGTTATTCTCAACCCCACTGTTACTTTAATTCTCAGTAATTGTCCCCATGTAGCAGCAACAGAATAATGGAGGAAAAAAACTAGAATTTTCACTCTGGCTTGTATTTTTTGAAGATTAGCAACTCTGGCATATGATCGCAGAAAACCTTATCTAAAAATTTCAAATGGTAAAAATGAAAGGAAACAATTGACCCCTAAGAAACTCATTCTTTTTGGAGTCAGTTCCAGCTTTTGTTTTCTTTTGTTGGATGGCATATAGAGAGGAAGGAAAACATGAAACATCCTTTGCTATGAAACAGGATGGCATATAAACAGGAAGGAAAACATGAAACAGACATGCTATAGCACTGTCTTATGATATATAATAGGCCATTGTATAACTGGTGCAAAAGCATAGGTAAGTTTAATATGATGAATGTTTAAAAGGAAACAAGATGCAGATGCTTTGTTTGGATACAAAACAGGGAAATGCACAGTAGGTATATTTCCAGATAGATTTTTTAAACTGGTATTTCTTCTCTACTGTATTCCCCATTCACCGAGAATGGAAAATCACCCCTACTGGACTCTCATGCACACCCTCCCAAATCAGGTGTCCAAGTTAAAAAAAAAATGTACCAACGACAATGAGATACCATACCACATCCATGAAATGACTATAACAAAAAAAGAAAGAAAGAATGGGAAAATTTCAACTGTTGGCAAGGATACGGAGAAATTGGAACCTTTGTACATTGCTGGTGGGAATGTGAAATGTTTCAGCCACTGTAAAAAAGTTAGATGGTCCCTCAAAAACCTAAACCTAGAATTATTATATGACACAGCAGTTCCACTCCTAGATATATACTCAAAAGAATGAAAAACAAGGTCTCAAACAAATACTTGAACACAAATGTTCATAGCAGCTCTATTCACAAGTTAAAACAACCCAAATGTTCATCAACTGATGAAATATGAACAAAATTCATAAATTCAGAAACGTAAAGGTAAAGTTTGTTGGAAGACCCAAACTACTAAAGCTCTCAAGAAAAGACAGATAATCTGAACAATCCTACATGTATTAAAGAAACTGAATTTGAGTTTAAATCTTTCCACCAAAGGAAACTCCAGGCCCAGATGATGTCTTTACTGACAAATCCTACCAAGCATTTAAGGAAGAAATAATATCAATTCTATACAAATTCAGCCAGGAAATAGAAGAACACTTCACAATTCTTAAAGTCATGGTATCAAAACAAGCTAAAGACACTAAAGATGGAAAAGTATAGACACAAAAACCTTAAACAAAATATTAGCAAATTAAAAATAGTGATTCAGAGAAATGACAATTCTTTATGACTAAGTAGGCTTTTTCCCCGGAATAGAAGGTTGTTTTAATCTTCAAAAATGAATCAGTACAAGTCACATGTTAATAAACTAAAAGGAAAAAACACATGATTATCTCGATAGTTAGCTATTACATCAATTTATAATAAAGAACTCTTAATGAACTAAGAATAACAGGAACTTCCTCAACCTGATAAAAGGCAAATATAAATATCCACACCAAATATACTTAAGGATAAAAAACTGAATGCTTTCTCCTAGTATGAGAACAAGGCAAGGATATCAACAGTGTACTGGAGATCAGATCTGCAAGGGAAGAAAAAAGAGAAATGCATATTGAACAGAAAGAAATAAAGCTCTTTATATTTGCAAATGAAATAGCTTACTATGTAGAAAATCCCAAAGAATCTACCCAAAACATCTATTAGTACTACTACAAGTAAATTCAGCAGTCACAGAATACAAAGTCATTATAAAAAAATCATATTTCTATATACTAATTGTTAACAATTAAACATTGAAATTGTAAAAATACCATTTACAATAGCAGTTTAAAACATGGCAGACTTATGTATAAATCAAATACAACCTCTCTATACTGAAAACCTACAAAGCACTGATGAAAGAAATCAAAGATGATCTCATTAAGTGGAGAGAGAGACTGTGCTAAACTATTGGAAGACCTAATACTAACATCAGTTCTCCCAAATTGTTCTGTACATTGGATGAAATCCCTCTCAAACTCCCAGCAGGAATTGTGCAACAATTGATGAGATTCTAAAATTTATTCAGGAAGGCAAAGGAATAGAAGTCAGAGAAATTTTGAATAGTAGCAAAGTTGGATGAATCAGAACACCTGATATCATGACTTAGTATAAAAGTACAGTAATCCGTGTATTATTATATTATTCTTAATAGATACACCGTTTTATGGCAGGGGAAAAAAACAAACCAGAAATAGACCTATATATATATATATAATCAATTGTTTTTTGACAAAGCATAGAAGCAATCCAATGAACAAAGATTAGTGTTTTCAGCAAATGATACTGAACATGTAAAAACAAAATGAAAAAGAAACAAAAGGTCATAGTCCCAAATCATTTTTTTTCCCACCAGTGACTGTTTTTATTATTTTTTTAATTAAGGTATAATTGACACACCTCATATGAAGCTTTCACAGGAGAAACAATGTGGTTACTACATTCACCCATATTATCCAGTCCCCCCCATACCCCATTGAACTCACTGTCCATCAGTGTACTAAGATGTCACAGAGTCACTATTTGCCTTCTCTGTGCTATACTGTTCCCCATGATCCCCATGACACTATGTGTGCCGATCATAATACCCCTCAATCCCCTTCTCCATCCCTCCCCACTCGCTCTCCTCCACCCCTCCGCTTTGGTAACTGCTAGTCCCTTCTGGGAGCCTGAGAGTCTGCTGCTATTTTGTTTCTTCATTTTTGCTTCATTGTTATACTCCACAAATGAGTGAAATCATTTGGTACTTCTCTTTCTCCACCTGGCTTATTTCACTGAGCATAATACTCTCTAGCTCCGTCCATGTAGTTGCAAATGGTAGGATTTGTGTTCTTCTTATGGCTGAATAATATTCCATTGTGCATATGTACCACATCTTCTTTATCTATTCATGTGTTGATGGGCACTTAGGTTGCTTCGATATCTTGGCTATTGTAAATAGGTAAATAGTGCTGTGATAAACATAGGGATGCATATCTGTTTTTTTTTTCTTTCTTTTTTTTATAATATAATTTATTTTATTATCATTAATTTACAATTACATGTGCAATATTACGATTATTAAACTACCCCTTCATCAGGTCCCCCCCACCAACCCCATTACAGTCACTGTCCATCAGCGTAGTGAGATGCTATAGAATCACTACTTGTCTTCTCTGAGTTGTACTGCCCTCCCCGTGCCCCCCCAACATTACATCTGCTAATCGTAATGCCCCTTTTTCCCTCTTATCCCTCCCTTCCCGCCCATTTTCCCCAGTCCCTTTCCCTTTGGTAACTATTAGTCCGTTCTTGGGTTCTGTGAGTCTGCTGCTGTTTTGTTCCTTCATTTTTTTTCTTTGTTCTTATACTCCACATATGAGTGAAATCATTTGATACTTGTCTTTTTCGGCTTGGCTTATTTCACTGAGCATAATACCCTCTAGCTCCATCCATGTTGTTGCAAATGGTAGGATTTGTTTTCTTCTTATGGCTGAATAATATTCCATTGTGTATATGTACCACATCTTCTTTATCCATTCATCTACTGATGGACACTTAGGTTGCTTCCATTTCTTGGCTATTGTAAATAGTGCTGCAATAAACATAGGGGTGCATCTGTCCTTTTCAAATTGGGCTGCTGCATTCTTAGGGTAAATTCCTAGGAGTGGAATTCCTGGGTCAAATGGTATTTCTATTTTGAGTTTTTTGAGGAACCTCCATACTGCTTTCCACAATGGTTGAACTAATTTGCAGTCCCACCAGCAGTGTAGGAGGGTTCCCTTTTCTCCACATCCTCGCCAACATTTGTTGTTGTTTGTGTTTTGGATGTTGGCCATCCTCACTGGTGTGAGGTGATATCTCATTGTGGTTTTAATCTGCATTTCTCTGATGATTAGCGATGTGGAGCATCTTTTCATGTGCCTGTTGGCCATCTGAATTTCTTCTTTGGAGAAGTGTCTATTCATGTCCTCTGCCCATTTCTTAATTGGATTATTTGCTTTCTGTTTGTTAAGGTGCATGAGTTCTTTATATATTTTGGATGTCAACCCTTTATCAGATACGTTTTTTATGAATATATTCTCCCATACTGTAGGATGTCTTTTTGTTCTACTGATGGTGTCCTTTGCTGTACAGAAGCTTTTCAGCTTGATATAGTCCCACTTGTTCATTTTTGCTTTTGTTTCCCTTGCCCGGGGAGATATGTTCATGAAGAAGTTGCTCATGTTTATGTCCATGAGATTTTTGCCTATGTTTTTTTCTAAGAGTTTTATGGTTTCATGACTTACATTCAAATCTTTGATCCACCTTGAGTTTACCTTTGTGTATGGGGCTAGACAGTAGTCCAGTTTCATTCTCTTACATGTAGCTGTCCAGTTTTTCCAACACCAGCTGCTGAAGAGGCTGTCATCTCCCCATTGTATATCCAAGGCACTTTTATCAAATATTAATTGACTGTATATGTTTGGGTTAATGTTTGGATTTTCTATTCTGTTCCACTGGTCTGTGGGTCTGTTTTTGTGCCAATACCAAATTGTCTTGATTACTGTGGCTTTGTAGTAGAGCTTGAAGTCAGGGAGCGTAATTCCCCCTGTTTTATTCCTCCTTCTCAGGATTGCTTTGGCTATTCGGGGTCTTTTGTGGTTCCATATGAATTTTAGAATTATTTGTTCCAGTTCATTGAAGAAAGCTGTTGGTAGTTTGATAGGGATTGCATTGAATCTGTAGATTGCTTTAGGTAGTATAGCCATTTTGACAATATTGATTCTTCCTAGCCAAAAGCATGGGATGCTTTTCCATTTGTTAGTGTCCTCTTTAATTTCTCTTAGGAGTGTCTTGTAGTTTTCAGAGTACAGGTCTTTCACTTCCTTCGTTAGGTTTATTCCTAGGTATTTTATTCTTTTTGATGCAATTGTGAATGGAATTGTTTTTCTGATTTCTCTTTCTGTTAGTTCATCATTAGTGTATAGGAAAGCAACAGATTTCTGTGTGTTAATTTTGTATCCTGCAACTTTGCTGTATTCAGATATTAGTTCTAGTAGTTTTGGAATGGAATCTTTAGGGTTTTTTATGTACAGTATCATGTCATCTGCAAATAGTGACAATTTGACTTCTTCTTTACCAATCTGGATGCCTTGTATGTCTTTGTTTTGTCTGATTGCTGTGGCTAGGACCTCCAGTACTATGTTGAATAACAGTGGAGAGAGTGGGCATCCTTGTCTTGTTCCCGATCTTAGATGAAAAGCTTTCAGCGTCTCGCCGTTAAGTATGATGTTAGCTGTGGGTTTGTCATATATAGCCTTTATGATGTTGAGGTACTTGCCCTCTATACCCATTTTGTTGAGAGTTTTAATCAGGAATGGATGCTGAATTTTGTCAAATGCTTTTTCAGCATCTATGGAGATGATCATGTGGTTTTTGTTCTTCTTTTTGTTGATGTGGTGGATGATGTTGATGGATTTTCGAATGTTGTACCATCCTTGCATCCCTGGGATGAATCCCACTTGATCATGGTGTATGATCCTCTTGATGTATTTTTGAATTCGGTTTGCTAATATTTTGTTGAGTATTTTTGCATCTACGTTCATCAGGGATATTGGTCTGTAATTTTCTTTTTGGTGAGGTCTTTGCCCGGTTTTGGTATTAGAGTGATGCTGGCTTCATAGAATGAGTTTGGAAGTATTCCCTCCTCTTCTATTTTTTGGAAAACTTTAAGGAGAATGGGTGTTATTTCTTCTCTATATGTCTGGTAGAATTCAGAGGTGAATCCATCAGGCCCAGGGGTTTTGTTCTTGGGTAGTTTTTTGATTACCAATTCGATTTCGTCACTGGTGATTGGTCTGTTTAGTTTTTCTGTTTCTTGCTTGGTCAGTCTTGGAAGGTTGTATTTTTCTAAGAAGTTGTCCATTTCTTCTATGTTTTCCAGCTTGTTAGCATATAGATTCTCATAATATTCTCTTATGATTCTTTGTATTTCTGTGGGGTCTGTCGTGATTTTTCCTTTCTCATTTCTGATTGTGTTTATGTGTGTAGATTCTCTTTTTCTCTTAATGAGTCTGGCTAGGGGTTTATCTATTTTGTTTATTTTTTCAAAGAACCAGCTCTTGGTTTTATTGATTTTTTCTATTGTTTTATTCTTCTCAATTTTATTTATTTCTTCTCTGATCTTTATTATGTCCCTCCTTCTGGTGACTTTGGGCCTCATTTGTTCTTCTTTTTCCAATTTCAGTAATTGTGTCTTTAGACTATTCATTTGGGAATGTTCTTCCTTCTTTAAATAGGCCTGGATTGCAATATACTTTCCTCTTAGAACTGCCTTTGCTGCGTCCCACAGAAGTTGTGGCTTTGTGTTGTTGTTGTCATTAGTCTCCATATATTCTTTGATTTCTGTTTTGATTTGGTCGTTAACCCATTGATTAATTAGGAGAGTGTTGTTAAGTCTCCATGTATTTGTGAGCCTTTTTGATTTCTTTCTAAAATTTATTTCTAGTTTTATACCTTGGTGATCTGAGAAGTTGGTTGGTAGGATTTCAATATTTTTGAAATTACTGAGGTTCTTTTTGTGGCCTAGTATGTGGTCTATTCTGGAAAATGTTCCATGTGCACTTGAGAAGAATGTGTATCCTGTTGCTTTTGGGTGTAGAGTTCTGTAGATGTCTGTTAGGTCCATCTGTTCTAGTGTGTTGTTCAGTGCCTCTGTGTCTTTACTTATTTTCTGTCTGGTTGATCTGTCCTCTGGAGTGAGTGGTGTGTTGAAGTCTCCTAAGATGAATGCATTGCTGTCTATTTCCTCCTTTAATTCTGTTAGTATTTGTCTCACATATGCTGGCGCTCCTGTGTTGGGTGCATATATATTTATAATGGTTATATCTTCTTGTTGGACTGACCCCTTTATCATTATGTAATGTCCTTCTTTATCTCTTGCTACTTTCTTCGTTTTGAAGTCTATTTTGTCTGATACAAGTACTGTAACACCTGCTTTTTTTTTTTTTTTTTTTGCATGAAATATCTTTTTCCATCCCTTCACTTTTAGTCTGTGTATATCTTTGGATTTGAGGTGAGTCTCTTGTAAGCAGCATATAGATGGGTCTTGCTTTTTTATCCATTCTGTTACTCTGTGTCTTTTGATTGGTGCATTCAGTCCATTTACATTTAGGGTGATTATTGATAGATATGTACTTATTGCCATTGCTGGCTTTAGATTCGTGGTTACCAAGGGTTCAAGGGTTGCTTCTTTACTATCTAACAATCTAACTTAACTTTCTTGTTAAGTTATTGTAAACACAGTCTGATGTTTCTTTCTTTCTCTCCCTTCTTATTCCTCCTCCTCCATTCTTTCTATAATAGGTGTTTTATTCTTTGCCTTTAGTTGGTATTTGGATGGTCTGCTTTCTTTGCTATGATTTTTTTTCTCTGGTGACATCTTTTTAGCCTTAGGTGTGCTTCCATCTAGAGCAGTCCATTTAAGATATCCTGTAGTGGTGGTTTATGAGAGGCAAACTCTCTCAACTTTCGTTTGTCTGGAAATTGTTTAATCCCTCCATCATATTTAAATAATAATCGTGCTGGATACAATATTTTGGTTCAAGGCCCTTCTGTTCCATTATGTTAAATATATCATGCCATTCTCTTCTGGCCTGTAAGGTTTCTGTTGAGAAGTCTGATGATAGTCTGATGGGTTTTCCTTTGTAGGTGATCTTTTTTCTCTCTCTAGCTGCCTTTAATACCCTGTCTTTATCTTTGATCTTTGCCATCTTAATTATTATGTGTCTTGGTGTTGTCTTCCTTGGGTCCCTTGTGTTGGGAGATCTGTGGGCTTCCGTGGACTGCGAGACTATTTCCTTCCCCAGCGAGGGAAAGTTTTCAGCAATTATTTCTTCAGACACTTTCTATCCCTTTTTCTCTCTCTTCTTCCTCTGGTACTCCTATAATGCGAATATTGTTCTGTTTGGATTGGTCACACAGTTCTCTTAATATTCTTTCATTCCTAGAAATCCTTTTATCTATCTCTGCCTCAGCTGCTCTGTACTCCTGTTCTCTGTTTTCTATTCCATTAACAGTCTCTTGTATCTCATCCATTCTGCTGTTAAGCCCATCGATCGCTTGTCTGATTTCTGCATTGTCTTTCCTCAGTTCCCTCACTTCCTCCCTCAGCTCTTGCACATTTCTCTGTAGGTCCATCAGCATGGTTATGACTTTTATTCTGAATTCTTTTTCAGGGAGGCTGTGCATTTCCATCCCTTCAGACTCCCTCTCTGGGGTTGTCTGGTTGATTTTGGTCTGAACCATATTCCTCTGTCTTTTCATGGCTGTATAATTTGGTCACTGATAGTTGCCACGTATGTCAGCTGGGCTCTTTAAGACTTTAAAAAGAAAAGAGAAAAAAGAAAAAAAAGAAAAAAAGAAATAAAGAAAAAAAGAAAGAAAAGAAAAAACAAAAACAAAAACAAAAAACAAAACAAAACAAAACAAAAAAATGCCCACCGGACGTAGATTCTGTGGGAATGCTCTAGGTGGCGCTATTGCCCCACTATTCCACAGCTGTGACTGTGCCGCTCCGCAGGGCCGTTTATCGCTCCGCCTCTTGGGGTGCCGAGTCCTCTCGGGTGTAGCTGCACGCTGTGCGCTTTCCTGTGTATTCTCGTCTCTCTTTTAGGAATAGATGTATTTTCTGTGTTTTCGTAGATAAATTTAGTGTTGGGAGGAGATTTCTGCCGCCCTGCTCACACCGCCATCTTCCCGGAAGTCCGCATATGTGTTTTTGAACCTCATTTCTTATTTTCTTTGGGTAAATACCTAGGAGTGGAATTCCTTGTCAAATGGTATTTCTATTTTTAGGTTTTTGAGTAACCTCCACATTGCTTTCCACAATGGTTGAACAAGTATACATTCCTACCAGCAGTGTAGGAGGGTTCCCCTTTCTCCGCATCCTCACCAGCATTTGCTGTTTCTAGTCCTTTCGGTGTTGGCCATCATTTCTGGTGTGAGGTGATATTTTATTGTGGTTTTAATTTGCATTTCCCTGACAATTAGAGATGTGAAGCATCTTTTCATGTGCCTGTTGGCCATCTGAATTTCTTCCTTGGAGAAGTGTTGGTTCATATATTCCACCCATTTTTATTTTTTTTTTTTGCGACATAATTAAAAAACATTTTTTTGGTATCATTAATATACAATTGCATGAGCAACATTGTGGTTACAACATTCACCCCATTATCAAGTCCCCACCACATACCCCATTACAGTTACTGTCCATCAGTGTAGTAAGACGCTGTACAGTCACTACTTGTCTTCTCTGTGCTTTGCTGCCTTCTCCATTCCCCCTTGCCCACATTATGTGTGCTAATTGTAATGCCCCTTATTCCCCTTCTCCCTTGCTTCCCATCCAGCCTGCACAGTCCCTTTCCCTTTGGCAACTGTTACACCATTATTGGGTTCTGTGAGTCTGCTGCTGTTTTGTTCCTTCTGATTTTGCTTTCTTCTTATGCTCCACAGATGAGTGAAATCATTTGGTATTTATCTTTCTCCACCTGGCTTATTTCACTGAGCATAATACCCCTCTCGTTCCATCCATGTTGTTGCAAATGGTAGGATTTGTTTTCTTCTTATGGCTGAATAATATTCCATTGTGTATATGTACCACATCTTCTTTATCCATTCATCTACAGATGGACACTTAGGTTGATTCCATTTCTTGGCTATTGTAAATAGTGCTGCAATAAAAATAGGGGTGCATATGTCTTTTTGAAACTGGGATCCTGCATTCTTAGGGTAAATTCCTAGGAGTAGAATTCCAGGGTCAAATGATATTTCTATTTTGAGTTTTTTGAGGAACTTCCATACTGCTTTCCACAAAGGCTGAACAAATTTACTTTCCCAGCAGCAGTGTACGAGGGTTCCCCTTTCTCCGCATCCCTGCCAGCATTTGTGGTTCCTAGTCTTTTCTATGTTGGCCATCATTTCTGGTGTGAGGTGATATCTCATTGTGGTTTTAATTTGCATTTCCCTGATAATTAGCGATGAGGGGCATCTTTTCATGTGCCTGCTGGCTATATGAATTTCTTCTTTGGAGAAGTGTCTCTTCATATCCTCTGCCCATTTTTTAATTGGGTTATTTGCTTTTTGGGTGTTGAGGCGTGTGAGTTCTTTATATATTTTGGATGATAATCCCTTGTTGGATATGTCATTTACAAATATACTCTCCCATACTGTAGAATGCCCTTTTGTTCTACTGATGGTGTCCTTTCCTGTACAGAAGCTTTTTAGCATGATGTAGTCCCATTTGTTCATTTTTTATTTCATTTCCCTTGCCCAAGCAGATGCGTTCAGAAAAAGTTGCTCATGTTTATATTCCGGAGATTTTTGCCTCTGTTTTCTTCTATGAGTTTTATGGTTTCATGACTTACATTCAGGTCTTTGATCCATTTTGAGTTTACTTTTGTATATGGGGTTAGACGATAATCCAGTTTCATTCTCTTGCATGTAGCTGTCCAGTTTTGCCAACACTAATTGTTGAAAGGCTATCATTTCCCCATTGAATATCCATGACTCCGTTATCGTATATTAATTAACCATATATGCTTGGATTTATTTTTCGACTCTGTAGTCTGTTCCATTGGTCTATTGGTCTGTTCTTGTGCCATTACCAATATTGTCCTAATTACCATGGCTTTGTAGTAGAGCTTCAAACTGGGGACCGTATTCCCCCATCCCCACCCCTACTTTATTCTTCCTTCTCAGGATCGCTTTGGCCATTCAGGGTCTGTTGTGGTTCCATATGAATTTTAGAACTATTTCTCTAGTTCGTTGAAGAATACTGTTGGTATTTTGATAGGGATTGCATTGAATGTGTAGATTGCATTAGGCAGGATGGCCTTTTTGACAATATTAATTCTTCCTATCCATGAGCATAGAATGTGTTTCCATTTATTGGTATCTTCTTTAATTTCTCTCATGAGTGTCTTGTAGTTTTCAGAGTATAGGTTTTCCACTTCCTTCATTAGGTTTATTCCTAGGTATTTTATTCTTTTTGATTCAGTTGTGAATGAAATTGTTTTCTTGATTTCTCTTTCTACGAGTTCATTGTTAGTGTACAGGAATGCAACAGATTTCTGTGTATTAATTTTGTATCCCAAACCTTTGCTGCATTCAGAGCTTAGATCTAATAGTTTTGGAGCGGATTCCTTAGGGATTTTTATGTACAATATCATGTCATCTGCAAAGAGGGACAGTTTGACTTCTTCCTTACCAATCTGGATGCCTTTTATTTCTTTGTGTTGTCTGATTGCTGTGGCTAGGACCTCCAGAAGTATGTTGAATACAAGTGGGGAGGGTGGACATCCTTATCTTGTTCCCGATCTTAGAGGAAAAGCTTTCAGCTGCTCGATGTTAAGTATGATGTTGGCTGTGGGTTTGTCATATATGGCCTTCATTATGATGAGGTACTTGCCCTCTATACCCATTTTCTTGAGAGTTTTTATCATAAATGGGTGTTGAACTTTGTTGAATGCTTTTTCAGCCTTTATGGAGATGATCATGTGGTTTTTGTCCTTTTTGTTGATGTGGTGGATGATGTTGATGGATTTTCAAATGTTATACCATCCTTGCATCTCTGGAATAAATCCTACTTCGTCATGATGGATGATCTTTTTGATGGATTTTGGAATTCAATTTGCTAATATTTTATTGAGTATTTTGACATCTATGATCCTCAGAGATATTGGTCTATAATTGTCTTTTTTGTGGTGTCTTTGCCTGGTTTTAGTATTAGAGTGATGGTGGCCTCATAGAATGTGTTTGGAAGTATTCCTGCTTCTTCCACTTTTTGGAAAATGCTAAGGAGGATGGGTATTAGCTCTTCACTGAATGTTTCATAAAATTGAACAATGAAGCCATCTGGTCCAGGCATTGGGCCAAATCTTTACATAGGACTTGAAGATAAAGAAAGATGGTAAGAGTTTCTCCTTGTAGAAGTAGAAGTACATAATAAGACTGCCATGAGAATGAAACACCAAAATAGTAGAGGTGATTATTGGAAGACAGTTTAAATTTTCTTAATAGTTTATTTTGGTATCATTAATCTACAATTACATGTGCAATATTATGGTGATTAACCTACCCCCTTCATCAGCCTCCCCCCCCCCACCAACCCCAATCCAGTCACTGTCCATCAGCATAGTGAGATGCTATAGAGTCACTACTTGTCTTCTCTGAGTTGTACATCCCTCCCCATGCCCCGCCAACATTACATCTGCTAATCGTAATGCCCCTTTTTCCCCCTTGTCCCTCCCTTCCCACCCATTCTCCCCCGTCCCTTTCCCTTTGGTAACTATTAGTCCATTCTTGGGTTCTGTGAGTCTGCTGCTGTTTTGTTCCTTCAGTTTTTTTCTTTGTTCTTTTACTCCACAGATGAGTGAAATCATTTGATACTTGTCTTTTTCGGCTTGGCTTATTTCACTGAGCATAATACCCTCTAGCTCCATCCATGTTGTTGCAAATGGTAGGATTTGTTTTCTTCTTATGGCTGAATAATATTCCATTGTGTATATGTACCACCTCTTCTTTATCCATTCATCTACAGATGGACACTTAGGTTGCTTCCATTTCTTGGCTATTGTAAATAGTGCTGCAATAAACATAGGGGTGCATCTGTCTTTTCAAATTGGGCTGCTGCATTCTTAGGGTAAATTCCTAGGAGTGGAATTCCTGGGTCAAATGGTATTTCTATTTTGAGTTTTTTGAGGAACCTCCATACTGCTTTCCACAATGGTTGAACTAATTTGCAGTCCCACCAGCAGTGTAAGAGGGTTCTCTTTTCTCCACATCCTTGCCAACATTTGTTGTTGTTTGTGTTTTGGATGTTGGCCATCCTCACTGGTGTGAGGTGATATCTCATTGTGGTTTTAATCTGCATTTCTCTGGTGATTAGCAATGTGGAGCATCTTTTCATGTACCTGTTGGCCATCTGAATTTCTTCTTTAGAGAAGTGTCTATTCATGTCCTCTGCCCATTTCTTAATTGGATTATTTGCTTTTTGTTTGTTATGGTGCGTGAGTTCTTTATATATTTTGGATGTCAACCGTTCATCAGATACGTTATTTCTGAATATATTCTCCCATACTGTATGATGTCTTTTTGTTCTACTGATGGTGTCCTTTGCTGTACAGAACCTTTTCAGCTTCATATAGTCCCACTTGTTCATTTTTGCTTTTGTTTCCCTTGCCCGGGGAGATACGTTCATGAAGAAGTCACTCATGTTTATGTCCAAGAGATTTTTGCCCATGTTTTTTTCTAAGAGTTTTATGGTTTCATGACTTACATTCAGCTCGTTGATCCACCTTGAGTTTACCTTTGTGTATGGGGCTAGACAGTAGTCCAGTTTTATTCTCTTACATATAGCTGTCCAGTTTATCCAACACCAGCTGCTGAAGAGGCTGTCATCTCCCCATTGTATATCTAAGGCACTTTTATCAAATACTAATTGACTGTATATGTTTGGGTTAATGTTTGGATTTTCTATTCTGTTCCACTGGTCTGTGGGTCTGTTGTTGTGCCAATACCAAATTGTCTTGATTACTGTGGCTTTGTAGTAGAGCTTGAAGTCAGGGAGCATAATTCCCTGTTTTATTCCTCCTTCTCAGGATTGCTTTGGCTATTCGGGGTCTTTTATGGTTCCATATGAATTTTAGAATTATTCGTTCCAGTTCATTGAAGAAAGCTGTTGGTAGTTTGATAGGGATTGCATTGAATCTGTAGATTGCTTTAGGTAGTATAGCCATTTTGACAATATTTCTTCTTCCTAGCCAAGAGCATGGGATGCATTTCCATTTGTCAGTGTCCTCTTTAATTTCTCTTAGGAGTGTCTTGTACTTTTCAGAGTACAGGTCTTTCACTTCGTTCGTTAGGTTTATTCCTAGGTATTTTATTCTTTTTGATTCAATTGTGAATGGAATTGTTTTTCTGATCTCTGTTTCTGTTAGTTCATCGTTAGTGTATAGGAAAGCAACAGATTTTGTATGCTGCAACTTTGCTGAATTCAGATATTAGTTCTAGTAGTTTTAGAGTGGAGTCTTTATGGTTTTTTATGTACAATATCATGTCATCTGCAAATAGTGACAATTTGACTTCTTCTTTAGCAATCTGGACGCCTTGTATGTCTTTGTTTTTTCTGATTGCCGTGGCTAGGACCTCCAGTACTATGTTGAAAAACAGTGGAGAGAGTGGGCATCCCTGTCTTGTTCCCAATCTTAGATGAAAACCTTTTAGCTTCTCGCTGTTAAGTATGATGTTAACTGTGGGTTTGTCATATATGGCCTTTATAATGTTGAGGTACCTGCCCTCTATACCCATTTTGTTGAGAGTTTTAATCATGAATGGATGCTGAATTTTGTCAAATGCCTTTTCAGCATCTATGGAGATGATCATGTGGTTTTTGTTCTTCTTTTTGTTGATGTGGTGGATGATGTTGATGGATTTTCGAATGTTGTACCATCCTTGCATCCCTGGGATGAATCCCACTTGATCATGGTGTATGATCCTCTTGATGTATTTTTGAATTCGGTTTGCTAATATTTTGTTGAGTATTTTTGCATCTACGTTCATCAGGGATATTGGTCTGTAATTTTCTTTTTTGGTGAGGTCTTTTCCAGGTTTTGGTATTAGAGTGATGCTGGCTTCATAGAATGAGTTTGGAAGTATTCCCTCCTCTTCTATTTTTTGGAAAACGTTGAGGAGAATGGGTGTTATTTCTTCTTTATATGTCTGGTAGAATTCAGAGGTGAATCCATCTGGTCCGGGGATTTTGTCCTTGGGTAGTTTTTTGATTACCACTTCAATTTCGTTGCTGGTGATTGGTCTGTTTAGTTTTTCTGTTTCTTGTTTGGTCAGTTTTGGAAGGTTGTATTTTTCTAAAAAGTTGTCCATTTCTTCTAGGTTTTCCAGTTTTTTAGCATATAGATTCTCATAATATTCTCTTATAATTCTTTGTATTTCTGTGGGATCCGTCGTGATTATTTCTTTCTGATTTCTGATTCTGTTTATGTATGTAGATTCTCTTTTTCTCTTAATAAGTCTGGCTAGGGGTTTATCTATTTTGTTTATTTTTTCAAAGAACCAGCTCTTGGTTTCATTGATTTTTTTCTATTCTTTTATTCTTCTCAATTTTATTTATTTCTTCTCTAATCTTTGTTATGTCCCTCCTTCTGGTGATTTTGGGCCTCATTTGTTCTTCTTTTTCAAATTTCAGTAATTGTGTCTTTAGTGTATTCATTTGGGAATGTTCTTCTTTCTTTAGATAGGCCTCGAATGCAGTATACTTTCCTGTTAGAACTGCCTTTGCTGCGTCCCACAGAAGCTGTGGCTTTGTGTAGTTGTTGTCATTTGTCTCCATATACTCTTTGATTTCTGTCTTGATTTGGTCCTTAACCCACTGATTAATTAGGAGAATGTTGTTAAGTCTCCATGTATTTCTGAACCTTTTTGTTTTCTTTCTAAAATTTAATTCTAGTTTTATACCTTTATGATCTGAGAAGTTGGTTTGTAGAATTTCAATATTTTCGACTTTACTGAGGTTCTTTTGTGGCCTAGTATGTGGTCTATTCTGGAAAATGTTCCATGTGCACTTGAGAAGAATGTGTATCGTGTTGCTTTTGGGTGTAGAGTTCTGTAGATGTCTGTTAGGTCCATCTGTTCTAGTGTGTTGTTCAGTGCCTCTGTGTCTTTACTTATTTTCTGCCTTTTTGATCTGTCCTTTGTAGTGAGTGGTGTGTTGAAGTCTCCTAAGATGAATGCGTTGCTGTCTATTTCCTCCTTTAAATTCTGTTAGTGTTTGTTTCACATATTCCGGCGCTCCTGTGTTGGGTGCATATGTATTTATAATGGTTATGTCTTCTTGTTGGATTGACCCCTTTATCATTATGTAATGTCCTTCTTTATCTCTTGCTACTTTCTTCGTTTTGAAGTCTATTTTGTCTGATACAAGAACTGCAACACGTGCTTTTTTCTCCTTGTTGTTTGCATGAAATATCTTTTTCCATCCCTTCACTTTTAGTCTGGGGATATCTGTGCGTTTGAGGTGAGTTTCTTGTAGGCAGCATATAGATGGGTCTTGCTTTTTTATCCATTCTGTTACTCTGTGTCTTTTGATTGGTGCATTCAGTCCATTTGCATTTAGGGTGATTATCGATATATATGTACTTATTGCCATTGCTGGCCTTAACCAAAGGTTCGTCTTAACCAAAGGTTCATGGGTTTCTTCTTAACTATCTAACAATCTAACTTAATTTTCTTGTTAAGTTATTGCAAATACAGTCTGATGTTTCTTTATTTCTGTCCCTTCTTATTCTTCCTCCTCCATTCTTTATATACTAGGTGTTTTATTCTTTACCTTTAGTTAGTATTTGGATGGTCTTCTTTCTTTGCTGTGATTTTATTTTCTCTGGTGACATCTTTTTCGCCTTAGGAGTACTTTCCTCTAGAGCAGTTCCTTTAAGATGTCCTGTAGAGGTGGTTTATGGGAGGCAAATTCTCTCAGCTTTCTCTTGTCTGGAAATTGTTTAATCCCTCCGTCATGTTTAAATGATAATCGTGCTGGATACAATATTCTTGGTTCGAGACCCTTCTGTTTCATTATGTTGAATATATCATGCCATTCTCTTCTAGGCTGTAAGGTTTCTGTTGAGAAGTCTGATGTTTGTTTGATGGGTTTTCCTTTGAAGGTGATCTTTTTTCTTTCTGTAGCTGCCTTTAATACTCTGTCCTTATCTTTGATCGTTGCCATTTTAATTATTATGTGTCTTGGTGTTGTCTTCCTTGGTCCCTTGTGTTAGGATATCTGTGGGCTTCCATGGATTGCGAGACTATTTCCTTCCCCAGCATGGGGAAGTTTTCAGCAATTATTTCTTCAAAAACACTTTCTATCCCTTTTTTTCTCTCTTCTTCTTCTGGTACTCCTATAATGTGAATATTGTTCCTTTTGGATTGGTCACACAGTTCTCTTAATAGTCTTTCATTCCTAGAGATCCTTTTATCTCTCTCTGCCTCAGCTGCTCTGTATTCCTGTTCTCTGATTTCTATTCCATTAACAGACTCTTGCATCTCGTCCAGTCTGCTGCTAAGCCCGTCGATGGCTTGTCTCATTTCTGCATTGTCTTTCCTGACTTCCCTCACTTCCTCCCTCAGCTCTTGCATATTTCTCTGTAGATCCGTCAGCATGGTTATGACTTTTATTCTGAATTCTTTTTCTGGAAGATTCTGCATTTCTATCCCTTCAGGTTTCCTCTCTGGTGTTGTCTGGGTCTGGGTGATTTTTGTCTGTACCATATTCCTCTGTCTTTTCATTGCAATAGAAGTGGTCGCTGGTACGTGCCACGTATGTCAGGTGGGCTCTTTAAGACTTAAAAAAAAACAAGAAAAAACAAACAAAAACAAAAACAGACAAGCAAAAAAATAAGAAGGAAGAGAAAAAGAAGAAAGAAAGAAAAGAAAGGAAAAATAAAAATGCCCATTTGGAGTGTATTCTTTAAGGATGCTGTATGTGTCTCTGTCGCTCCACTATTCCTCAGCCGCGGCCGCGCCACTCTTTGTAGCTCTGGCCGGGGCAGGAACGAATGGGAGGCTGTTGTTCTCTGTATAAAGCTTTAGTGTGGCTGCTACCTTTTCTCAGATACCAGCCAAGGGGTCGAAAATTCCTCAGAACTCCCAGCCCGCTGGGCTGAGCGTGCTGGGGTGATGGTGTTCCCTCCCTGGGCCCCCCGCCTCTCCAAGACCGCTATAAACAGTGCGCACTTTTCTCTTGTCCTGGGGTGCTGGCTGCACGGCCCCGGGCACATTCTTAGCTCAAAACCTGCACCTTCTGCCTCTCCAATGTCCGATGCACTGCACGATGTGTGTCAGTGCTCCCGGCGCATATCACCAGGGCTCGTTATTTCGTGGGCCTGTTCTTCCACTCCCTCCTGGCCCTGGATCCTCTCCTCCTGCCAGGGCGCTGGGGTGGGTAAGTTCCCAGGTCCCGCCGGTCACGGTTGTGTATCTTAACCGCCTCGCGGGGTGCTGAGTCCTCTCGGGTGTAGCTGCACGCTGTGTGCTTTCCTGTGTATTCTGGTCTCTCATTTAGGAATAGTTGTATTTGCTGTATTTTCGTAGATTTATATAGTTTTGGGAGGAAATTTCCGCTGCCCTGCTCACGCCGCCATCTTCCCGGATCTCCCCCAACAGTTTGATTTTTTAACTGAGGAGCATTATGTGTTGTAGGAAATTTGAATGCATAAGAAATATTCATTTAATCCAATAGTTTATTAGATACCATGCTATTCACAGAGCATTGTGTTAAATTGGAGGAACATTATAAAGATCCCTTGAAGGAATTATACATAAACAATAACAAAACAGTCATAAGTGCTATCATAATGGTGCAAGGGAAGCCCTGAGGAGGGGAACATCTAATATCTACCCTTATCCTGATTGGGCTTCCTTTGCTCACCCACTGAGATTTCAGTGCACTGAAAAATGTTGATCCACTCTCCTCTTGAGGATTTTGAGAAATTGTTCTTAATTTGATAGCCAAAACCCACTATGGGATCTCTTCCATCTACTGCCATTTGAATCTGATAATTACCTCAGGCTGAAAGAATATACAAAATGTTAATATTTTGTAAATCTAAATATTTTTCATTTTATCTTTTCTTTCATCTGTCATCTGATATGCTTTAAAGTGAGTAGCCTTCTGTTGTCTCTAGTTCCTAGCCATTATATAAACTCACTGTCACACAGGGAAAGCAGCAAAGTAATTTTTTCCAAGACTATTAGAAGTTTGAAAGATCACTTTTTTTTTTCTCCATAAAGGAGTTTCATAAAGGTACTCTGTGCAAGCACATGGAAAGGAGAAGTTGCATGCCATCAGTCTGGGCAACTTTCTGAAGGTTTCTGTCTCTTGTCAAAGGATTATTCATTGCAACTTGTACTAACACTTTCCTAAAGTTCTTTTATTTTCCTCCCGTCTAATATCACATAGCCAGAGTATTGGTGGAAATTGCTTTTCCGTAAAATGAACTGTGCCTGAAAAGGTGCTCCACATCACTACTTATCAAGGAAATGCAAGTTAAAACCACAATGAGATATCCCTTCACACCAGTTAGGATGGCCAACATAGAAAAGACTAGGAATAAAAATGCTGGTGAGGATGCAGAGAAAGGGGAACCCTCCTACACACTGGTGGGAAAGTAAACTAGTTCAACCATTGTGGAAACAGTATGGAGGAGGTTCCTCAAAAAACTGAAAATAGAAATACCGTTTGACCCTGGAATTCCACTCCTAGGAATTTACCCTAAGAATGCAGGTGCCCAGTTTCAAAAAGGCGTATGCACCCCTGTGTTTACGGCAGCACTATTTACAGTAGCCAAGAAATGGAAGCAACCTAAGTGTCCATCAGTAGATGAATGGATAAAGAAGATGTGGTACATATACACAATGGAATATTATTCAGCCATAAGAAGAAAACAAATCCTACCATTTGCAACAACATGGATGGAGGTAGAGGATATTACGCTCAGTGAAGTAAGCCAGGCTAAGAAAGACAAATACCAATTGATTTCACTGATCTGTGGAGTATAAGAACAAAGCAAAAACTGAAGGAACAAAACAGCAGCAGACTCACAGAACCCAAGAATGGACTAACAGTTACCAAAAGGAAAGGGATTGGGGAGGATGGGTTGGAAGGGAGGGATAAGGGGAAAAAGGGGTGTTACAATTAGCACACATAACATGGGGGGGCATGGGGAAGGCAGTATATAGCACAGTGAAGACAAGTAGTGACTCTATAGCATCTTACTGCGCTGATGGACAGTGACTGAAATGGTGTATGTGGTGGGGACTTGATAATGGGGGGAGTCTAGTAATCACAGTATTGCTCTTGTGATTGTATATTAATGATACCAAATTAAATTAAATTAAATTAAATTTAAAGAACTGTGCCACTTACTTTTCAAATGCCACTGATTAAGAATATCATTGATTGATTGATTATTTTCCTGAGGAATAAATAAGACTTCCCCTGAGAATGGAAAAAATAAATAATGGGTTGTAAAGAATGAACATGGCTGTGTGTTGTGAGGAAAATGTTTGTGTAGTTGCCATAGAAATATCATGTAGCGAGCTGCATCTATTCTCTTCCTGGTTCAAAGTTAGTTTGACATGCGGTTATGTAAAATATGCTCCTACTTTAGCATATTTGTTTAATATTTTCAGGAAACATTCAGTATGAGCAACGGCCATGTTTTAAGGTCATATATTTGAGGGAAAGAAATAAAACTTAGGAAGCAATTCTCAGCAAATGATTCCTAAAACAAATAGCATGATCAGAGTGCCTGTGGCAGGGCTTTCCTCTCACATTCATAATGTAAAAAGCTAACCATTTCTTAATGATACATTCACAGTGTTGGACCTAATTAGTACTAGATAATTGAGTTATGTCAGATTCTGAAAGTGTGTATTTTGAAACTTTAATCATTTCACAAGTGGAAAAAAACAACGTGTAGTGTTTTTGAATTATCACTACACATTTTGTGTCACAAGATATCATCCTTCAGTTTCATAAGTGAGGCATGATAGAAATCTAAAGAGGGCATATGTGAATTTTGGAGCATATGGAAAATTTGACGTATTTTCCAGATCTTGAACTTTTTTTTACTAATTCCAAAGATAACAGAGACAGAGCAAATTGTATCTGCAGTCACCACTACCTTTTAATAGGCACACAAATTAGAACAATAGGAAAATCTAAAAATGATTAAAATACGCTCCTTTCATGGAGAATAGGACATTACCAACTTAATTCCAATACCTCATTTTTATGCAAACTTTGTTAGCCATTTCATAGTCCATAGGTTTATCATTACCCTCTTCTTTTCTCCCGTTTGAGATATCCTCTGAGACATATTATGTACTTTGTAAGCAGATTGCCTTGAGACTTAATGTCTTATTGAAGCTCTAATTGATGTGGTCCAATAAATATAACAGTAATTTAATGAAACCAAATAGTTACACAGTTGAAAAAGTGCAAAAGGGCCAAGCAGAGAAGTTTATCGGAGAAGATAAGTTTTGAGTCAAAATTTAAAGATAGAAGACCTTTCTGAGCATATTTTGACAGTATATATTAGAAGTTTCAAAAATATGTATACCTGTACAAGAAAGATACTTGCCAAGATTAAATCAGGAGGGTGTTCACTAAAGCATGTTGATACTAGAGAAAACATGGAAACAACTTAAGTATCAAAATATTAAGTGAAGGATAAATAATTTTAGGATAAATCTAGTGAATAAAGAAGGTACTACAATTTAAAATAATGTGATAGAAGAACATTTATTGATACAGGAAAATATTCATGATTTTTGTTCAATGAAAAACGATTTTTATTAGAATTGTATTAAATCTGGAGATCATTTTCTGGAAAATGAACATACTATGTCAGGTCTGCCAATTAATGAAGATAGTGTGTCCCTCCATTTTTTTAGGTCTTTGATTTCTTTCATTACATCTTACAGTTCTTACATCTTTCTTTATATTTATACCCAAGGATTTCATTTATCCTTTCATGCAAACTGTTTTAAAATGTATTTTTGAAAAGTTGGTTTCTGTTTGTATATAACCTGTAAGTAGAAATGCAATTGATTTTTGTGTGTTGACCTTGTATCCCAGAACCTTAACTCATTTATTAATTCTAAAAGGTTTCTGTAGATTCTTTGGGACTTTCTATGTGGACAACTTTATATCATCTGCAAATTAGCATAGTTTTATTTCTTCTATCTAATCTGTATGTTTTTTATTTCCTTTCTTTTCTATTGCACTATCTAGGACTTTGACAATAATGTGGAATAGGAATACTTGGAGTGGGTATCCTTTCCTTGTCCCCTATTCTGGAGTGAAAGGTTTCAGTTTTTCACTATTAAGTATCATATCACCTTTAGGTTTTTAGCCCATGCCCTTTAATCATGTTGAAGAAGTTTGCTGAGTGTTTTCATTAAGAATGGTTCTTGGGATAACCTAGAAGAAATGGACAAATTTGTAGAAAAATACACACTTCCAAGGCTGACCCAAGAAGAAACAAAGTCTGAATAGACCATTTACCAACAATGAAATTAAATTGGTAATCAAAAAATTACCTAAGAGCAAAACCCCTGGACCAGATGGTTTAACTACTGAATTTTATCAAACATGTAGTGAAGACCTAATACCCATCCTCCTTAAAGTTTTCCAAAAAGTAGAAGAGGAGGGAATACTCCCAAACTCATTTTCCAAGGCCAGCATCATTCTTAATACCCAAACCAGGCAAAGATACCACAAAAAAAGAAAATTACCGACCAATATCCCTGATGAACATAAATGCAGCAAACTGAATTAAAAAATACATCAAAAAGATCACCTATCATGATCAAGTAGGAATTATTCCAGGGAAGCAAATATGGTACAACATTCGAAAATCCATCAACCACATCAAAAGAAAGAAGACAAAAACCACATGATCATCTCCATAGATGCTGAAAAAGCATTCAACAAAATTCAACATCCATTCATGATAAAAACTCTCAACAAAATGGGTATAAAGGGCAAGTACCTCAACATAATAAAGGCCATATATGACAAATCCACACCCAACATCATACTTAACAGCAGCAGCTGAAAGCTTTTCCTTTAAGATCAGGAACAAGACGAGCATGCCCATTCTCCCCACTTTTTATTCAATATAGTTCTGGAGGTCCTAGTCATGGCAGACAACACAAAGAAATAAAAGGCATCCAGATTGGCAAGGAAGAATTTAAGCTGTCTCTGTTTGCAGATGACATGACATTGTACATAAAAAACCCTTAAGAATCCACTCCAAAACTATGAGATCTAATCTCTGAATTAAGCAAAGTTGTAGGACACAAAATTAATCCACAGAAATCTGTTGCATTCCTGTACACTAATGATAAACTAACAGAAAGAGAAATCAGGAAAACAATTCCATTCACAGTTGCATCAAAAAGAATAAAATGCCTAGGAATAAACCTAATGAAGGAAGTGAAAAACCTATATTCTGAAAACTACAAGACACTCATTAGGGAAATTAAAGAAGATACCAATAAATGGAAACACATTCCGTGCTCATGGATAGGAAGAATTAATATTGTTCAAATGGTCACCCTGCCTAAAGCAATGTACAGATTCAGTGCAATCCCTATCAAAATACCAACAGCATTCTTCAACAAACTAAAGCAAATAGTTCTAAAATTCATATGGAAGCACAAGAGACCCTGAATAGCCAAAGCAATCCAGAGAAGGAAGAATAAAGTGGGGGGTATTATGCTCCCCTACTTCAAGCTCTACCACAAAGCCACATTAATCAAGACAATTTGGTACTGGCACAGGAACAGACCCACAGATCAATGGAACAGACTAGAGAGCCCTGTTATAAACCCAACCATATATGGTCAATTAATATACGATAAAGGAGCCATGGATATACAATGGGGGGATACAGTATCTTCAACAACTGGTGTTGGCAAAACTGGAGAGCTAAATGCAAGAGAATGAAACTGGATTATTGTTTAACCCCATACGCAAAAGTAAATTTAAAATGGATCAAAGACCTGAATGTAAGTCACATGAAACTGTAAAACTCTTTGAAGAAAACCTAGGCAAAAATTTCTTGAATATAAACATGAGCAACTTTTTCCTGAACACATCCCCTCAGGCAAGGGAAACAATAAGTGAACAAATGGGACTACATCAAACTAAGAAGCTTCTGTACAGCAAAGGACACCATCAGCTGAACGAAAAAGCATTCTACAGTATGGGAGAATATATTTGTAAATGACATCCAACAAGGGGTTAACATCCAAAATATATAAAGAACTCACATGCCTCAACACCCAAAAAGCAACCCTATTAAAAAATGGGCAGAGGATATGAACAGACAGTTCTCCAAAGAAGAAATTCAGATGGCCAACACGCACATGAAAAGATGCTCCACATCACTAATCATGAGAGAAATGCAAATTAAAACCGCAATGAGATATCACCTCACACCAGTTAGGATGGCCAACATAGAAAAGACTTGGAAAAACAAATTCTGGCAAGGACGTCGAGAACGGGGAACCCTCCTACACTGCTGCTGGGAAAGTAAACTTGTTCAGCCTTTGTGGAAAGCAGTATGGATGTTCCTCAAAAAAGTAAAAATAGAAATACCATTTGACCAGGAATTCCACTCATAGGAATTTACCCTAAGAATGCAGGATTCCAGTTTCAAAAAGACATATGCACTCCTATGTTTATCACAGCACTATTTACAATAGCCAAGAAATGGAGTCAACCTAAGTGTCCATCAGTTGATGAATGGATAAAGAAGATGTGGTACATATGCACAATGGAATATTATTCAGCCATAAGAAGAAAACAAATCCTACCATTTGCAACAACATGGATGGAGCTAGAGGGTATTATGTTCAGTAAAATAAGGCAGGTGGAGAAAGACAAGTACCAAATGATTTCACTCATCTGTGGAACATAAGAAGAAAGTAAAAACTGAAGGGACAAAACAGCAGCAGACTCACAGAACCCAAGAATGGACTAACAGTTATCAAAGGGAAAGGGACTGTGGAGGGTAGGTGGGTAGGGACGGAGAAGAGGAATAATGGTCTTTAGGATTATCACACATAATATAGTGGGGGGCCCGGGGAAGGCAGTATAGCACAAAGAAGACAAGTAGTGACTCTATAGCGTCTTACTACGCTGATGGACAGTGACTGTAATGGGGTATGTGGTGGGGACGTGATAATGGGGTAATCTAGTAACCACAATATTGCTCATGTGATTGTGTATTAATGACTCCAAAAAAAGAATAAAAGGAGTGGTTGTTGGATTTCATCAAATAAATTTTCTGTATGAAATGACATGACCATATAGATTGTCTTCTTTAAGCTCTTAATTTGCTGGGTTACATGATTAGGTTTTGAATATTGGACTTGATGTAGATTCCTAGCATGAAGCCCACTTGTTTGTGGCACGTTATTCTTTTTATATATTATTAGATTTGATTTGTTACCATTTTGTTGAAAGTTTTTATATTTATGTTCATGAAGGGTATTGGTCTAGTTTTGATTGTTTACTTGATTTTTTTTGGTGGGGGGGTGATACTGTTTTGTCTGGGTTTGGCATCAGAGTAAAGCAGATCTTATACAATGAATTGGAATTATTCCCTTCTCTGTTTCGTAGAATACATTGTCCAGTATTGGGGTTATTTCTTCAAATGTTTGGTAGAATTTAACAGTGAAACCACCTAGTAATAGAATTTTGTTTTGTGGAAGGTTTTGAACTATAAATTCAATTTATTTCATGTTTACAGGGCTGTTTAGGTTCTCGTTCATCAGAAGTGAATTTTGGTAGCTTATTTTTAAGAGATCGATCTATTTTATTTAACTTGTCAAACTTAAGTGTGTAGAGTTGTTCCTAGTGTTATGTTTCATCTTAGTACCTGTGAGATCTCTAGTGATATCTCATCTTTCATTCCTGATATTGGTAATTTGTGTCTTCTGTCTTTTTTTTCCATTTCTCTAGAGATTTTTCAATTTTATTATCTTTTCAAAACATCAGGTTCAGGTTTCATTATTTTTCTCCTTTTAATTTCAGATTATTTATGCCCTCAGCTTTATTATTTTCTTTCTTCTGCATGCTTTGAATTTATTTTGGTTTTAGCCTGAATTTTTATGATGGGATGTTAGATTACTAGGTTATTGATTTGATTCTTTCCTTTTGTCATATAAGCATTTAAAACTGTAAGTTTCCCTGCAAGCACTGCTTGAACTACATCACAAATTTTAAATTTGGAATTTTTTTGTTGTTCAGTTGAAAAAAGTTTTCTAGTTTACCCTTAATCTTTCTTTGAATCATGGATTATTTATTTAGATAATTTCCAATTGTTGGAGAATTTCTTGTTATCTTTCTGTAATTAATTTTTATTTTTTATGGTCAGAGAATGTTCTTTATGATATCTATTCTATTTTTCTGTGTTGATAATATAACCACTTGAGCTTTATTTTGATTAGCGTTTTCATATTACATCTTTTTCTTTCTTTACACTTTTAACCTATCTATATCATTATATTTGTAGCGATTTTCTTGTAGATGTCAAATAATTGTGTCATGATTTTTAAAATCCATTCTGACAGTCTCTTCTAAATAGTGTTTTTATGCTCTAGGGTGTACAACATTCACACTAAACTTTTTATGGTCTACTTAGAAACAACATTTTACTACTTCAGGTAAAATGTAGACACCTTATTACCATATATGTGACTTTAATCTTCCCCCCTTTAGGTTATAGTTACTTTATGTATTACACTACATGCATTGAAAATTCCCTCAAACAGTATTCCAGTTTTTTGCTTTCAACTGTCAAACATATTTTAAAGAATTCAAGAGGAGAAAAATTGTCATATTTATCCAAATATTTGTCATTTCTTTCTCATTCTTTATTCTTTATCTTCCAGATTTCCTTCTGCTAGCATTTCTCTTTGTCTGAAAAGTAGAAAAATCAATTACTGCATATCTGCTGTCAACTTTTCTCTATTCTCCTTCATTTAAGTGTCTTTATTTGACATTTATACCTGAAGAACATTTTTGTTGAATATAGAATTCTTGGTTGACGGTTCTTTTCTTTTAGCCTTTAAAAATATTGTGCCTCTTCCTAATGGCTACCACTGTTTTCTGGTGAGAAATCCATAGTCATTCAAATCAATTTCCTATAAGTGTTTCTTTGGCTGGTTTCAAGCTATGTTTCTGTCCTTAGTTTCCATTAGTTTGATTATTATATCTTGGTGTGGACTTCTTTGGGCTTATTCTTCATTGAGTTCACTGAGCTTTTTTAATCTGTAGGTTTGTCTTTTGCCAAACTTGGGAAATTTTCAGACATTACTTATTCTGGTGTTTTTTAGCACCATAATTTTTTTTCTTTTCTTCTGTGACTCCAATAACATTAACGATAGACCTTTGCTTATTTTTCCACAGGTCTCTGAGGTTCTCTTTTTTGTTTTTCCTCAAATTTCCATCTATTGTTCATATTGTATAATTCCTATTGAACTCTCTTCAAGTTCAGTGATTCTTTCCTTTATTATCTTATATTGGGGCCCTCCCAGTGAGTTTTTTCATTTTAAATGTGTTTTTCAATTCCAAAATTTCCATTTGGTTATTCTTTATATCTTCTATTTATTTGCTGAGACTTCCTACCTTCCTGTTTAATTCAAGAGTTTTTACCCTTACATTTTTAAGTCTTTTTTTTCATAGCCACTTTAGTGTCTGTCAGATAATTCCTCCATCTTTGTCATTCTGACATTGGTATTTGTTAATTATCTTTTCCTGTGGGTTCTTATGTCAAGTAAATTTGAATATCATAGACATTTTCAGTACTATGAATCTCTGGGCTCTCAGTTATTAATATCCAACCAATGCCCTGTTTTTGTCCCTAGAAGCCCTTGCCTACCTGTTACCTGAGACATATGATTTCTTATTGGCTTCCCCCTCCCCAGTTACCCAGCTTCAGTTTTCTCTGATCTGCTAACTTACGTCATTCTTTCAACAAATATTTAGTACTCAAAATGTGCTAAAGATAGTCTTATTCACTGAGGATTCATTAATGAATACAACAGACAAAAATCCCTGCCTTCGTGGAGAAGGAGACAAACATCAACAATAAACCTAAAAAGTACGTTGCATTATACATTAGTAGGCAATAATCTTCTGTGGGCAAAAGAAAACTGTAGTAGTGGAATTGCAAGTCAAAGACAGGGTGGGGGCTGAAATTTCAAATGTATTGGTAAGGGTAGGACTCACTGACATTTGTGCAGACTTGAACCTATTTATCTGCTTTCCAGCTTCTATAGCTTCATTGACATCTCTCATCTGGTATTGTGTCCCTTATTATTCTTTATTCCTTTACTATTATAATAGTCCGATTTTGGAGCCAAGAAAAATGTGTATGTCCAACCAAAAGTTCTATAAGAGTAATACTACAGAAGATTAAGCAGAACAATATTTATATGATTACTTGTTTATCCTTCAAGGTATTTCTTTTTAATATTTTCTTAAGTGAAGTAAATAGTAATTGTTGCAGTGCAGCTGTAATAGTTGCTTCTTGTAATTTTTTAATCTTTTTTATTCTATGTGTTTTCTTTGGCTAAGACCCACAATAGTTTTAATGACGTTGTTAATAAGCACAAGAATATTTTTCTTAATTTTTATTGAAGTAAAATTGACATAACATAAAAACAATTTTAAAGTCATAATTCAGTGGTACTTAGTGCATCCACAGTGCTGTGCAACCACTACCTCTGTCAAGTTCCAAAGCATTTTCATCACCCCAAAAGGAAACCTCTTCTCCATTCCCACCTTCATTCAGCCTCTGTCAACTCCTAATTTGCTTTCTATTTATATAGCTTTACCTATTCTTGATATTTCATATAAATGGAAACATACAGTATATGATCTTTGGTGTCTGGCTTCCTTTATTTAGCATAATGTTTTTGAGTTTCATCTATGTTATAGTATGTATTAGTACTTTGTTCATTTTTATGACTGAATAATATTTCATCATATGTATATGCCACATTATGTTTATCGACTCATCTACCAATAGTTACTTGGGTTGCTTCTACCCTTTAGCTATTGTGAATAGTGCTGCTATGAACATTAGTGCACAAGTACCTGTTTGAGTCCCTCTTTTCAGTTATTTTGGTTATATACCTAGCAGTAAAATTGCTGGATAGTATCGCAATTCTTGTTTAACATTTTGAGGAACTGCTATGCTGTTTTCCACAGTGAACATTTTATATTCCTACTAGCAATATACGAGATCCACATCCTTGCCAATCCTTGTTATTTTCTGTTTTTATGACTATGGCCAACCTAGTGACTTGAAGTAGTATTTCATTGTGGTTTTGATTTGCGTTTTCCTTATGGCTAATGATATTGGGCACCTTTTCATTTGCTTGTTGGCCATTTTGTATATTTGTTGGAGAAATGTATTCAAGACTATAAATCCAGGGAGAGGAAATCCCGGAACAAAATACTTCTAAAAACCTAAATCAGTCAAAGGGAGAAATAAAGTTTAAAATCCATTTATTGCTTACAAAACTGCAGTCTGGCCCATCTTTCTCCCCTGCTCTAGAAGAAGCCAGCAAGCAAGCAAGCCAGACCCTCCCCTTAACCTCTCAGGTTCAGACACACCCTCCATTGCCAGGTACTTACCCACTGATGTGGAGATGAGCTTCTCTCTACTTCTGAGATATGCAAATGAACTAAAGCCAGGCGAGATATTCTAGAATGTTAACAGTTTTACCCACAGGCCACCCCTCCAGAAATCTCGCCTTAGAATTTACTTGTTCCCCCTCTTCGACCAAACTAATGACATACAATAGCAACAGCAATAAAATCATGATAATCGTCAAACCAGAGGATTCATCCTATGCAGATTAAGTAAATGTATTTTACAGCACAATCTCTCACTAAGCACAAAATACGTTCCTACACTTGTTTACTCATTCCTAACAACTATACTATATTGCTCACAAAACTTTACCAAACATTAGACAAAGTCAAGCGTCTCTTTAACCATTTTTTTTCTTGACAACAGCAATATAATCATGATAATTCTCAAGCCAGAGGATTCAGCTAGGTTCAAAGTCCCATGCAGATCAAGTCCACAACTCGTCCATTCCAGCTATCACGCGGTAGCAGCAGCTAGGGGGCGCATCCAGGACACAAGGACTGTAGAAGCAAATAGCCATGATTGTGGGTGCCAATTTGCTGTTATTCCAGGAATACACAGGAGGCCAGCTTCCAGGCATTTTCCCCAAGGTGCCAGAAGAGCCAGCCATCGCCAGTCCCTGTGTTGAAATGTCCAGGGCCACGTCCATTTTATTCCTAATTGCTGCACCCATCCTTGCAATGCATGTCCAATAAAGTGGGTGCCTTGATCGCTCTCAATCACTGGCAACCAGCCATAGGCTACAAAGAGATGCTCTAGGCCCCTCTTAGTGGTTTGCTGATCTGCGCAACGTGCAGGTCACTCCGTCCGGGCTCAGCTGACTCCTTCAAAGGTTAAAGGCAAGCCCCACTGATGGGCCCACATTGTCTTTTGCCCCGCATGCAACAAACACTGATGTAGCCATTGGGCCATGTCAGAGGCAGGCTTTCTTTCTAGCCAGCGAACCTGGGCCAATGTGTCTGCTTCATCATTCCCTGGGACGCCAAAGGCAAGTGGCCACTCACATGATATATGGTAGGTGTCTGTGCCACACCACTCCATGGCCTTGGGTTCAGTCTCGCACCCACCCCATGATGGAATAGGTGGTTATTACCTTGGTCGGAGCTGTTCTGGCAGTGGGCTCTGTAGCCAGTTGCTTCTCTATCAAGGTGACACAGACCTCTGCTCCTTTCCTTAGTTGTGACCAGGCTCTGGCTAGCAGCAGTGGCAGCAGCAGTAGCCTTAGGCTCGGGCTACAGGCCAGGGTCGGCACAGCCAGCAGCGGTGGTGGTGCCTCCATGACCACATGAGGGTAGACAGACATTCCCCAACGCGAGTGCCACTTCTCCCCATCATTTCTTGGGGCTGCTCTCCCAGAGGTCATACCCATTATAGCAGATTTCGGGTTCAGAGGAACCCTGCTGACTGTGCCAGAATGTAAGTCCGGGGAGAGGAAATCCTAGGACAAAATACCTCTAAAAACCGAAATCAGTCAAAGGGAAAAATAAAGTTTAAAATCCGTTTATTGCTTACAAAACTGCAGTCCCGCCCATCTTTCCTCTGCTCAAGCAGCAGCAAAATTGGCCCCCTCCCCTTAACCTCCCAGGTTCAGTCACACCCTCGGTTGCTCAGGTAATTACTCATTGACATGGAGATGAACTTCTCTCCACCCCTGAGGATATGCAAATGCACTAAAGCCAGGCAAGATAATCTGGAGTTGTTACAATTTTACCCACAAAGACCTTTAACCATTTTTTGATTGCATTGCTTGTCTTTTGGCTGTTGAGCTGTAAGAGTTCTTTCTATATTCTGTATATAAATCTTGTATTAGATATATGATTTGCAAATATTTTCTCCCATTCTGTAAGTTGCTTTTTCACCTTCTTAATAGTTTCTGATGCACAAAAGTTCTTTAATTTTTCTGGAACCTAATGTATTTATTTTTTTGTTGAAGGTCCTTTTGGTATCATATATGAAGCATCTATTACTTCGATCCAAAATAATGAAGCTTTTTCCTATGTTTTCCTCTAAGTTTTATAGTGTTTTAGTGTTTACATTTAGGTCATTGATCCATTTTGAGTTAATTTTTACATATGATGTGAGGCAGGAGTCCAACTTCATTCTTTTACATGTTATTAATTGCACCAGTATTATTTATTGAAGAGACTATTCCTTTCCATATTGAATGGTCTTGCCACCTTTGTCAAAACTGAGTTGCCCATAGAGGTAGGGGTTTATTTCTGGGCTCCCAATTCTATTCTATTTGTCTGTCCTTGTGCCAGTACCACATTGTTTTGATTACTATAGCTTTGTAATAAGTTTTTAATTGGGGAAGTGTGAGTCATTCCTTTTTCAGGATTGTCTTGGTTATTCAGGATCCCATGAGATTCTATGTGAATTTCTTTGTTTTTTTACTATTGTTTTGATATTATTAATGTACAATTACATGAGCAACATTATGGTTACTAGACTCTCCCTATTATCAAGTCCCCACCACGTACCGCATTACAGTCACTGTCCATCAGCGTAGTAAGATGCTATAGAATCACTACGTGTCTTCTCTGTGTTATACTGCCTTCCTCGTATCCCATCCATGCTACATTATGTGTGCTAATCATAATACCCCTTTTTCCCCTTATTCCTCCCTTCCCACCCATCTTCCACAGTCCCTTTCCCTTTGGTAACTTTTAGTTCATTCTTGGGTTCTGTAAGTCTGCTGCTGTTTTGTTCCTTCAGTTTTTTTCTTTCTTCTTACACTCCAAGGATGAGTGAAATCATTTGATACTTGTGTTTCACCACCTGGCTAATTTCACTGAGCATAATACCCTCAAGCTCCATCCATGTTATTGCAAATGGTAAGATTTGTTCGCTTCTTATGGCTGAATAATATCCCATTGTGTATGTATACCACATCTTCTATATCCATTCATCTACTGATGGACACTTAGGTTGCTTCCATTTCTTGGCTATTGTAAATAGTGCTGCGATAAACATAGGGGTGTATATGCCTTTTTCAAACTGGGATCCTACATTCTTAGGGCAAATTCCTAGGAGTGGAATTCCTGGGTCAAATGGTTTTTCTATTATTAGTTTTTTGAGGAACCTCCATACTGCTTTCCCAAATGGTTGAACTAATTTACATTCCCACCAGCAGTGTAGGAGGGTTCCCCTTTCTCCACATCCTCGCCAACATTTGTTGTTGTTTGTCTTTTGGATGTTAGCCATCCTAACTGGTGTGAGGAGATATCTCATTGTGGTTTTAATTTGCATTTCTCTGATGATTAGGGATGTGGAGGATCTTTCCATGTGCCTGTTGGCCATCTGAATTTCTTCTTTGGAGAAGTGTCTGTTCAGCTCCTCTCCCATTTTTTAATTGGCTTATTTGCTTTTTCTTTGTTGAGGTGCATGAACTCTATATAATTTGGATGTCAACTCTTTATCAGATATGTCATTTATGAATATATTCTCCCATACTGTATGATGTCTTCTTGTTCTACCGATGGTGTCCTTTGCTGTACAGAAGCTTTTTGTTTGATATAGTCCCACTTACTCATTTTTTCTTTTGGTTCCTGTGCCCAGGGAGATATGTTCATGAAGAAGTTGCTCATGTTTATATCCGAGAGATTTTTGCTTATTTTTTTTCTAAGAGTTTTATTGTTTCATGACTTACATTCAGGTCTTTGATCCATTTTGAGTTTACTTTTGTGTATGGGGTTAGCGAGTAATCCAGTTTCATTCTCTTCCATGTACCTGTCCTGTTTTACCAACACCAGCTGTTGAAGAAGCTTTCATTTCCCCATTGTATATTCATGGCTCCTTTATCGTATCTTAATTGACCATATATTCTTGGGTTTATATCTGGGCTCTCTAATCTGTTCCATTTGTCTATGGGTCTGTTCTTGTGCCAGCACTGAACTGTCTTCATTACTGTGGCTTTGTAGTAGAGCTTGAAGTCAGCGAGCGTAATTCCCCACGCTTTATTTTTCCTTCTCAGGATTGCTTTGTCTATTCAGTGTCTTTTGTGGTTCTGTATGAATTTTAGAACTGTTTGCTCTAGTTCATTGAAGAATGCTATTGGTATTTTGACAGGGATTGCACTGAATCTGTAGATTGCTTTGGGCAGGATGGCCATTTTGACAATATTAATTCTTCCTATCCATGAGCACGGATGTGTTTCCATTTATTGGTTTCTTCTTTAGTTTCTCTCATGAGTGTCTTCTACTTTTCAGAGTGTAAGTCTTTCGCTTCCTTGGTTATGTTTATTCCTAGTCATTTTATTCTTTTTGATGTAATTGTGAATGGATTGTTTTCCTGATTTCTCTTTCTGCTAGTTCATCATTAGTGTATAAGAATTCAACAGACTTCTCTGTATTAATTTTGTATCCTGAAACTTTAGTGAATTCAGATATTAGTTCTAGTAGTTTTGGAGTGGATTCTTTAGGTTTTTTTTATGTACAATATCATGTCTTCTGCAAACAGGGACAGTTTGACTTCTTCCTTACCAGTCTGGATGCCTTTTATTTCTTTGTGTTGTCTGATTGCTGTGGCTAGGACCTCTAGAACTATGTTGAATAAAAGTGGGCAGAGTGGGCATCCTTGTCTTGTTCCCGATCTTAAAGGAAAAGCTATCAGCTTCTCACTGTTAAGTATAATGTTGGCTGTGCGTTTGTCATATATGGCCTTTATTATGTTGAGGTACTTGCCCTCTATACCCATTTTGTTGAGAGTTTTTATCATGATTGGATGTTGAATTTTGTCGAATGTTTTTTCAGCATCTATGGAGATGATCATTTCATGGTTTTTCCTTCTTTTTGTTGATGTAGTGGATGATGTTAATGGATTTTCGAATGTCGTACCATCCTTGCGTCCCTGGGATGAATCCCACTTGATCATGATGGATGATCTTTTTGATGTATTTTTTAATTTGGTTTGCCAATATTTTGTTGAGTATTTTTGCATCTATGTTCATCAGGGATATTGGTCTGTAATTTTCTTTTTTTGTGGTGTCTTTGCCTGGTTTTGGTATTAGAGTGATGTTGGCCTCGTAGAATGAGTTTGGGAGTATTCCCTCCTCTTCTACTTTTTGGAAAACTTTAAGGAGGATGGGTATTAGGTCTTCACAAAATCTATGGTAAGATTCAGCAGTGAAAACATCTGGTCCAGGAGTTTTGTTCTTAGGTAGTTTTTTGATTACCAATTCAATTTATTTGCTGGTAATTGGTCTATTCAGATTTTTGTCTCTCTTCTTCTTCTTGTACTCTATTATGCGAATATTGTTCTGTTTGTATTGGTCACACAGTTCTCTCAATATTCCTTCATTCTTAGAGATTCTTTTTTCTCTCTGTGCCTCAGCTTATTTGTGTTCCTCTTCTCTAATTTCTATTCCTTTTACCGTCTCTTCTAATACATCTAATCTGCTTTTAAATCCCTCCATTGTATGTTTATTTCAAAAATGGAATTTCTTAATGATTGAATCTCCATCTTAAATTCGTTCCTGAGTTCCTGAATATTTTTCTCTACCTCCATAAGCATGTTTATGACTTTTATTTTGAACTCTCTTTCACGAAGATTGGTGACTTCATTTCCATTTGGTCCTTTTTCTGGGGTTTGTGAGATTTTGGTCGGAATGATGTTCTTTTGACGTTTCATATTTCTGTGTGGTGCCTTCTAGTGCCCAGAAGCTTTAGTCTCTGGAGCTGCTCAGCCCCTAAAGTGAGGTTGGGTGTGGTAGGGGAGCGGAGCTGGTGCCTGGGGGTAGGAAAGATCTGTTTCCTGATTCCCATGTGCCACACCTGTCTCCAGTATCAGAGCCAGTGGGCCGAGCATGCAAGTGTAAGCTTCTGTGCATGGCGTTTCTAGCTGTTGTAGGCCGGGCCTCCCTCTGACGGGCCTGACACCAGCTCAGTGACTGCTGGTTTGTGATCCAGTGCTGTCAGGCCAGGAGGAAGGTGCAGCAGGGTGTTAATCACAGCGGGGGGCCTTGGAGCTGACCAGCCGGCCCGCGGGATGGAGCGCATGAAGCTACTCAAAGTTCCCAATCTGCTGGGCAGAGCATGCCCAGACCGTTCTCCCATGCAGCAAGCTCTGTGCAAACCCCGCCCCTTCAGCAGCCCTCTAGCTGCTAGGAATCCTCTGAGACAGCCTGCCTTTCCTTTGTCCCAAAGCAGCCAGGTGTGGATCCCATCTTCCACAAACAGCCAGAATCTGTCTCTCAAGCACTCTGCCTGTCCCAGCTCCCCATCCTCCAGAGCACCACACAGTGCAGGTTTCTGCTCACAAAGCAGATCTCCAGGGCTAGGTGTTAAGCAGTCCCAGGCTTCCACCCCCTCCCTGCTCTGTTTCTCTTCCTTCAGTTGGTGAACTGGTGTGGGGGCAGGGCATAGGTCCGGCCAGATCAAGGCTTTGGTATGTTACCATGTTTTGTGAGGTCTGCTTTGTCTGTGAGGTCTGTATGCTATCTGGTGCAGCCTTCTTTCCTGTTACTGTTTTAAGGTTAGTTGAATTAACTATATTTTCGCACTATCTGTGGTTTGGGGAGTTTTCTATGTCACCTCTCTTGCTGCCATCTTGAATCTATCTGTCTGTCTATATGAATTTTATAAGCAGCTTACCGATTTCTACATGAAGAGCAACTGAGGATTTGATAGGGATACATTGATTCGCTAGATCAATTTGGAAAATATTACTGTCTTCACAATATTAAGTTTTCTAGTTCATGAACTTGAGATGGTTATCCATTTATTAGGTTTACTTTAATTTCTTTAATTAATGTTTTATATCTTTTAGTGGACAACATTGCACCTTCTTGGTTAAATTTATTCTTAAATTTTTTTTATGTTATTGTTAATGGAATTTTTCCTTAATTTCATTTTTTGTTCATTTTTAGCACATAGAAATACAATTGATTTTTGTGTGTTAATCTTGTATCCTGCAACTTTGCTAAATTCATTTATTAGCTCTAATATCTGTGTGTGTGTGTGTTCTGTGGATTTTGTTCTGTGGATTTTCTCTCTGTAAGTTCATATGATCTGTGAGTAAATATTTTCCTATTTTCCTTTACAATTTGGATGGCTCTTTTTATTCTTGCCCAGTTGCTCTGGTTAGAACTTCCAGGAGTGTGTTGAATGGAAGTAGTAAAACTGGGAATCCTTGTCTAGTTCTTAATCTTAGAGGGAAGTCTTTCCGTCTTTTACCATTGAATATATGTTAGTTGTCGGTTTCACATAAATGTCCTTTATTGTGTTTCTCACTCCCACCTATAAGACAGTAGAGTTCCAGTTACTCCACATCCTTTCCAGCATTTTTATTACTGTGTTATTTTAGCCATTCCAGTCAGTTTGTAAAGTGATATTTTATTAGAATGTTAACTTTCTTTTCATTGATGACTAATGACACTGAAACTTTTCCATGTGCTTATTATTAGCCATAGAATTTTTTTTTTCCTGGGGTATTTTACATTGAAGATCAATGTCAGTTAACTTATGATGTAAATATGTATCAAATAAGCAGGAGTCAGGCCCTCTTAATGTTTGGTTTAGGCCTCTAAATAAGCTTATAATTATCTATTTGTTAATACTGTTATGGATGTACTTTTATAGTAACAGTTTGAAAAATTAAGACTTATTATGTAATGTATTGAATAGTAATAAATTATGAACATTTAAACATTTTAAAGAACTGAGAAAATGTTTCTCTTTTGTAGATTGGTGAATAATTATAGCTGTATTTGGACGTGGGTTAATAAAACTTCTTAAAGAATGCTGTTGATATTATCAAGACGATATGTTATACTAAGTGGCATACTTGTACTTCTGAATGATACAAAATGGTAAAGGTATGCACATTAACTTGTCAGCAAATGGGTGTCATTGTGTTTGACTAATGATCTAAGCATCCCTGAAAAAGGTGCTGTTTCCACCTGGCTGTAATTAGGATTTGATTGTTTCATTCATCAGACAATAAAGTTGCTTTAATTCCAGAGTCCTACATCTTTCTAGTTACTCTGCTCATTTCCTACAACTGCAAAATGCTCATCTATTTCTCACAAAATATCTCAAGTACAAATAGAAACAGATAACCAGGTTGCCATTATTATTAGCTGTTCTTACTCTCAGATATTGAAATGTAGGATTGAAGAATGGTTTGGAAACGTTGTCTATTGCCTAGAGGGTTGTCCTTTGGAAAGAAATGCATTGAAATAAGAATGTTAAAAGAGGCCACAGGGTACAATAAAATGTAACTAAATCCCACAATCTCCCTCAGCTTAGAATATCTGGCAGTGCTTGTCAACTCATGAGCAGTTTTTGAAATTTGGAAGTAAATTTGAGTCATTGTAAGATTTTAACATGTGAAGGGGTATCCTGTTTTACTTGATCTCTTTTTTAATGCCATATGTTTTATCTGATTACTTATAAATAATTTACTTTAAAATTGTTAGCATTTATTACACATTTGCCATGCATGGTATGGTGCTAGTCTCTGTTTTTGCATTATCTCTAATCCTCACCACAATCTTAAAAACCCAATTTACAGATTAAACTAAGGCTCAAAAAATTGTTTCTTGCCCCAAGTCCAGAGTATAGTAAGTGGTTATTCGAACTCATATTGTCTAATCCTGTAGAACCACTATACTGGTGGTTCTCATCCCAGTCCAATAAAAATGGAATTTCTGGGTTAAGACTTTAATATATTTGAGCAGTTCTCCCAGATTAATAATGTGCTTCTAGGGTTAGAAACCACTGGATAACTCCCTGTACTTATTATTATGGGACCATGCTTAAGTAGAAGGAAAAGTATAGTAAGAAAACGTATTTTCGTTTAAAACTGTATGTAATAGTGTCTGTTTATCTCTGCCAAAACATGTGTATTTGAAATTTCCAGTGCAAGATGGTACACTGAGAACATACTGAAGCCTCCTTTTGCTACTTAACATTCCTAAAAATAATCCTTTCTTCCACCTTCAAAAACACACAGTATCAATCAAACACAACATTAAAGGAAACAAAAAGAGCAAAATTGGGTAAAAACTGCGAAGAACCCCTGAAAAATGGGCTTGGAATGCAGATGAGAACCATAATCTGAAACATGCACAGGAGTGGAATTCTGTAAAAGATATGACTATAGGGTTGCTGTGTGTCTAGTCTGCTGGACTACCAGGCATGTGGAACTACCTCTTACAATCTGTATTCACCTTGTATGTATGGTGCAAAACCAGGCAGTGTGGGTGTTTTAAAAGCAAAAGCACTATTCCCAATGTTGCCAATATCCGAAAAGGACAAGGAGCCACCAAAATACTTACCCGTGCTCACTACCCAGTGGAAAAATTTTCTCCTTCCCTCCCTAAAAAGAAGTGTTGCTGTAATCATATGCAGTAGTCACAGACATCTCTGAAGCCTAAAGATGAGCCCACAATAAAAATGACAAAATATTTAAATAAAATGAATGCTATGAAGGAAGGTACCAAACTGTATGCAAAAGGAAGAACCCAAGGAATCAGAGTTAATAGGGAAAGCAAGACAGAACTTGAGAATAAATGCAGTATCTTAAGAGACAAGCAGGGTGGCACTGCATTCATTAAAAAAAAAAATTAGAGCTTTTTTGAAGTTAAAAACACTGGAGTGGGCTGACGATAAAAGGCTGAGCTTCCTAGGGCCACTTCATCCTGATTCACAGAGGCCACATGTATAGGCCCCTGTGGCAGAACCAAGTTTCCTGGAGGAAAGTAAAGCTGGTTTTGGCTATCAAATGAAGGACCTAAAACAAGGGCTGAGTTATCTATTAGTGCCCAGGACCATCAGTATTTTTAGGGGCCCATGAAAATGTTGAAACATCTTTTAAAATAAGAAGAAAAAATGAACTTCATTTGAACAAAATGTTTTACTGTATAACACTATTGTATTTGTCTTCATATCAAAGCTGTAGTAAAACATAATTTTAAAAATTTTCGTGGAAGAAAGGCCACAAAGAGAAGTGTCCAGGGCCCACAAAAGTCATAAGGCAGCCCTACCCATTTTCTCTCAGACTGTGAAAGAGCAGCAAGTTGGGGCAGTAGCGTGATATTTTCATTCAGATCTTTTCTCTCTGCATTTCAGTGTCTTCATCTGTATAATGAGGAGTTTGGACCAGGCAACCTGGAAGGGCCCTTGGAGATTAAACTTTCTTTTTTTGTTTGTTTATTGATTTATTTTTTTGGTATCATTAATACACACTTACATGAACAACATTGTGGTTACTAGATTCCCCCCATTATCAAGTCCCCACCACATACCCCATTACAGTCACTGTCCATCAGCATAGTAAGATGCTATAGAATCACTACTTGTCTTCTCTGTGCTATACTGCCTTCTCCGTGCCGGCGCCCTACATTATCTCTGCTAATCATAATGCCCCTTTTTCCCCTTACCCCTCCCTTCGCACCCACCCTCCCCAGTCCTTTTCCCTTTGGTAACTGTCAGTCCATTCTTCAATTCTGTGAGTCTGCTGCTATTTTGTTCCTTCAGTTTTTTCTGTTATTATACTCCACAGGTGAGTGGAATCATTGATACTTCTCTTTCTCCACCTGTCCTATTTCACTGAGCATAATACCCTCTAGCTCCATCCATGTTGTTGCAAATGGTGGGATTTGTATAATAGCACTCAGCACTTACCCTATTTGATCTCTATAACAACCTATAGTTGTTATTATAAATCCCCATTTTGCAGGTAAGGAAACTAAAGTTTAGAAACATAAAAAACTGGCCCACAGACATATAGTCAGGGTAAGTGTCAGAGCTGAGATTGAACCTAGTGTATTAATTTCCTATTGCTACTGTAAGAAATTACAACTGACTTAATGGTTTAAAACAACACAAATTTATTATCTTATAGTTCTAGTGGTCAGTGGTCTGAAATTAGTATCAGTGGGCTAGAATAAAGTTTTTGGTGGGGCTGTATTCCCTCTGAAGGCTCTAAGGGAGAATTATTTTGCTTGCCTTTTCCAGTTTCTAGAGACTGCCCTGTATTCCTTGCCTTATGGCCATTTCTGTCTTCAAAGCAAACAACATCAGCTGGTCACATGTTTGTCATATTACATCAATCAAACTCTGACCTTCATACCCCCATTCTTCTCTTTTAAGGATGCTTGTCATTATATTGGCCCACTCAGATAATCCTGGATAATCTCCTGTTCTCAAAATCCTTATTTAATAACATTTGCAGTGTCCCATTTGCTATATAAGGTAACATTTTCACGTGTTCTGGAGATTAGGATGTGGACAGCTTTGTGGGGCCATAATTCTGCCTACCACACCCAGTGAAGGAAAAAAATTTTTTTAACTCTCCATTTTGTAGTTCTAAAAATTTATGTGGCACCACAAAAGACCCCGAATAGCCAAAGCAGTCCTCAGAAAGGACAAAGCTGGGGGTATTATGCTCCCTGATTTCCAGCTCTACTACAAAGCTACAGTAATTAAAACACTTTGGTATTGGCACAAGGAGAGACCCATAGACCAATGGAACAGAGCAGAGAGTCCAGATATAAGCCCAACCGTATATGGTCAGTATATGATAAAGGAGCCATGAATATGCAATGGGGAGAAAACAGCCTCTTCAACAACTGGTGTTGGCAAAACTGGACAGCTACATGTAAGAGAATGAAACTGGATTCTTGTCTATCCCCATACACAAAAGCAAACTTGAAATGGATCAAAGACCTGAATGTAAGGCATGAAACCATGAGACTCTTAGAAGAAAACATAGGCAAAAATCTCTTGAATATAAGCATGAGCAATTTTCTCCTGGGCATGTCTCCTTGGGCAAGGGAGACAAAATCAAAAATGAACAAGTGGGACTACGTCAAACTAAACAGATTTTTCAGTACAGCAAAGGACACCATCAGCACAACAAAAAGGCATCCCACAGTATGGGAGAATATATTTATGAATAACTCATCTGATAAGGGGTTAACATCCAAAATATATAAAGAACTCATATGCCTCAACACCAGAAAAACAAATAACCAAGTTGAAAAATGGGTGGAGGACCTGAACAGACACTTCTCCAGAGAAGAAATACAGATGGCCAACACATACATGAAAAGATGCTTCACATCACTAATCATCAGGGAAATGCAAATTTAAACCACAATGAGATATCACCTCACATCAGTTAAGATGGCTACTGTCCAAAAGACAAGAAATAAATGCTGGTGAGGATACAGACAAATGGAACCCTCCTACACTGTTGGTGGGAATGTAAATTGGTGCAACCATTGTGGAAAGCAATGTGGAGGTTCCTCAAAAAACTAAAAATAGAAATATCATTTGACCCTGGAATTCCACTCCTAGGAATTTACCTGAAGAAAACAAAATCCCTGGATTCGAAAAGACATATGTACCCTTATGTTTATCACTGCAGTATTTGCAATAGCCAAGATATGGAAGCAACCTAAATGTCCATTTTCAGATGAATGGATAAAGAAGATGTGGTACATATACACAATGGAATATTATTCAGCCATGAAAGGAAAAGAAATCCTGTCATTTGCAACAACATGGATGTATCTAGAGAGTATTATGCTCAGTGAAATAAGCCAGGTGGAGCAAGACAAATACCGTATAATTTCACTTATTTGTGGAATATAAAAACAAAGCAAAACAGAAGGAACAAAATAGCAGTGGACTCTTAGACACCGAGAAGGGACTAGTGGTTACCAAGGGGGAGGGGTTGGGGCAGTGGTGGGATAGGGTCAAGAGGATAAAGTAACACAGTAATTTGCAGTCACAATATAAGTTGGTCACAGTGACGGTAGTGCAGCATGGAGAATATAGTCAATGATTCTGTAACATCTTATTATGTTAAGAGATAATAACCGCACTAGAGGGGATGAGGATTTAATAATATGGATAACTGTTGAACCACTGTGTTGCACATTTGAGACCAACATAAGGTTGTATATCAACGATACTTTAATAGAAAAAAACACTCCATCTTATCCTTTTAACATCTCATAGAAAAGAGGACTAGTTATTGTCATCCCATTAGGCAGAATAAGAATTCTAAGGCAGAAGGAATCTGTGACTTTGCCAGAGTTTTATAACAAATTTTAAATCCCAATTCAGAAAGCTTTCTGCTATATTATATTTCCATAACATTTTTATCAGTATTAGGCTTGATGCTAATATAGGTAAATTACTTTCAGGTCTCCAGATAATCAAACTTGAATTCAACCTAAATTAGACTTGATTCAATGCCCTTGCCATCTGTTAGCTTGTTTGATAGTTTCTGGTTTAGGTAAAAAAGAAGGCATATCTTCTCCTGAAGGATAAAGAATTAAACTTAGGATAAAATTGATGCAAAAATTTGACTTTATTCAGGTACTTTGAAAATCTCTCTTTGCTAGTGTTTATACTCAATGGGTGAGGGAATATGGAAATCTTGAGTTTTCTATATCATCTCGTATGTCACAAATTTTTTTATTTTATATTAAAAAGAGATAGAAGGGTTATATCAGAGTTTTCTTTAAAGGCCTGGTTTCAATTTATCTTCTTTTTATAAACATACTTTTCATATATATTTCCTGTATGTCAATTATGTATTTACTTACCTCTTAACTTAGCAATAGAGAAGTGCTAGTCCTTCAAAAATGGGTAAAAAGTAAAAGGAACCTTTTATAGAACATGTTTTATAGGTGCTATACGAACTAGTAATGGACATGGTAAAGACATATTATTTAATAATTGCTCATGAGTTGCTTTTTTTTAGGCCATTACTTCAATTTTTCATCAATAGATTAGTTCTCACAGTTAGATGTTTCTATTTTACCAAACCAGGTATTTTCACACATTTCATGCATCAGACTGTAACTCTTCCATAATCCATCATTTTTGGTTATTTTACTTGATTTCTGTGATTCTAACCAGCTGTTTGATTTTTGAGTCATTTTCCTAGCTTTTCTCTTAGGTCAGAAAAAGCAATATTTTTTCCTTTATATTACATTGCCTAGACATCATAGATCTTCTAGTTAATGTAAGCAATTAAACGAAGAAGAGTGGAAGGAAGGATGAACATGATAGTTAACAATGACTAGTAACATTCACCTTGAGAAGAAGCTACTGGCCTGGCCAGTGTAAGCCCCATGGAAACAATACTGAGAATGGGGATTTCTCCCAGAGCTACTGGTGGCTCTAGCCAAGGGAGGGGCCAAGTACAGAGTGGAATGGGTTGTGCTGAGATCATAAACTAGAGAAGTGTTTCATCCACAGCAATGAGGTGTTATCACCAAGTGTAGAAACAGCATCTTTTAATAGAATTGAGTGGGACTTTGAGATGAGTCAGGACTGTGTTCATGTATCAGTTTACTACTTAAAATATGTATGGCATTTGGCAAAGAACTTAATCTCATCAATTCCCACTTACTCACTTATTAAAATGATAATTGCTGCCCTTCAAGGCTATTGTATGATTTAGAGGTACAATATACATAGTAGTAGTAGCCTAGTAAATAGGAGCCATAGGGATAAAAAACAATAGAAGGCAGATGCATAGCAGAGTTTGCTTAATGTTGGATTTTTTTCACCAACTCTCTATTTAAAAGCCTTGGGGACAAGCCACACTTGTAGCTTTCGTTAGTCTTAAAGATGGGTTAGTCCTCTGACTTTCTTCTTCACAATTGTGTTGGTTCTTCTGGATTGTGCTCTTGATTTTAATCCTGTAGAGTAAGCTGTATAGTATAACAGTATGACTTCATTATGGTATTGTACTTTAGCTACATATCCACAGAACTGTATAAATGATTTCTTCATATACTATTCTCAGATTTTTATCATCCCCGTATGTTGTACATATTCTAAAACCTCCTACTGAAAGAACAGTCTGTGGCTCCAGACCTACTGAATGAAGATCTGCATTATTATAAGATACCCAAGTACTTTGTAAACATATTGAAGTTTAAAAAGCCCTTGAACTTTAACAAATATGGCATAGTAACTTCACTTTTTACAATTTGGAAGTCCCCTCACAATTTGAAAAACACATTCAGGATACGGACTCTTTTTCTTTCTTCATTATTTTGTGAGTCCGCTCATTTCAGACCTACTGATAATTAGAGGACATATTTTTCAGATAAACTGAAAAACATCAGATTCAATAGAAACTTTAATATTAACAAGTAATTCTTCATTCTTTAAAGGTTTTCCAGTAGGATTAAATGTGTTTCACATCATTTTGCTTGTTAATTGAAATGTTTAAATTTCTTGTTTCTTTTCTACTTTCCCTGTTAAACAACTTTAGACAGTGTCTTGCAAATGAGTTTCAGCTCCAGGCAAGTTCACTGTAGATTCACTGTGACCCCCAAAGAAATTTACAGCAAAGGGTTCTTGGGGTGAAAAGGTTATACCCAACTTTATTTCCAGGTGGCAGGTCAGTCACTAAAATCCCGTTCACTCTGAGCGAGTCAGTGTTATCACTGCTGCTTCGGATGCAGCAAGCCGGTCTCTACCTCTGGGCCTCTCTGCACAGCCGTCCCGACAGCCGTCCTCCGGGCCTCTGTCCTCGGCGCTGCCACCACTCCAGCCCCCGCTCCGCTCTCCTACAGCCTTGCAGCCCCCACCACCCAGTCTCCGGCAGAGCACTGGGCGGAACTCCTTATATTAACACAATAATGGCTTATTGCCTAAAGGTATGGAAGTGGTAGCATAGCAACAGGCCAGTTACCTTTAAGTTCAGTGAGGATCCTGGCCATAGGAACCCCACTTTATCCAGACAGTTATGACATATAGAATCATAATTTACAGTAGCTCACCTCTAGAGTAAAATATATTATCTTTGCTGTTAAAAATGCCATTAATTGTAATAAGGATGGTGTTCGGAGTCAGACAGGCCTGAATTCTAAAATTAACTCCACTACTTCCCAATTTTATACCCCTGAGCCTTAGTTTCCTCATCTGTAAATTGGAGAAGATTCCCACTTCACGGGTTGTTAAGAGGATTAGATGAGGTGGTATTATATAAAGTCTCCAGCATGGTGACTGTAGTACCTCAACAAACGTTAGTTTCTTTATTTACCCCTACCCCCAAAAACAATTAAATTTTTTCACATACTCATGCTGTGATGTGAGGTCTTCGTTGTGATCAACTATTCACATACTCTATATTTAAGAAGCATCATGTTTTTTGTCTTTTTGCCTGGATTTGTGGGGTATTGGCCAGTTGGGCTCTTCATAATTTAACAACAGATTAATTTTCAGAGTAGTCAAAAAATTGTCTTAGTCTCCTTAGGTTGATGTAAATCATTGCTATTCTCCAGTTAGTAAGAGTTCCAGTTTTTCTCCCATGGTTCCTAAGTGTTTGGGCTAGCAATTGTGGTTGGTTTTGCTATTTTGTCTTCTTAACTTTTGTCTTATCTCAGAACATGGGGCTCATAAAAGAACTTGTTTGTTGAACACTTCACTAAGATATCCTGTTATTTAGAGAGGAAATTTGAAAAGTAATAGAATCTACCAAAAAAATTTTTTTTAATTATTCAGTCATTGCACAGGAACCTCTTGATGAAAATGTTCACGTTATTTTTTACTTTTAATTATGTCCAAATTAATTAAATTCTCCTTGAATAATTAATTAATTTCACCTCTCATTTTATGGCCCAGGGAAAGTAATGCAATTTAAATGGCCTTAGCTGTTAGGGGGGGGTTTCAGTCTGTAACTACAAATTTCGTTGTATCAGTGGTTTACCCTCCCTTAAGAATTGTTTTGGGTGATAATTCTGATTTTAATCAATGACCATTGTCATGCAACATAAATAAGCCCAGATTTCTCAAAATTGTCTTCTAGGTATAGTTTGAAAGGTAAAGTATATTGTCTTTAATTTTAAAGGTATCCTCCAAAATCACAATTTCTACCATAATCTCTAAATTCTCCAAAGTTAATATTTAGACTTCAGTTGAGTTTCCCTTCAGGGTGATTTTTTTAATGAGCAAACAAAAATTTTTCCTTACCGTTTGTTATTATCTTGGTGAGGGGATTAGCATTTGTCAGTGCCTGCTGTGTACCAGGTAACATACATGTCTCAGACAATACCCCTTTCTTCTCCAGAGTCCCCATATTTTGTCTATGCCTTCTGCTTCCTTACCTAATCAGCCGCTCAGATTTCAATGTCCTCAATAAATTGGAAGCCAGTTTTTCTCAGTAAATCTAGAGAGATTTGGAAAATTGCCTCCTATTAGAATATATTTGGAATTAGTGATCCAAGATAATATAAAATAGAAGAGTGATGAGTATGAGGAGCTAAGCAAACAAAAAAAAAGATGTACATGGTAGTATTTTCAGGCCTGCCGACAGATTATACCTTTCTCTCCAATACTAACAGTATTTAAGGAAAATCAGGGGGAGGGGGAAAGAAAGAAAATTAGAGCATGGCAATCTGTCATGCAGAAATTACATTGTACTTTATTCCCTAAGCTAAACGCTAAGGCTTTCACCTCCTGATGGACAAATTGGGAGAAAGGGAACTGAATCAAGAGCTTCATTTGATCTGTCTCTCACCTGTTGTGCATTTAACAAGTGACACTGATGAGTTTGTAAAGTCCTCTCTTTAGTGGAAAAATAGTAGACCCAATATTTAGCTGGCTCTTGCTTACGAAGGTTAAACAGATTCTCGAGGAAGAACAGGACTCACAGGCTGTTTAGCATGAAATATCGAGTATCTAGAGGGACGTGCAAGAGTGATGGTATTGCTGCTGCAGATAATTGCGGGAGACACTTGTGGATACTGCACAATAAATCTGCATCTTCGTGGGCTCTCATTTAAGGGGAGGCTTCCTCAGGATGGCGCATCAGCAACACATGTCTACTAGGTGCATTCATTTTAATATGCTCATTCATTGAATAGGCCTGATTAATTAGTACATGTCACCATCTGGTACTTAGTGAGACTATTCATTTTTTAAATGTTGAAATTGTAGGGAATGATGCACACCAATTAAAATTCTTTTCACTGGGTTATGTTGGTATGAAGTATACACGTAGGAGGACTTCATTGGAATTCAGCATGCATCTAAGGGTACATACATCAGCCTGAAGTCAGAACAAAGGAAGTCAAGGGAAAAATGGAAGAAGAGCTGTCCTTTACTGAATGTGTCTGCTCACATACTGGGCTTTCTCTTTGTTTTTCTATTCTTCCCCTCACTTGTCTTAATTGTCTTCCCACCTGTTGTTTATTTTGGGTTCCCTTTCTTTCTCTCCCTTCCTTTTCATCTTTTTCTTTTTCTTTATTCTCCATTTCCTCAACTCCTCCCCACCCCATCATTCTCCAGTCACATTAAAACAGAAAGATTGTATGAATAATTTTATGTAGTGATATAGTAAATCTTGGCTATGTCCTTTGAAAAAATGAGTTCTAGATTGACCATATTTTCTGGATAATTGTGAGCTTAAGTTCTTTAAACATTAAAATGTTTTTATTCATCTGTTCAAGAAACATACAGTGCCAAAACTCAGTAAGAAATGTCTCCTGCCTTCAAGGAGCTGACTAGTGAGTAAGAGAGAGAAAGTTGTATACAAATAGCCAAAATACCTAGCGATGGGATTTTTGAGGTGGGACCAGTTAATTGTCTAAGAGAATGTTCTGCAGCTTCACAGGGGACTTGCTATTTGACTGAAGCATCAAAAATTCTGTAGAATTTTGAACAGTTGTTATATGGTAGACATGTAGTAGAATAATTTTTAAAATGGTAAGATGGTATAAGATCACAAAGGAGGGTTTTTTTTGGTAGCATTAATGTACAATTACATGAGCAACATTATGGTTACTAGACTCCCCCCATTATCAAGTCCCCAGCACATACCCCATTACAGACACTGTCCATCAGCATAGTAAGATGCTATGGAATCACTACTGATCACAAAAGAGATTTATATTTTATTTTAAGGAGCTCAAATGTATTATATAAGTGACTGAGAACCACTAAATGATTTTATGAAGAAGTAAGTAAAGTGGTAAAGATCTGTATTTTAACAGAATTAGGAGATAATAATTTGAAATCCAGGACTAAAGTTATGGCTAGGGTTGTCAAAAGGGAGAGTACAGATTGGAGAGATGAAACCTGGCAATGGGTTAGATACAGCATGAGAAAAACCGAAGGGATCAAAGTTGACCCAGCCTGAATGCCTATCAATTTTACAATGACCATTAATTGTTATGGTGCCCAGAAAAGGTGGAGAACATTTTGGAGGAAAGATTACTTAGTTCTGTTTAGAGAGGTCTAGTAGGCAGTTGGAAGCTGAAATCTGGAACGTCAGAAGACAAGAGGTATAGGTTCTGGGAAATTATTCTACACTTAAGTATTTGGACTAAACAAGATCACAGAAAAGATGGTTAGAAAGTCTTTTTTAAAAAAGTAATAGTGGAAGGGGCATTTGAGTAGCTTTTTGAAAGAGCAGGGGGACACACATAACTCTACTCAAATAAATTAACATTATCACAATAGGTTCATGGTATAGTAGATGGGGGATGAACCAATAAAAAGCAGCATGAGAGAGACAGTTATAACTCATCAAATTCTAAGTAGAGCATTCACCTTTACTTCTGTACAAATACCAACAAAACTGCTTGAGTTGATCAAATTAAATTTGTGTCTAAAACAAGAGTAAAGAGTCTATAAATAACACCCTGAGGTTCTTTCCTCCTTTGTTTAGTTTTCAGAAGTGCACTGAACAGGTAATCCTGCCAGATATCAATTTCCATAGAGAAGAGTTGTTTCTTATATATGAGAAATATTTTTAATTGTTTAAGGTTTACTGAAGGACTCTTAACTGCCACTTCATTTTTCCCAATATTAAATTTGTTTGAATGATTCAAATTGACATTTTAACCCAAATTTGCATCATATAATTATTTGAATTGATGGTAAATTTTTGAAAGGACTGTAATGGTATTCATGTTACCAAGCAGTATGTTCATTATGTAAATGTATCTGTGTACCTGTGTGTATACAACTCTGTGTGTAGGAAAAAGACCCGAAAGGGAATATATAAGATTTGGGGGTTGAGGGTTTTGTTTGTTTGTATATCTTTGTTTTCTGATTGCTTTTATAATCTATAGTTATTAAATGATTTTTCAAGTTATCTTCCATTAAAAAAAGGTAAGGATCATAAGGACTAGAGAGTTTGAATAACTTGTATAAACTTACGTATCTAATTAATCATTGCCTTGAGTGTTGCTCATTTGTGCCTCTGAGGGTTCTACTAATTGGTGGATGGTGAGGATAGGAGTGGAAATGCTCCCCGTTACTCTGGCAGCCACAGTGACCAGTGACCCAACACCTCTTCAGAAACAGCTGGCATCCTGTCTGTCACTTTCCATTCAGAGAAGCATTGGCTATCTAGTGGACCAGTGATACCAGACAGGTATCTTCCCTGATAAGGAGAATGAAGACCCAGCATACTTTTGCTGAGGGTAATGTAGCTTTTCCTCTATCAGACTGTGGTCTCCTTGTATATTAATATCCACTAACTGGCCAGAATCTAAGGTTCTTCTGTTTTCTTGAGAACAGCCTTGTGGAATCCTGTTGGCATGTGCTCATTCCCATCTGCAGTGTTTGAATCCTCTGGCCAGAGTTCCCATCCTTCATGCTCTGTCACTGGCCCCATCACTTCAGTTATTCAGCCCAAGTTTTATTTTTATGCCTTTATTCTCTAGTAAGGTAAATAAACTAGAGAATTGTCCCTTTACTTTTTTTGCCTCCCTCATCCACTTCAGTATTCTGAGTCTTTTATATTGCTCTCATCAAACCATTTGTACTCAAGATTTAGAGACAAGTTTATATAAGAAAATAGCAATTAAAATATTTTTAAAGGGAAAATTTTTTAATCACATACTTGGTTTTAGACTACTTTTTCTATTTTCCTTCAGGCATCAGTTTTCTCATTATTCTCTTATAGTTTAAGTAGTGCAATTATCACTTACTTAATTGTCCACACTTCTCAGTATGCATCTAGGAAAAATCACATTCTGTATTCATCTAGAGAGACCCCAGGGTCATCTTCAGTCCCTGTCTCTCTCCCTCAGTGTCCCACTGGTTGATAAATGTTGTTCCATTTGGCCTCTCAAGTCAGCTCCTGCGCATTAATTCCTACCACCACTGTTACTTTAGGACCTTACCTGGTCTAGTATTATAATAATTGAACCAGCCACATGCCTCCAACCTTCTCTTCTGTTAATGTATACTTTCTGTGTCCACCTGAATTCTTAAGCACAGGTTACCCCTTTCTGATACAATCTGAGAGCATGTCTTAAAATTAATGCAAAACACAAGTCCAAAATGGGATGCTAAAGTTTCTTTGCAAGTAAGTTGTTCATAACTTGGGTACAATTACCCTGTAGAAACAATATTTTAAAAGCTTCTTCTATACAGCAAAGGACACCATCAACAAAACAAAAAGGTAACCTACAAAAAGACAAATGATAGATAAGGGATTAACATGCAAATTATATAAAGAACGCATACAACTCAACACCAAAAAACAAATAACCCAATTTAAAAATGGGCAGAGGACCTGAATAGACATTTTTCCAAAGAAGACATCCAGCATGTCCAATAGGCACATGAAAAAATGTTCCACATCACTAATAATCAGGAATGTTAATCAGAATCACAAGACATCACCTCACACCAGTCAGAATGGCCATTATCCAAAAGACAAGAAATAATAAGTGTTGATGAGAATGTGGAGAAAGGGAACCCCTCCTACACAATTGATACAGCCACTATGGAAAACAGTATGGAGGTTCCTCAAAAAACTAAAAATCAAAATACCATATGACCCAGTAATTCCACTTCTAGGAATTTATGCAAAAAAAAACAAAAACTCTTAATTCAAAAAGATATACACATGTCTATGTTGTCACATTATTTACAATAGCCAAGATATGGAAAAACCAAAGTATACATCAATAGATGAATGGATAAAGAAGATACGGTACATATACACAATGGAATATCATTCAGCCATAAAAACAGAAAGAAATCTTGCTATTTGCAAGAACATGGATGGACCTAGAGGATATTGTGCTAAGTGAAATAAGCCAGGCAGAGAAAGACAAAACTGTATGATCTCACTTGTAAGTAGAACCTAAAAACAAACAAACAGTAATAGACTCATAGATACTGAGAAGTGACTGGTTAGTTACCACAGGGGAGGTATTTTGGTGGGTGGGAGAAATAGGTGAAGGGGATAAAGAGTAACAAAATAACAATCATAATGTAAATTAGTCACAGGGAAGAAACTACTGAATAGAGAGTATAATCAATAGTTCTGTAACATCTTTCTGTGTTGACAGGTAGTAACTACACTAGTTGGGGTAAGCATCTAATAATGTAGAGAATTGTCAAATCACTGTGTTGTGTACTTGAAACTAATTTAATATTGTATATCAAATATACTTCAATTTTAAAAACCAATAAATAGTAGGTAGGTTTGCCAGCTAGCTGAAACTTTCAATTAAATCATGTATGATAATTGAAGCCTACCGACATAGTTACCAGTCTTTCCATAGAAAGAGCTTTCCAACTGCTCAATTAGTATGTCAGGATGGGGTAGAGATAATGTGTGTGGAGAGTATCCTGTCCTCATTAGGTATAGAGATTTAATAAAGGAGGAAAGAACTAAAATTTATTAAGTACTTAGTATGAATCAGCCTCTGTTAGGCACTTATTATATATTTTATCTTTTTTTAAATATATAATTGACATATAATATTGTATAAGTCTAAGGTGTATATAATATATTGATTTGATACATTTATATATGGCTATATGATTACCACCATAAAGTTGGCTAACACTTCTAACATGTCATGTAATTATCATTTTTTTGTGGTAGAACATTAAAGATCTAGTCTCTTAACAACTTTGAATATATGATATAGTATTGTTGATGATAACCAGTCACTATGCTGTACATCCAGAACTAATTAATCTTCTAGCTGCAAGTTTGTATGCTTTGACCAACATCTCCCCAGTTCCCCTACCTCTCAGCCCTTGTTCACCTTTCTTAGATTCTACATATAAGTGCTATGATACACCATTTGTCTCTCTGACTGGTTTATTTCACTTAGCACAATGTCCTCAAGATCCATCTGTATTGTTGCAAGTGGCAGGATTCCTTCTTCTTGTGGCTGAATAATTTTTTATTGTGTATATATATGCTACATCTTTTTTTTTCCCACTCATCCATTGACAGGCAGTTAAGTTGATTCCGTATCTTGGCTATTGTGAGTAATGCTGCAGTAAACGTGGGGGTGCAGGCACCTTTGTAATGGCCTGTTTTCATTTCCTTAGGGTATATGCCCAGAAGTGGGATTGCTAGATCATGTGTAGTTCTGTTTTTTAACATTCTGAGGAACCTTTGTATGTATGTTTTCCATAGTGGCCAAACCAATTTATAGTCCCACCAAGAGTGCACAAGGACTCCCTCTTCTCCACATCCTTGCCAATGCTTGTTATCTCTTGTCTTCTTGATAGCAGTTCTAACAGGTGCAACATGATCTCTCATATGTGGATTTGATTTGCATTTCCCTGATGAATAGTGATGGTGGAGCATCTTTTCATGTACCTGTTGGCCATTAGGATGTGTTTTTTAGAAAGATGTCTTTTCGGTTCCTATATCTATTTTTTAATCTGATTGTTTTTTTGTTTTTTTATTGAGTTATATGAGTTCTTTACATATTTTGGATATAAACTCATATGATATATGAGTTGCATATATTTTCTTTAGGTTGCCTTTTCATTTTGTTGATTGTTTTTTTTTCTGTGTGGAAGCTTTTTAATTTGATAGTTTTATTTGTTGATTTTTTGCTTTTGTTGCTTGTACTTTTGGTGTCCTATCTAAAAAAATCATTGCCAAGACCAATGTCAATGAGATTTTTCCCTATGTTTTCTTCTAGAAGTTTTATGATTTCAGGTGTTAGTTTAAGTTCTTAATCCATTTTGAATTGATTTTTGTGTATGGTATAAGATAGGGGTCCAGTTTCATTCTTTTGCATGTGGCTGTCTAGTTTTTACAACACCATTTATTGAAGAGGGTGTCCTTTCTCCATTCTTGGCTTTTTTTTTCATAAACTAATTAATACATGGGTTTATTTTTGGGCTCTCTATCCTGTTCCACTGGTCTAAGTACCTATTTTTAATGCTAGTACCATACTGTTTTAATTACTATAGCTTTATGGTAGAGTTTGAGAGCAGGAAGTGTGATGCCTCTGGTTTTTTCTCAGGATTGCTTTGGCTATTCAGAGTCTTCTGTGGTTCCACATAAATTTTAGGATTGTTTTTTCTATTTCTATGAAAAATGCAATTGAAGCTTTGATAGGAATTGCTTTGAATCAGAATGGAAGAAGTAAAATTATTGTTATCTTATTCATGGAAAATCCTAAAGACTTAACAAGTAAACTTTTGGAACTAATCAATTAATTTAGTAAAGTTGCAGGATATAAAATCAATATACAGAAACCAATTATGTTTGTGTACACTGACAACAAAATATCTGAAAACAAAATAAAGAAAACAATCCCATTCTTAATAGCATAGGAAACAATAAAATCCTTAGGAATAAATGTAACCGAGGAAGTGAAAGATACATGCAATGAGAAGTATAAAGGCTTTGATGTGAGGAATTGAAGAAGATACAAACAAATGGAAAATATCCTAAGTTCATGGATTAGAAGAATTAATATTGATAAATGTACATTCTATCCAAAGCCACCTATAGATTCAATGCAATGTCTATATATTTTATCTTAATTTGTTTTAACCTCAGCTCTATGAGGTAAATGATTATTACACTCTTTTAACAAATGCTTAGCAAATTAATAATGTAAATAGCAAGAGGAATGTTTACCTGACATAAAAGAATACTGTTTTTAAGCATTACTTTTCAAACTTTAGTAATTTATTGGCTCCTTTTAATTGATTAATAAGCTATAAACTTTCAGTATTGACATACATTATTTTTATTATTTTACTTAAACATGAACAAACATAAAATTAGGTAGAAATTCCATATGCTTATATTTCTATTTTAGCTATAAACCAAAACAAATTTAAAAGTTAAGTACAAAAAAGCCTATAAACAAATAAAATGCAAATTAACATTATTTTAATATGATAGATGATGTTTTGCTGAAACCGAATCACTGATCACAATGAGTGTGGAGCTGCCTGCCAACCCACAGGTTTCTTGGTAATTGTCATCACCATTAACTCTCTTCTGCCACATTTCCTTCTAAGATACTGAAAAGCCAAGATTGAGCCATGCACAGTGACTGCTCTGTGATGTTATTTTGGTCTTTACTTAGTGGGAATATATCATTTACATATTAAATGAACTTCTTCCTTTTCCCATTATTCCTTACAATTAAAGTAGTGTGTTTGATACCAGCTCAGATTAGAAAAACAAATGTATATGTACATTTGTAATCATGTTGCTGTGTTTAGTTGATAAGTGGCCATTGCAGTGATCCAGCAAATGTTTATATTAATTTATTCTAGATGTAAACTGGTTTCAGTTCAATATTAAAGCTCTTGTGGAGAACTCATAGACCCTTGAAAATGCATCCTGGATCCCAGTTTGAAAGATGTTTCATGTAAGCATTGTTTATTTATAACCATCATAAAAATAATTCTTATTTATTTATTGGAACAGGTTCTCCAAATGCCTCTACCAGGAAAGAGTTATACTAGTTTATGTTAGTATCTCTTTGAAAGCAATAAATCTATATTTCTTTAAAATATTGTATAATTCAGACTTTCATTAATTTAGAAGTACTTTTTCCTTTTAAAAAGATGTCTAAATTATAAATGTTTCACAGAATGTATTGTTCCCTCTTTTCTGTAGAATTTAGAGTTTTCATAAAATGCTTCAAATGGTGCCTAGGACTTAATAGTAAAATGTTAGCTAAAAATACTATTATGCAGTCAGCATTTATTTAGTATCTAGTATATCCCAAGCAGTCCAAGAAATACAGAGACAAAAAAGACACAGCCCTGCCTTCTATAATTAGGGACTTACATAATTACAACATGGTATTATAGTAAAGGCATTTGGGGAGTCATGTAAAGCTTCATCATAGAGATAAAATATGAATTGGGTCTCAAAGGATAAATAGGTTTTGCCAAATGAAACATTAGAGGAAGTACATTCTGAGGAGAGAGATCTGTTTGTGAACAGAATAAAATTGTAAAAGACTATGGAGTGTTTGGCTATTTTTAGATAACATTGTTAACCGCTTCCCTGATGTATAACATCTTAAGTAGGGGTGTTCAGTGTACATTTTGGAACTTCCAATCTTAAAACTAGTTATCACCAAGTTTACAGTAATAATAATAATTATTTTTATCTCACTGGTTCATCAAAGAGTTCGAACGTAGAAAAATGCACTGGGACCCAAGCAGTGCTGCTTTCCAGGTGGTTTGCTGTTGCAGCGGTTCCTACCCTGCGATGACCACCATGTGACAGGCACAGTAAACTGTCAGAAAAAACGTGGTTAGAACAGTTGGGAGTAGATGGACTTCTTCCTTTCAACGGAGCTTTAGATAAGATTCCAAAATGAAGCAGGTTTTACTTTGGTTTCTTCTTTAGTTAGACAGGAGAACCTTGTATCTTAAGATCTTGCCTATTCTCGTGATAGCAAAGAACTATGATTTTGGGGTGGGGGAGGGCAAGTTTCAAATTACGAAAATTTCTTTTACTCATGGAATTTCCATGTGTGTACCAAATTAAGGCTGTGTTTTATCTCATACAAATCCTTTTCCTGCAGCTTTGCTTTCGCTTCCTCTCCCCACCCTGTAGTCATATACTGGAGGGTTTGGCAGCGGGTTGAGGTATCAGGTCAGCATTTTTCACTGGAAGAAGGAAAGGTTGGGAACAGTGACATGGCATACTTGTCACATTTTCCTTTACTTTTTTTATATAAGTAACCCACATGTTCCATTACAAAAGCCCAATGAGAACCTTGGCTTGTAAATTTTACCCTAGTATCCTACAGATGGACTAAGGTGTGGGGTGATGCATAGGTGAAAGTTCCTCACTTGAGTGTCCTTAAAAGCCCATGGACAGCAGTGAGGATTTGTGACTGCCTCTGTGGTAGTGTGACAGATTTTTATGAAGAGAGATAATGGCCTTTGGGAGCACAGGATTGAGGAAGGATCTTAGAAGTCTATTTCCCATCCTCCTTTATTATTAACAGATTCTCCATGGTACCTTTAGGAAATGCTCTATATATGGTGTTTAATATACCACCCACACACTCTCCCCCTCTTCACTGACTTGGAATGCATCCAGCTTAAGGAGCTCCAGCTCCTTCTGTGGGCCTGTTTATTCCAAGATTGAAATCTAGTGTAAATTTAGTTGTTCCATATCAAATCCATTGCAACTGTTAGACTAGAAGCAAACTAATTATTGTCCTTGTCTATATTGCAGCAGACAGAGTAAAAAACAATAGTAGATTCTTAAAAAGCTGTCATGACTTGAAGTGAAATAGGCTACTCTTCAATAGCTTCATCTATAGCTTAAAGGGCTTTGGTCTTGAAAACTGTCAAATATTAAAGCAGATTTTAGATCATGGAATGCTGGCTAGCTTCTAGGGGCAGCTCCAGCCACTAAACTCTCCCATCAACCATTTCATCTGCAGGATTTGCTTTGAGATTATAAGAAATGTGGGGGCAAATGAATTTTTCTTATCAAACATTCCATTTGGGTGTTCCATATCAGTTTTAGCAAATAAATAGAAGACACCAGGGTAGACTGTCGTATATCCTTGCCTAAGTGCCTCAGAAGACCTTTTTTTTCTATTTCTCAAGCATAAATTGATGACTATAGAGTTTCCCATTTGGGGGATGTTGGTATTGAGCAGGCAGAGTGGCTAGTTATTTAAATGATTGACACTGAAATCATTTTACAAAGGTAATAAAGCCCAAAAATTGCTCTTTTGACTGAGCTGAATTGGGTACAGCTTCTCTAAGAGCCTGTTGTACGTTAAAATAGTTTTGGCAGTGTTTTTAAGTGTGCATGTTTGTCTCCATACATAATTAGTGTTGAAAAATGAAACCCTCCTAGTTAAGATTTTGTGGCTTAGACAGCAGCTCCATCTGGTGCTTGCTAAAGGTGTTTGCTTGGTGCATCTCTTGGTTCTACAGCAGCAGGAATACTGATATACACAGAATTTGTAAAAGAATGTCAAAATCAAGATCTCAATTTTATTGATGGGTTTCTATGGCGTACTGCACTGACATAAGTTAATTGTATTCCTGGTGGATCTTGTTTGTCTATACTATTGATGATGTGATAGTTGCTATTCAATTCTACAGCCATCTCTTGACTGAAGTCTTACTTGCACTCCAAGTAGGGAATTATTTTTACTATCTACCAGTCTTAGAAAAAGAAAATGTACTGAACTAATGTGGAGAAAATTTAATCCCTGTTTTATCAGTGGTGAATTTAACTTGGTTAACAAAATAGTAGGCCAGGATGCCTTACCCTTTTATATTCATTGTCACATAGTGCTAAGTAGACAGAAAATGTTTTGTTTTGTTTTGTTTTGTTTTATTCCTGGTGATTGACAGAAAATACACCAAACTGTTACTAGAAACTACTTCTGAATTACAGGATTGCAAATTATTTGTTTTCTTTCAGCTTTTCTGATTTTTTCACAGTGAGCGTATATAACAAAAGAAAACAATTAATTTGAAAATAAATTGTGTGTAGCTATAGCCTTTAGTCTCAGTTCTGAGTCTTTCTCAATCACTGTGTGGCCTTTTTTCTGGGCTCGTTTCTCACATCCATAAAAGGATTGAACTAGGGGGTTGCTCAATTTTAACATTCTGTTGGGATTATCTACCTCTTTTCCTATCTTTTCAGCCTCTCCCACTTCCCTGTGTCTTTCTCCAGTATTAATATTCAACATGATTGAGTTTCTGCCCTATTAAATTGAGGAAAGCCTTTCTGGACAGCTCTCTTGCCCCATACTCTCAACACATTATTTCTTCCTCTTCCCACCTAAATTTCTTCAAGAAGTTATCGACAATTATCTCCTCAGTCTTTAACTCACTACAGTCTGTTTTCCATCCACACCACCGCACCAAAATAGTTCATGCTAAAATCACCAATAAGCAAATATTTCAAGTCCAGTAAGCACAGGTCCTCATTCTGTTACCTCTCAGCAGCATTTGAAATAATTGTCTCCTTCCCTCTTAATGAAATCTCCTCATCTGATTTCTTACCATCACACTTATGGCTGTTTTTTTTTTTTTTAGTTTTCTTTGGGAGTTAATCCTTTCTCCCTGGTACTCCCACCAAGGCCACCTCCCGAGCTCACTGTTTTCTTTTTGGCCTAGATTCCTACACTAATAATTCCCAAACAGCAGAATTCCCTTACAGACTTATAAATTTCAGACTTCCAAATTCAACTGCTTGCTCTATTATATGCAGGCTGATGAAATATGGACTCACAATCTTTCTTCCAAAAGTTGCACCTCCCCCAATGTTGTCTATACTAGTAAATGGCCCCACAAATCATCAAATACATAAACCCGAAACCTCAACATTTCTTATTCTCTTCAAAATCCAGTCTCATGTATGTATCTGTCTTGCTCTGCTTTTCCTGATGTCACACCCTAATCCAGATCTTTATCATAATGCAACAGCCCTTTAAACTGTCTCCTAGCCTCCTGGCCTGTTCTCCCCAGTCCATTCTCCATACAGCAGTCAGAACAGCCTTATTTTGAAAGTCAGATTGATTGAGGTTTAATTTATATACAGTAAAAATTGTCTTTTTTTAGTTTACAATTCTATGAGTTTTGACAAACTCATGCAGTCATATGACCACCACCACATGACATTTCAATAGTTTCGTTTTTGCCTATAAACCTTTGTATACAGGCTCTAGTGTAAACATAACTTTTCATTTTTCTTGGGTAAATACCTGGAAATGAGTTGCTGGGTTGCTTATGTTTAACTTTATAAGAAACTGCCAAACTTTTCCAAAGTAGCCGAGCTGTTTGCATTCCCACCAGTACTATATGAGTTTCGATTGCACCACATCCTCCCTTGCCTCGGTTTTTGTTTTTGTTTTGTTTTAACTATTCTAATAGATGTGTAGTAGTAGCTAGGTGTAGTTTTAGTTTGCATTTCCATATGACTAGTAGTATTTAGCATCTTTCACAGGTTTATAGGCAGTCTATATGAATCTTTGGTTAAGTATCTGCTCAAATCTTTTGATCTTTTCGTAGGATTTTTGTTGAATTTTGAAAATTGTTTGTATATTCTGGATACAAAGTCCTTTGTCATATATGTACTTTGCAAAATATTTCTCCTCATCTGTGACTTGTCTTTTCATTCTTTTATCAAGTATCTTTGACAGATAAAATGTTTTTAATTTTGATGAATCCATATCATCTATTTTTTGCTTTTATGGATCATGCTTTTGGTATTAATCTGAGAACTCTGCCTAACCCAAGGTCACAAAGATTTTCTTCTGTTTTCTTCTAAAAGTTTTATAGCTTTACATGTTATACTTAAATCGGGATCCATTTTGAGTTAATTTTTGTGTATGGGGTGAGGTATGAATCAGGATTAGTTTTGTTGCCTTTGGCTATCCAGTGGTTCTAGCACATTTGTTGAAAAGAATATCCTTTTCATCTTTGTCAAATGTCAGTGGCCTGTATTTATCTGGGTCTGTTTCTGGACTCTTCTGTGTCTGTTTTGATCTGTTTGGGGTCAGGAAACTTTCTGTAAAGAACCAGATAGTAAACATTTTAGGTTTTGCAGACCAAAAGGCAAATTTCAAACCGTTTTGTAGATACTTCTATAACAAGAGAAAACAAATTTCTATGAGAGATTTTTGAGAAAATTCAAAACATAACAATTACAAATTTTTGTAACAGCTCTAAGAAGAAGAATGGAATTGTTTTTTGGGAGAGGGTTAATATTTTACTTAATTAGGGTTCAAAGTTAGTGTTTCTCTCACCAAAATTGATTACAAAAGTTCATCTATTAACATATATCTGTAATGAAATTTCACATATTTCTATCTTTGAAAAATTTCTTCATACAGAGGATGCATGTAGCAGTGGAAATGCTGCACCTTGTGGAGTGCTGGATGGCACTGCAATGTGATAAGGATGCCACATACAATCTGTCAGAACTACTTAACCCTCCAGTGTGGCACAAAAGCCACCAAAGACAGTACGTAAACAAACGGTCCTGGCTGTGTTCCAATAGAGCTGTATTTATGGGCACTGGAATTTGAATTTCATATAACTTTCATTTGTCACAAAATATTCTTCTGATTTTTTTCCTAACCATTAAGAATTTTTAAAAGCATCCTTAGCTTAGGAACACACAAGAACTGGTCGCAGGCTAGATTCGGCACAGGGCTGTAATTCGTGTCCCTTCCCCCTCCCCCCCCCCCCATGCTTCTGCCCTTTTGCCAACGCCACATTGTCAGGGTCACTGTAGCTTCATTTTAAGTCTTGAAATCAGGTAATATGAGTCCTCCAACTTTCTTCTTTCTCCGGTTGTTTTGGCTATTCTAGTTTCTTTGCCTTTCTATATAAATTTTTACAATCAGCATGTTGGTTTCCACAAAAAATCTTGCTCGAATTTTGGGTTGAATTATTTGAATATACAAAGCAATTTAGGGAGAATTAACATTTAACAATATTGAGAGAACTCCACTTAGGGCTTTGATATTTTTTATCAGTGTTTTGTAGTTTTCTGCATATAGATTTTAGGTTTCATACATATATTATTAATTTATACCTAAGTATTTCATGTTTTTTGCTCAACGCTGTCTTTTAAAAATGCAAATTGGGTCATGTTGTTTCCCCTGTTTAAAACCTTTAGTGGCTTCCCACTGCTGTTAGGACAAACTCTATAATCTTCAAAAGCCTGAAAGGCCCTGCATGACCTGACCCCTGCTCTCCTTTTCAGCCTGATTTTACGCCATTCTTCCGCTGCTCAGACTGTTCCCGTCTCAGACTAGCAGGAAATAGTTTTATCAACTAAGGGATATAACTTTTAGACTATCTGAAGGAATAAATAAATGTTTTCAAACAAATACTTGAAAAATATATTTTAACCTTATTGAAAAGAGCTGTTTGGTGATTTCCAGCAAAGAATGAACTTAGGTTTTGGCAGGGTTGTTGGGCTCTCTGTTTGGAATTCTTTCAGTCTGTACTTCTTCCGTTGAGGCAGAGCGCTCTTTATGAGTATTATTTACAAGGGACTTAGCTTTGTATATATTAGCTAGAGAAAATACTCTTTCCTTCCTTATAAATGTGCTGGAACTTGGCAAAAAAGTGGGTTTCTGACCAAACCAAGGGTCCTGCACTGTCATTGAATATGAATGAAGTTAAACACTTTAGCTATTAAAATAGTTCTTACACATATGTGCCTACTGCCAACTTTATTATAATATCAAAAGTAGAAATGTAAGACTGTAGTGGTGGTTGTGGGAAGGTCTGTAGTTATGTGCCTACAGTAAGAGAGAACCGTAAGATTCATTCTTTTTTTACGTAAACCTTAAGACCAGCATATTTTTTTCATTTTCTTTTACTAAGTTACATACAATACAATGCACAAATCTTAATGTGCAGCTCAGGGAATTTTGTGTGTATACCATTACTCAGATGTAACCATTACACAGATCAAGATATCAAACATTCTCACTAATTATCTCTCACCTAAGGACCAGCACATTTAATCAACTGGTGTTTATTCAGCCCCTTATACTAGACATACAGAGATGAAAGGGAATAGCCCAGGCCTGAAGAAGCTCAAAAACTAGTGAGGAAACAATCAAAAATGAAAGTGCTTGTTCATGGAGTATGTCTACGTGGCTTTGATAGTACCAAGGAGAAACAGTAAGTAGCCCAGTTCAATTTAGAATGTAATAAGATAAGCTGATGTTCAAGACATAAGGCTAGAAGGGAGGCAGGGACCATATCGTGAAAACCTAAGAGGCTTATATTCCATCCTATAACTCAGAGGCTCTACCACTTCAATGCACATAGAATTACCTGGAGAACTTGTTTAAAAATCAGATTCCTGGATTGACAAGGTAGGGCCAGGGTAGTTCCCCAGGTGGTTCTTACTTAGCTGGCAACCCCTAGTCTGCACACTGACATTTGGAAGCCAGTGCATTAGGTAAGACTGAGCCACAAAATAGTTAAGCTAGCTAATATAATAAGATGATCATATTAACATTTTTAGAAAGTTAAAACCGATGGTAGTATAGAACATTGTAATCACCTGAAAATCTCACTAAAATACAAATTCTGATCTAATAAGTATGGGGGTGGACATAAGGTAATACATTCTCAAAAGTTCCCAGATGAGACTGATACTTCTCTGAGGACCACATTTTGAGTAACAACAGTAGGGAGGTTAGATTGGAATAGGGTGAGACTACAGGCATGAAGATCAGTTAACAGCCTATTTCAGGAATCGAGGCAAAAGATGGTGAGTACCTGAACTACTGGCAGTGTCTGGTAATGGCAAGAAAGAGTTCCAGCGAAATGTAATAGATAAAATTGGCAAGACTGATTTAGAGAATTAATAGGATGTAGTTAGAAGTGAGGAGAGGTGTCAAGAATGATCTAAAGGTTGACACTTAGCTATCTTGGTGGATGATAGTGACATTAATTGAATAGGGTAAAAATAGAGGAAGAAGGTGGCCTGGGGGGTAGAGGAAAACAGGTTAGAGTATAAAAGTTTCTTAGATTTGAGAAAAGGGGTAGCCAGAAGTTTAGTTTCAAATGAGTTTGAGGAGTTTGTGAGATACACAAAATTTTAAAAGGGTGGGTAAAAAAAAGAGGGACCCACAACAGACTAAGAAGTGTCAAACAAGTTGGCAGATGACAGAAAGAACACTTTCAAAGGCATTTCCAAAAGAGGAGAGTCACAGTATCATTGCCATAGAAACATCAAGCAGAAGATTAATTATGGTTCAATGAGAGTGCATAAAATCATGATTAAAAATGAACTTTCCAAAATGCTGATTGGCTAAAGGGCGTTCATAAAGTACCTAAATTAGCTTATCTCTCAAGCTTTTAAGAAAGAGTTTAGGAATGGAGCCAATTTTTTCAAGTCATTCATCATGATAAGCCTCACAGTGCCTTTTCCATTCAGATTTTCTCTTTTTCGCCCCCACAGATTGATCATACTTGCAAGAGCTGCTGTGGTGCTTAGGGGAGGTGGAAACTGATGGATGAAAGTCTTACCATGCGCTAAAAGGAAAGCATTGTCTGTGAAGTTCTATTTTTAAAAATGTCTGCTTGTAACACCTTTACTGAACATGTTTGGAAACCTGGTGAATGCAAGAACTGCTTTAAACCTAAAAGCTTGCACCAGCTCCCCCCAGACGCTGAGAAGGCTCCTGTCGCCCATGGCAATGTGAAAACTAATGCCAATCACAGTAACAACCACCACATGAGGAATACCAGAAATTTCCGACCCCCTGTGGCTAAAAAACCCACTATAGCTGTGAAGCCCACTCTGATGTTGGCAGATGGACAAAGTGTATGTGGTGAGCTTAGTATCCAAGAACCCTGTGAGAACAAACCTATCATCATAGGGTGGAACCGAAACAGGACAGCCTTAAATCAGAAACCACTTAATAATAATAATGAAGATGATATTAAAGGATTTAGCCATGTTCCTAAGCCTTATGGTAATAATGATAGTGCAAAGAAGATATCAAATAACAATAATGGACTAACTGATGTGTTAAAGGAGATAGCAGGCTTGGATACCACCCCTCCGGTAAGAGGAAATGAAACAAACTCCAGAGAAACATTCTTAGGAAGAATAAATGATTGCTATAAACGGTCATTGGAAAGAAAGCTCCCACCAAGTTGCATGGTGGGCGGGATGAAAGAAGCTCAGAGGAAGCACGTCACTCTGAGCGGTAGCACAGAAGTGATCGGCAGTGAAGGGGGCCGGTTCTGTTACCCGGCGTTCTCAAGTGGCGAAGAGAGTGAGGAGGATGTACTTTTCAGGGACATGGAGGAGGAGCATGAGAGCTGGGATGAGAGTGATGAAGAGCTGTTGGCCATGGAGATTCGCATGAGAGGACAGCCTCGCTTTGCTAACTTCAGGGCAAACACTTTGTCTCCAGTTAGATTCTCTGTGGACAAAAAATGGAATACTGTCCCCTTGCGAAACAAGTCTCTGCAGAGAATCTGTGCTGTAGACTATGATGACAGTTACGACGAAATCCTAAATGGTTATGAAGATAATTCTGTGGTTTCCTATGGACCAGGAAGTGTTCAGAGCATGGTGTCATCTGACTCCACATCACCAGATTCTTCTTTAACAGAAGAATCACATTCTGAGACAGCTAGTAGTTTATCTCAGAAGATTTGTAATGGAGAAACATCACCTGCTAACCCCGGAGATTCTAAGAACATGAAGAAAAGTGAGCCCAGTTATGAAAGTCTCTCTGGCAATAATCAGGAGAAGGACTCATCACAGGCATCCAAAAGCTCAGTAAAAGTTCCAGAGACTCACAAAGCAGTCCTTGCTCTCCGATTAGAAGAGAAAGATGGCAAGATTGCTGTACAAACTGAGAACCAGGAAAGTAAAGCCTCCACAGATATCGCTGGGCGAGCAGTAACCATAAACCTTGTCCCTGTAGAAGAGCAAGCAAAGCCCTACAGAGTTGTGAATCTGGAACAACCACTGTGCAAGCCATATACTGTCGTGGACGTGTCAGCAGCCATGGCCAGTGAGCACCTGGAGGGCCCTGTTAATAGTCCCAAGACGAAAAGCTCATCTTCTACTCCGAACTCTCCAGTGACACCACTTGCATTGACATCAGGACAAATAAGCACCCATTCCCAAAAATCCAGTGCAATCCGATATCAGGAAGTGTGGACTTCCAGTACCAGTCCACGACAAAAGATGCCCAAGGTAGAATTAGTTAGTAGTGGAACTGGACCAAATGTCCCTCCAAGGAAAAACTGTCACAAATCAGCACCTACTTCACCTACAACTACAAACATTTCCTCCAAAACTATCCCTGTTAAGTCACCTAATTTGTCTGAAATAAAATTTAATAGTTATAACAATGCCGGTATGCCACCTTTTCCAATTATCATTCATGATGAACCAACTTATGCTCGGAGTTCCAAAAATGCTATCAAAGTTCCCATTGTTATCAACCCAAATGCATATGACAATCTAGCCATTTATAAAAGTTTTCTTGGAACAAGTGGAGAACTCTCAGTGAAGGAAAAAACCACAAGTATGATAAGTCATACTTACGAAGAGATAGAAACTGAAAACAAAATGTCTGATAACACCACTAGCAAGCCCACTGAATGTCCCCAAGCTAAAGGGTTTTCAAACAACACAGAGCATAAAAGGGGCTCAGTGGCTCAGAAGGTTCAGGAGTTTAACAGCTGTCTTAACAGAGGTCAGTCTTCACCACAGAGAAGCTATAGTTCCAGCCACAGCTCCCCAACAAAGATCCAGAGACTCACTCAAGAACCTGTGGCCAAAACAGAAGGCACCCAGGAATCTCAGATGATGATCAGTAGTGCCAGGGAGAAAGCGAGCACAGTGCTTTCTCAGATTGTGGCTTCTATCCAACCCCCACAGTCTCCTCCAGAAGTGCCCCAGTCTGGCCCTAAAGCTTGCAGTGTTGAAGAGCTTTATGCAATTCCTCCAGATGCCAATCCCGCCAAGAGTACACCACTCAGGCCCAAATCTCTCTTTACATCCCAGCCCAGCGGTGAGGCTGAAGCACCTCAGACCACAGAAAGTCCCACAACCAAATTACAGAAAGATCTACTCACAAAACCAGTCACCACTCCTCCCTCCAAATTAGAGACTAACCCGCAAAGTGAGCCACCACCTCCCTTTCCCCCTCCACGTTCTACTTCCTCCCCTTACCATGCAAGTAACCTTTTGCAGAGGCATTTCGCTAACTGGACCAAGCCAACTAGCCCTACTAGGTCGACAGAAGCTGAATCCATTTTGCATTCTGAAGGTGGCCGGCGGGCAGCTGATGCAAAACCTAAACGCTGGATATCGTTTAAAAGTTTTTTCCGCCGTCGGAAAACAGAAGAGGAAGACGACAAAGAGAAAGACCGAGAAAAAGGGAAATTGGTGGGCCTTGATGGTACAGTCATCCACATGCTGCCCCCTCCTCCAGTTCAGCGTCATCAGTGGTTCACAGAAGCAAAAGGGGAGTCCAGTGAGAAGGCAGCCATCATCTTCATGTATAGGTGTGACCCTGCCCAAGGCCAGCTCAGTGTGGATCAGAGCAAGGCCAGGGCAGACCAGTCAGCGGCCACGGAGAAGGATGGGGCAGAGGATGGGTTCCTGCAGGACTCAGAGAAGAAGAGAAGGAGTCATTCTTCTCCATCACACATTACTAAACAAACTCTCAGGTATGTGGAATAGACTGCCAGAATGTGGGAGTTTTTTAAGCACATTTTCAGGTGCTAAGTTTTTTCTATCTTCAAGATTACATAAGAGCCATTTTTGTTTTTAAGTCGCATCAGTGGCCATTATCTATCTTTATAACTGCATTCCAAGATTAGAATAGTATTAAAGTTATCTTATTGCACTGAACAAGGTTTATGGCCCTGTTCTGCCTGCTGCATTCTGGTGAATGCCGAGGGGCTTTAACAAAGAAAAGTAAGTCCATGACACCTTAACAGCAATAAATAGTATGTTGCCTTGAAATGCTCTGGTAGTGTGAGGAAGAGACAGGATCAAATGAATAAATGGTGGTGCTCTTCTTACCCTCACTGTAGATAAAATAAAACTCTTCAAGCAATTCTTTTTTGTTTTCACCAGTGTTATCTCTATGCATTAGTACTTTATTTTAAGGGAATATGTATTTTTTTATTGCTCTTTCTTTCTGTCCTTCAGAATGTTGTAGAAAATGGGGGTCGGGGGGAGGGCAAGCAGTTTATAGTTATTTAACATATGATGAAATGAGAAAGTGGGGTATTGAAATTGATACCCAATAGTAAAATTTTCAATCCAGCTAGGCAGATTGTATTGCCACATCAGTTCTCTGGGCATTCATTTTCTTTAATACTTTGGTAACTGTTTATTGATCACCTACTCTGTATAAGGCATATCCCAAATATTTATCTCAGATTCTTCTAATAGCCCTACAGATTGGTTGTATACTTCAGATGAGGAAACTGAAAATCAGAGACATTAAGAAATTGGCCAGTTCACACTACTAAATGGTCAGAGCCAGAATTCAAACCCAGCTCTGCCTCACTCTTAAAGCTTGTGTTTTTCTTATGTTGCATTGCTAATGAACACAAGCTTAAACAAAATTTTTGTATTTTCATTTGTAATCATTCACATAAGCATTTATGTTTACGGAACATAAGGGTTTTTTTTGTATTGTAAGCAAAATTAGTGAACTGCCAATAAAAACAAGGAACTACTCTCTCCAGTTTGTAACAACTGCGATGATTTCCTTATATCCCCTGACATTTTTATTCTTAGAGATAGCCCCGAGTATTCCATTCATATGATTCTGAGTCTTTCTCCCTCTTGACTTTCAGTGAGTTTTCTCTACCGGGCCTGTGGCAAAGACAGCAAACTCTGATGATAGGGCAGATTCTCTCACTAGTTTTTCTTTAGAGAAGTATAAATGACAATGAAGTGAACACTTAAGGCCTTCACTTTGTCTAGCAAAGTGCTAGAAAGTTTTGTATGTATTTTCTTTACTAAAAGAAGCTTTTCACATACCCCCAAATAGTTGTCAGAATGCTAGCAAGTTCCTGTTTTCCTTAAAACCCATGTAATAACAAAGCAAGTGGAATAGTGGTAATATAAAATAGTCTTGTCATTGGTGGTTGAAAGTGGATAATAAATACTGTACTCCAGTAATAATAAAACTCATGCATTTCAGGTTACTCTTTTATTAAGAAAAAAAGTAATTTAAACATCACATGGTGGGAATTACCTGAGGGAATGGCAGGTAGTTCTTGCAGATCAATAAATGGCTTTACTCCTCATTAAGTATGGCTGTGTAGCATTTATCTGCATCCTGGAAAGCAGAGCCAAGGAATGATTTGGTGATGAGACACTCTACTTTGGCTGCATGCCATCTGTGTGGGCTTGAGGACAGCCCAGGCCCTTGGCATGGCAGACCCCTTACTATAGTATACAGCTTATATTTCCATAAATTTGATTGTACATGGGCCAGTATTACCTTCCAAAACTTAACAGTTCTTTATCGGTCACATCTATGAATCCAAATGATGCAATTAGTTTGCCTTGCCCCATTGGTTCTTAAATTGAACTATGCATCACAATAACTGGAGGGCTGGTAAAACACAGATTGCTGGGACCTACCCCCAGAATTTCTGATTCAGTAGGTCTGAGGTGGGTCCTGAGAATTTACGGTTCTAACAAGTCCCCAGGTGGTACGCTGATGCCATTGATCCTGGGCCACCTTTGAGAACAGCTGATCTTACCACCATTCTAAATCTAAAGAAATGTGCTGTAGTCTAAGTAAATATTAAAGCACACTGGAGCTTTCATATTTCATAATGTCCCAGACTAAGTAGAAAAAGAGGTATTAAATTGTTTTTTTAAACTTTTTTGGAAAATTTAAAACATGAATACTCAATTGAAAAATATACAGCATTTGCTTTTTCAGTAATTACCTCATTTGCTTGGATATACCATTGTTATTTACGCAAAGCAACTTTGAGAGGAAAAACGTTACTGTCAAATGTCAGCATTTGTGTTTCCAACTTGATGGCAGTCTAATCATTAAATTTCATCCCAAAGCTGGAAACACGCTACTGGAAGGAATGAAAAATGCTCTACTGAAGGCCAAATCCTAGGCTCTAAAAGGTGAGGGGCTTTGTAGAGTAGAACCTTTCGTTATGGATTGTTACTAAGTTCATTTACTTGACTGTTTAGGTGACATAAATTGGGTATCTTATCTTTGCCATGTATGTGCCATAGGGCCATATAAGGGGAAAGATGATCACACTGCTGAAGTAATGGGCTTGGGTTTGCCTGCAGCTTTAGCCGTTCATTGGGTCCTTAAGTGTATGGTGACTGTAGTGATGCGGATTCCTATCACACAGAACTGACTTGAGGATATAACGAGAAAACATGTAAAAGACTTAGCACAAGGTCTGGATCATATTACATGCTTTAAAATGTTTAGTAGCCTGTCTGCCTTCTCAACGTGATAAATGCTAAAACAATATATGTGCAGAGTGGTACAGAAGCAAAAAAAAAAAACAACAGTGATTCAATCAGCTTAAAAGAGACTTCTCAGAAATGAAATACAAACCATATCTTAAAAGGCAGATACGATTTTGCTAGCTGGTTGGGAAAGACATCATAGGCAAAAACAACAACATATGCAGTCAGAGATGATGAGGGCAAAAAGGCAGGACAACAGGTGGCTGGAAAAGGATAATGACTAGGCCAGTGGTTCTTGTAAAGTCATGTGGTCTATGTAAAGTCAGAAAATGGTGACCATGCAAAAGCCACCATTTTCATAATAATATTAAGACATTATTTATCTTTTTGCTGTGTAGACATTTGCACTGCTAATACAAAAACACTAGTGGGTAAACTACTTAACATCTTAGCACAAATCAGAGCCATGGCACCATAGTGTACTAGTAGTTTTTTTTTAGTCAGTTTCACTCCAGAGTGACCTTGATTAAGTCCTAAATTTTATTAAATCTCAGCCTTTGAGTATATATGTCTGTTTAAAAATTCTATGTGATGAAATGGGAAGTACACATCGAGTTCTTCTGCTGCATACCAAATTATAATGGTTGTCTCAAGGAAAAGCACTTGTGAAATAGCTTGAGTTCCAAAGTTGGAGTTACAAAGCTGACCTAGCCCCCTTTTTGATGGACCACCTTGAAAGAACAACTGTCAGGCCCATTGTGGTTATTCAGACTTGAGTGTTTGGCAGATATTTTCTTAAAATGAACATGATTAACCTATTACTTCAAGGGAAAGAACTGACAGTATTTGTTGTCATGATAATATTCAAGTTTCAAGAAAAAACAAGACTTTTTGAAAACTTGTATCTCCTACTGTGACCTTGACCTCTCATGAGTTTGACGGTGGTATTGTATTAGCAAAAAATGTATATATATTTTTTAGTATTACATGATGAAATGTGTCAACATTTAGAAAATCTGCATTTTCAGTGAACCAGTAATTTAATTCCAAGTAAATCAGTGCATATTACAAAATTATGCATGAATAAAAGATCATTGAAACTGCAAGTTACACCAATGGATTTTATTTTAACTGAGTACAAAAATTTCATTAATACAGCTTCAGATTCTACATTGCAAGTAACATTTAAGAAACTATGACTTATTGAGTTCAGATAGAGTGCCAAATAAGAATATCTACAATTATCAAGAAGGTTGTTAATATACTCCTCCCTTACCTGCCTAAATATATGGATGAGAGCAGATTATCTTCATATACGTTAAGCAAAACAACATATCACAACAGATTGAATGCAGAGGCACATAATGAGAATTCAGCTCTCTTCTAATAAGCCAGATACTAAAGAGATTTGAAAAATATTATTTAAGTTAATAATTAAAGGATTTATTTATTTATATTTTTCACCGCTATTATTTTTTGTTCTTTCATTAACGTAAAATTACGTGCACAACCTTATGGTTACTAGACTCCCCCTATTATCAAGTCCTCACCACATACCCCATTACAGTCACTGTCCATCAGCGTACTAAGATGCTATAGAATCACTACTTGTCTTCTCTGTGTTATACTGCCTTCCCCTTGTCCCCCCACCCTATATTATACGTGGTAATCGTAATGACCCTTTTTCCCCCCTTATCCCTCCCTTCCCACCCATACTCCCCAATCCCTTTCCCTATGGTAACTGTTAGTCCATTCTTCGGTTCTGTGAGTCTGCTGCTGTTTTGTTCCTTCAGTTTTTTCTTTGTTCTTATACTCCACAGATGAGTGAAATCATTTGATACTTCTCCTCCTCCTGGCTTATTTCACTGAGCATAATACCCTCTAGCTCCATCCATGTTGTTGCAAATGGTAGGATTTGTTGTCTTCTTATGGCTGAATAATATTCCATTGTGTATATGTACCACCTCTTCTTTATCCATTCATCTACTGATGGACACTTAGATTGTTTCCATTTCTTGGCTATTGTAAATAGTGCTGTGATAAACATAGGGATGCATATGTCTTTTTCAAACAAGGCTGCTGCATTGTTAGGGTAAATTCCTAGGAGTGCAATTCATGGGTCAAATGGTATTTCTATTTTGAGTTTTTTGAGGAACCTCCATACTGCTATCCACAATGGTTGAATTAATTTCCATTCCCACCAGCAGTGCAGGAGGGTTCTCCTTTCTCCGCATCCTCGCCAACATTTGTTGTTGTTTCTCTTTTGGATGTTAGCCATCCTAACTGGTGTGAGGTGATCTCATTGTGGTTTTAATATGCATTTCTCTGATGATTAAGGATGTGAAGCATCTTTTCATGTGCCTGTTGGCCATCTGAATTTCTTCTTTGGAGAAGTGTCTGTTCACCTCCTTTGCCCATTTCTTAATTGGCTTATTTGCTTTTTATTTGTAGAGGTGCGTGAGCTCTTTATATAATTTCAATGTCAACCCCTTATCGGATATGTCATTTATGAATATATTCTCCCATACTGTACAATGTCTTTTTGTTCTACTGATGGTGTCCTTTGCTGTACAGAAGCTTTTTAGTTTGATGTAGTCCGACTTACTCATTTTTGCTTTTGTTTCACTTGCCTGGGGAGAAATGTTCATGAAGAAGCTGCTAGTGTTTATGTCCACAAGATTTTTGCCTATGTTTTTTTCTAAGAGTTTTATGGCTTGATGACTTACATTCAGGTCTTTGATCCATTTTTGAGTATACTTTTGTGTATGGGGTTAGACAGTAATCCAGTTTCATTCTCTTACATGTAGCTGTCCAGTTTTGCCAACACCAGCTGTTTAACACGCTGTCATTTCCCCATTGTATATCGATAGCTACTGTATCATATATTAATTGACCATATATGCTTGGGGTTATATCTGGGCTCTCTAGTCTGTTCCATTGGTCTATGGGTCTGTTCTTGTGCCAATACCAAATTGTCTTGATTACTGTGGCTTTGTAGTAGAGCTTGAAGTCAAGAAGCATAATTCCCCCTGCTTTATTCTTCCTTCTCAGGATTGCTTTGGCTATTCAGGGTCTTTTGTGGTTCCATATGAACTTTAGAACTTTTTGCTCTAGTTCATTGAAGAATGCTGTAGGTATATTGATAGGGATTGCATTGAATCTGTAGATTGCTTTAGGCCGGATGGCCATTTTAACAGTATTAATTCTTCCTATCCACGAGCATGGGATGGGTTTCAATTTATTGGTTTCTTCTTTAATTTCTCTCATGAGTGTCTTGTAGTTTTCAGAGTACAGGTCTTTCACTTCCTTGGTTAGGTTTATTCCTAGGTATTTTATTCTTTTTGATGCAATTGTGAGTGGAATTGTTTTCCTGATTTCTCTTTCTGCTAGTTCATTGTTAGTGTATAAGAATGCAACAGATTTCTGTGTATTAATTTTGTATGCCGCAACTTGCTGAATTCAGATATTAGACCTAGTAGTTTTGGAGTGGATTCTTTAGGCTTTTTTTATATACAATATCATGTCATCTGCAAACAGGGACAGTTTGAGTTCTTCCTTGCCAATCTGGATGCCTTTTATTTCTTTCTACTGTCCGATTGCTGTGGCTAGGACCTCTAGAACTATATTGAATAAAAGTGGGGTGAGTGGGAATCCTTGTCTTGTTCCTGATCTTAAAGGAAAGGCATTCAGCTTCTCATTGTTAAGCATGATGTTGGCTGTGGGTTTGTCATATATGGCATTTATTATGTTGAGGTACTTGCCCTCTATACCCATTTTGTTGAGAGTTTTTATCATGAATGGATGCTGAATTTTGTCAAATGCTTTAACAGCATCTATGGAGATGAGTATGTGGTTTTTGTCCTTCTTTTTGTTGATGTGATGGATGATGTTGATGGATTTTCGATTGTTGTACCATTCTTGTATCCCTGGGATGAATCCCACTTGATCATGATGGATGATCTTTTTGATGTACTTTTGAATTCGGTTTGCTAATGTTTTGTTGAGTATCTTTCCATCTATGTTCATCAGGGATATTGGTGTGTAATTTTCTTTTTTTGTGGTGTCTTTGCCTGGTTTTGGTATTAGAGTGATGTTGGCCTCGTAGAATGAGTTTGGGAGTATTCCCTCCTCTTCTAACTATTGGAAAACTTTAAGGAGAATGGGTATTAGGTCTTCACTAAATGCTTTATAAAATTCAGCAGTGAAACCATCTTTCCAGGCATTTTGTTCTTAGGTGGCTTTTTGATTACCACTTCAATTTCTTTGCTGGTAATTGGTCCATTCAGATTTTCTGTTTCCTCCTGCTCAGTCTTGGAAGGTTATATTTTTCTAGAAAGTTTTCATTTCTACCCATAGCCAGACTTATCAAGAAAAAAAGAGAGTCTCCTCACATAAACAGAATCAGAAATGAGAAAGCAAAAATCACTACAGACACCACAGAAATACAAAGAATTATTAGAGACTACGATGAAAAATTATATGCTCACAAACTGGATAACAAAGAAGAAATGGACAAGGTTGTAGAAAAATTAAATCTTCCAATGATGACCCAGAAAGAAACAAAATCTGAACGGACCAGTTACCAGCACTGAAATTGAACTGGTAATCAAAAACCTATGTAAGAACAAAATTCCTGGACAAGATGACTTCACCGCTGAAATTTATCAAACATTTAGTTAAGACCTAATACCCATTCTCCTTAGAGTTTTCCAAAGAGTAGAAGAAGAGGGAATACTTCCAAACTCAATCTATGAGGTCAGCATCACTCTAAGATTAAAGCCAGGCAAAGACACCACAAATAAAGAAAATTACAGACCAATATCCCTGATGAACATAGATGCAAAAATACTCAATAAAATATTAGCAAACAGAATTCAAAAATACATCAAAAAGATCATCCATCATGATGAAGTACGATTTATTCCAGGGATGCAAGGATGGTACAAAATTCGTAAATCCATCAACATCATCCACCATATCAACAAAAAGAAGGACAAAGACCACATCATCATCTCCACAGATGCTGAAAAAGCACTTGACAAAATTCAGCATTCATTCATGATAAAAACTCTCAACAAAATGGGTATAGAGGGCAAGTACCTCAACATAATAAAGGCCACTTATGACCAACCCCCAGCCAATATTATACTTAACAGCGAGAAGCTGAAAGCTTTTCCTTTATGATTGGGAACAAGAAAGGATGCACACTCTCCCCACTTCTTTTCAACATAGTACTGGCGGTTCTAGGCACGGCACTCAGACAACACAAAGAAATAAAACTCCAGATAGGCAAGGAAGAACTCAAACTGTCCCTGTTTGCAAATGACATGATAGTGTACATAAAAAACCCTAAAGAATCCACTCCAAAACTACTAGATGTAATATCTGAATTCAGCAATGTTGCAGGATACAAAATCAGTACACAGAAAACTGTTGCATTTTTACATACTAACAGTGAACTAGCAGAAAGAAAAATCAGGAAAACAGTTCCATTCACAATTGCATCAAAAAGAATAAAATACCTAGGAATAAACCTAACCAAGGATGTGAAAGACCTATACTCTGAAAACTACAAGACACTCCTAAGAGAAATTAAAGAAGATACCAATAAATGGAAATACATCCAGTGCTCTTGGATAGGAAGAATTAATATTGTCAAAATGGCCATCCTGCCTAAAGCAATCTACAGATTGAATGCAATTCCTATCAAAAGACCAACAGCATTCTTTAACTAACTAGAGAAAATCGTTCTAAAATTCATATGGAGCTACAAAAGACCCCGAATAGCCAAAGCAATCCTGAGAAGGAAGAATAAAGCTGAGGGGATTATGCTCCCCGAGTTCAAGCTCTACTACAAAGCCACAGTAATCAAGACAGTTTGGTACTGGCACATAAACAGACCCATAGACCAGTGGAACAGACTTGAGAGCCCTGATTTAAATCCAACCATATATGGTGAATTAATATATGATAAAGGAGCCATGGACATACAATGGGGAAATCACAGCATCTTAAACAGCTGGTGTTGGCAAAACTGGACAGCTACATGCAAAAGAATGAAACTGGACTATTGTTTAACCCCATAAACAAAAGTAAACTCAAAATGGATCAAAGACCTGAATGTAAGTCATGAAACCATAAAACTCTTAGAAGACAACATAGGCAAAAATCTCCTGAATGTAAGCATGAGCAATTTCTTCCTGAACACACATCTCCTTGGGCAAGGAAAACAAAAGCAAAAGTGAACTCATTGGACTGCATCAAACTAAATAGTTTCTGTACGGCAAAGGACACCATCAACGGAACAAAAAGGCATCCTACAGTATGGGAGAATATATTTGTAAAGGACATATCCAACAAGGGGTTAACATCCAAAACTTTTAAATAACTGACACACCTCAACACCCAAAAAGCTAATATCCTGATTTTAAAAAGGGCATAGGATATGAAGAGACAGTTCTCCAAAGAAGAAATTCAGATGGCCAACAGACACATGAAAAGATGCTCCACATCACTAATCATCAGGGAAATGCAAATTAAAACCACAGTGATATATCACCTCACACCAGTAAGAATGGTCAGCATCGAAAAACTTAGAATGACAAATGCTGGCGAGGATGCGGAGAAAGGGAAAGCCTCCTACACTGGTGGGAATGTAAGCTAGTTCAACTATTGTGGAAAGCAATATGGAGGTTCCTCAAAAAACTAAAAATAGAAATACTATTTGACCTGGGAATCCCACTCCTTGGAATTTACCCAAAGAATACAACTTCTCAGATTCAAAAACACATACGCACCCCTATGTTTTTCGCAGCACTTTTTACAATAGCCGAGATATGGAAGCAATGTAAGTGTACATCAGTAGATGAATGGATAAAGATGTGCTACATATACACAATGGAATACTATTCAGCCATGAAAAAGAAACAAATCCTACCATTTGCAACAACGTGGATGGAGCTGGATGATATTATGCTCAGTGAAATAAGCCAGGCAGAGAAAGGCAATTCCCAAAGGATTTGCCTCATATGTGGAGTATAACAATGAAGCAAAACTGAAGGAACAAAATAGCAGCAGACTCAGAGACTCCAAGAAGGAACTAGTGGTTACCAAAGGGGAGGGGTGAGGGAGGAGGAGTGGGGAGGGACTGAAAAGGGGATTGAGGGATATTATGTTTAGTACCTATGGTGTGGGGGATCACAGCGAAATCAGTGTATCACAGAGGAGGCAAATACTGAATCTGTGGTATCTTGCTACACTGAAGGACAGTGACTGCATTCGGGTATGGGTGGGGACTTCATAATATGGTAAATGTAGTAACCACATTCTTTTTCATGTGAAACCTTCATAAGAGTGTATATCAATAATACCTTAATAAAAATAAATAAATAATAAAAATAAAATAAATAAAAAGTATTTCCCAGGGGAGAAAAAAAAGTCCATTTTTTTCTAGGTTATCCAGTTTGTTACCATATAATTTTTCATAGTATTCTCTTAATTCCTTGTAATTCTGTGGTGTCCGTAGTGACTTTTCCTTTCTCATTTCTGATTCTGTTTATGTATGTAAACCCTCTTTTTTTCTTGATAAGTCTGGTTAGGGATTTATCTATTTTGTTTATTTTCTCAGAGAACCAACTCCTGCTTTTATTGATTCTTTCTATTGTTTTATTCTTCTCAATTTTATGTATTTCTGCTTTAATCTTTATTATGTCCCTCCTTCTGACTTTGGGCCTCATTTGTTCTTCCTTTTCTAGTTTCATTATTTGTGAGTTTAGACTGTTCATTTGGGATTGTTCTTCCTTCCTGAGGTAGACCTGGATTGCAATATATTCCCCTCTTAGCAGGGCTTCACTGCATCCCACAGATGTTGCGGTGTTGAATTATTGTTGTCATTTGTCTCCATATATTGTTTCATCTCTGTTTTTATTTGTTCAGTGATCCATTGATTATTTAGGAGCATGGTATTAAGCCTCCATGTGTTTGTGGGCTTTTTCATTCTCTTTGTGTAATTTGTTTCTAGTTTCAAACCTTTGTGATCTGAGAAACTGGTTGGTACAATTTCAATCTTTTTGAATTTACTGAGGTTCTTTTTGTGGCCTAGTATATGATCTATTCTTGAAAATGTTCCATGTGCACTTGAGAAGAATGTGTATTCTGTTGCTTTTGGATGGAGTTTTCTGTAGATGTCTGTTAGTCCATCTGTTCTAATATGTTGTTCAGTGCTTCTGTCTCTTTACTTATTTTCTGTCTGGTTGATCTGTCCTTTGGAGTGAGTGGTGTGTTGAAGTCTCCTAAAATGAATGTATTGCATTCTATTTCCCCCTTTAATTCTGTTAGTATTTGTTTCACATATGTAGGTCATCCTATATTGGGTGCATAGGTATTTATAAGATACCCTCTTGTTGGAATGACCCCTTTATCATTATATAATATCCTTCTTTTTCTCTTGTGACTTTCTTTGTTTTGACGTCTATTTTGTCTTGATACAAGTACTGCAACTCCTGCTTTTTTCTCCCTTACTAGTTGCATGAAATATATTTTTCCATCCCTTTACTTTCAGTCTTTGTATGTCTTTGGGTTTGAAGTGAGTCTCTTCTCGGCAGCGTATAGATTGGTCTTGTTTTTTTATCCATTCAGTGACTCTATGTGTTTTGATTCGTGCATTCAGACCATTTACATTTAGGGTGGTTGTCGATAGGTATGTACTTATTGCCATTGCAGGCTTCAGATTGGTGGTTACCAAAGGTTCAAGGGTAATTCCCTTACTATCTAACAGTCAAATTTAACTCACTTCCTATGCTATTAATAACACAATGTAAAGGTTCTTTTTTTCTTCCTACTTTTTCTTTTTCTTCCTCCTCCATTCTTTTTTGTTATGAATCATATTCTGTACTCTTTGTCTATCTATTTAGCCTTAAGAATACCTGCATCTATAGGTGTCTCTCCAAAATGCACTGTAGAGGTGGTTTGTGGGAAGTAAATTCTCTTAGCTTTTGCTTATTCGAAAATTGTTTAATCCCTCCTTCAAATTTAAATGATAACCTTGCCGGGTAGAGTATTCTTGGTTCAAGGCCCTTTTGCTTCATTGCATTAAATATATCATGCCATTCCCTTCTGGCCTGTAAGGTCTCTGTTGAGAAATCTGATGATAGCCTGATGGGTGTTCCTTTGCATGTGATGTTTTTTCTCTCTCTAGCTGCGTTTAAAAGTCTGTCTTTATCCTTGATCTTTGCCATTTTAATTATTATATGTCTGGATGTTGTCTTCCTTGGGTGCCTTGTGTTGGGAGATCTGTGCATCTCGATGGCTTGAGAGACTATCTCCTTCCCCAGACTGGGGAATTTTTCAGCAATTACCTCCTCAATGACACTTTGTATCTCTTTTTCTCTCTCTTCTTCTTCTGGTACCCCTGTAATGCGAATATTGTTCCGTTTGCATTGGTCACACAATTCTCTCAATATTCTTTCATTCTTAGAGATCCTTTTTTCTTTCTGTGCCTCAGCTTCTCTGTATTCCTCTTCTCTCATTTCTATTCCATTTACCGTCTCTTCTGCTACATCTAATCTGCTTTTAAATCCCTCCATTGTATGTTTCATTTCAGATATGGAGTTTCTTAATGATTGAATCTCCAATTTAAATTCGTTCCTGAGTTCTTGAATATTTTTCTGTACCTTCATAGGCATGTTTATAATTTTTATTTTGAACTCTCTTTCAGGACGATTGGTGAGTTCAGTTTCATTTCCCTTTTTCTGTGGTTTGTGAGATTTTGGTCTGAACCAGGTTCTTTTGATGTTTCATATTTCTATGTGGTGCCCTGTAGTGCCCAGAAGCTCCAGTCTCTGAAGCTGCTCTGCCCGTAGACTGAGGTTGGGGTCACTGGGGAGTGGGGCTTGTGTCTGGGGGGAGGAAAGATCTATTTCCGGATTACCATCTGGGGTGCCTGTCTCCAGTATCACAGCCAGTGGGCTGAGCACACAGGTGTAAGCCTCTGTGATGGGCGTTTCTAGCTGATGTAGGTGGGGCCTCCCTGTGGCTGGCCTCACGCCAGTGCAGTGACTGTTGGTTTGCGAGCCAGAGCTGTCATGCTAGGAGGAAGACTTGGCGGGCTGCCTGTCACAGTGGGGGCCCTTGTAGTTGAGCAGCCAGCCAGGGGGATGGAGCACCTGAAGCTCCTCAATGTTCCCAATCTGCTGGGCCGAGCATGCTCAGACAACCTTGTCCAGCTCTCCCTTCTCCCACACAGCAAGCTCCGTGCAACCCACATTCTTTCAGCAGACCTCTTGCTTCTAGGAAGCCTCTCAGACTGCCTGCCTTTCCTCTCTCACAGAGCGGGTGGATGTGGATCCCGTCCTCCACAAATGGCTGGAATGTCAGTCTCTCAGGCAGTCTGCATGTCCCAGCTCCCCAACCTCCAGAGCACCGCACAGTGTAGGTTTCTGCTCACTAAGCAGATCACCAGGGCTAGGTGTTCATCAGTCCCAGGCCTCCACCACCTCCCCGCTCCATTTCTCTTCCTCCTGCTGGTGAGCTGGGGTGGGGGAAGGGCCTGGGTCCTGCCCGATCAAGGCTTTCGTAGGTTATAGTTTCGTGAGGTCTGCTCTTTTCATAATGTCTGTATGCAGTCTGGTTCAGCCTTCTTTCCTGTTCCTGTTTTAGGGTTAGTTGTATTAATTAACTATATTGTCATACTATTTGTGGTTTTGGGAGGAGTTCTCTGTCTCACCTCTCATGCTGCCATCTTAATCTCGTCCGGATTTATTATTTTAGGTGAATTAATATCTTTCTATATTTTCTCAGTTTGAATGTATAATGTAATAAATGTCAATAGGTATAATCCACATAAACAGCCTTGTAGTTATAAATTTTAACGGAATCCTAAGAACAAAAAGTTGGAGAAGTGCTGAGACAGACTGAAGAGCCTTGCAGAATGCGTTAAATATTTGACCTTCATCTTACAGATTTTGTAATGGAAACAGTTTTTAAGGGGGAAAGTAGTGGTTTTTTTAAAGTAAAATATCTTCGGGCGGTACTATTGAAAATGGCCTGGAAAGTAGACGTCCTGGTGACAGGGATACCAATCAAAATTTGTTTCAGGAACATATCCTTAGGCTTCATTTCTATCTGAGCTGTTTGAATCAAGAGAATTTAATTTAGTGACTAGTCTGGTCTGTGACCAAATGGGAAATCCCCAACTATCATTTTTAGAAGCACTAGCCTACCCACATCTCTGCAACTCTTTTGGTGTCCATAGCATGGGGAATAATATTGCATAGTGATAAAAATGCAAGTACTGGAGTCAAACAGACTAAGATTTTAATTCTAAGTGTGATACTCAGTAGTAGTTATGTGACTTTTGACTTAACCTGTCTGTGCTGAAGTTTCCCAACCTGTACAGTAGTAATAATACCTACCTTATGGAGCTATAATAAGGACGAAATGGATATCTATAAATCATCTAGCTCAGTATCTTGCATTAGGAATTGATCTCTTTGCAAATTATGCTTAGGGCACCAGAATTTAATATAATCCTTGTTTAATGCTTTACCCTAGTCTTAGAACAGTCAAATGCTCTTTCTTAAACATAAATGCAGTCTGTCATCTGCTCACACTGAAGAAGGCCCTATATGTCTGCCCATTTAATCTTACATGCCCTTTTGCTCATAAGCCTCCAGTTATTCTGACTTCCTTTCTTTCTGAATGCCTTGTTTATAATGTTGACCATGAAAACAATACTACAGGACTACCTTTTAATGAAGATCATCTTAAAATGTGTCCTTTTACTTATTTTAATTTTATTTTAAACTTTTTGTGAAAGTTTTAAATATACAAAAGTGGATAGATTGGTAAAATAAAACTACCATTTACCCCAAAACCACTAACAATCATCAATTTATGGCCAATCTTCTTTCATCTGTATCCTTATCCTCTTTCCCCCATTATTTTTCAAGCAAATCCAGGACATCATTTAGCTTTAAATGTTTTAGTATGCATTTGTAAAAGATAAGTTCTTTTTTTTTTTCATCTTAACTGTATACCAAAAAGGGTTCTTTAAAGTTTAATGCCTAATCCCTGATTAAACATCATCTGGTTATCAGGATTTTAAATACTGGATATATATTCTGATGACTCCCAAATTGGTGTATTTATCCCTGACCTGTCCCACATAATTCACATACAACTCTCCATTTGATGTCTCCACTAAAAGTCAAATGGGCACCTCAAATGTCCAAAACATAACTCATGATTTTTCCCTACAAATCTATTCCATGTCAAGTCTTCCCTTCTTGGTAAATGGTCCACCATTCATCCAGTTGTTTAAACCAGAAAACTAGTAGTCATCCTTAATTCTTCTCTTCCTCCCAACCCATACATCCAAAATATCAGCAAGGCTTGTTAAGTCAACTTCCAAACTATAGCCCAAATCTATTTACTTCTCTTCATTTTTTCTTCTACCACCCTTATCAAGACACCTTCATCTCACCAATTTACTATTTTCCTAATTGATCTCCCTGCCTAATCTCTTATCCCTTCTAACCTAGTGTCTCTAGAATAGCCAAATGCTCTTTTTACAATACAAATACTATTGTTCCAACATAATGAAGGAAATCTGTATATAATAATGACCTCTGCCTGTTTAACCTATCTCGAAGGAAATCTGTATATAATAATGACCTCTGCCTGTTTAACCTATCTCCTACTCACCCCCTTGCTTATGAACCTCTTCCAATAGTTTTTCTCTTCTTCAAACATAATCTCTTTTTATCAGCTCTTCCCTCTGTTTGGAATGCTTCCTTCAGATGTTTGCATGGCTGGCTCCTTGTCATTCAGCTCTCAATTAAAATGTCACCTCATCAGAAAATTCTTCACTGACTGCCCAATCTTAAGATACTCCCCCAACCCTTAGTCATTCTCCATCACATCATACTTTTTTATTTCGAGTTTATTCACACGTTTATCACTTCTTTTTTGACCATTCCGTCTTTATTCGCTCCTCCCTTCTGGATTCAATTTCTTTCCTTCTGAAGTACACCCTTTTCTTTTAGTAGTCTTTCAAATACATTGTAGTAGTTAACTCTTGTTTGTTGAATAAAATCATATTCATTTCATAATTGATAGGCAAATCTATTGCCAGTCACATATATGTCCTTGAAAATTTAGTTCAAAAATTTTTTTTCTGATCAGTTAGAAAAACTTAATCAATGACTAAGAGGATAACTATAACTCCCCCAAAATAACTGTAACACTCCCAGCCCAAGTTAAGGATATCATTTGCCCCTGAATGACCTCTTGACTATTGGCTAATCTTTCTAGCTCCTCCAACTCTGAACATCATGTTCCTAGTTAGTGAAGATCCCCAGTATGTACTCCTGGATACTCTGTAAATCTGGTTTCTCTAGGACTCCCAGAACCATCTCAGCAATACAGCTATGCCTCACACAGCTGAGATTCTGTCCAAAACTCACCCAATTTCTGTTTGGGACATGCAGGTTAGATTTGGCACACCTTTTGCTCCCTTAAGAATGCCATTCTTCTGTTTAAGACTTCCTTTACCCTTCTAAGACTTTTTCATCATCTTAGAGTTCTCGGAACTAAACTGTGTTTCTCAATAACCCAGGAGTCAATCCTAGGTGACCTCTAATCTATCCCAGGTTCAAGGGTATAGACAAGGAGTTGGCAAACTATGGCCTGTGGACCAAGTCCGACCTGTTACCTGTTTTGTAAATGAATTTTATTGGAAAGCAAACAGCCACATTTGTTCTTTTACTTATTGTCTACTGCTGCTTTTGCCCTATAGTTGCAACAGACACCACATGGCCTGTAAAGCCTAAAATATTTACTATATGACCTTTTACAGAAAAAGTTTGCTGATTGCTGGACTAAGCGCTAATACCTAATACGTGGTTGTCAGGCATGTGAGTGGCCTATAACTATTCTAACCAAATACCAGACAGGTTTGCTACTCGGTAAAGTAACTAGGATGTGGGTCTCTTTATATACATGTGTATATGCATATACAGTAAAAAAAAAAGAAAGTCCAAACATTTTTTGACTGTGATAAAACGTGATGTCCTTCTCTGTGGAAAGTTCAGTTAGAAGCTTCAATTCTTTAAAAATGTGTATACTCCAGTTTTATCTTAATTTGTATTCTCTCCATTCTTATTGCTAAGAGAACCCTATCAAAGTAATCTGTTCATGCTTAGGACCAAACTGGCCTCTAAAAATCGAACTCCTTTTTCTCATAAAGAAGAAAAATTGGAGACAGAAGCTGAAGATGGCTACTTGCTCTCCTGATCACATTTTTTGCTCTAAAGAAATTTCTGGACTATCAGAATTTATAAGTATCACATCTACATTTGATGACATATTGTCTGTAAAGTTTAAATGAGTTCATAAAGTCCTTACTGTTGAATTTGTAAACAATCCTGTTTCAGGGAATACTGACAAGTCTCTCGCCTCCTCCTGATCACAGTGACGCAGAGTTGTGTGTTCATGCGCACCGTGATGGGGTCATCTTCAGACAGCTTTACCTTCCCTTCCCTTGGGGAGGTGATAAAGCTCCAGAGAAGTAAGGCCACATGCTTAGAGTCTCATAATGAGTATATTCCAAACTAAAGAATCAAACTGAAAATCCCCCCACTTAATTGGATAGTTTTGTTTTCTTGTTCACTAATGAATCTGAAGTGAAACACCAGTACTTATTATGTAATTCTTACAACACTTTTACTCATAGTATCTCAGTAGTCCCAACATCTCTGACATGCATCCTTTCCATTTTATAGGAGATTGAGAAACAGAGGCTCATTGACATTCTCAGGGCCACTCTGCAAGTAGGTGACAGAGCCAGAATCTGACTTCAGACATGTTTGGCCTTTAGTGGTTTTTGTTGCACTCCTGGTGGTGATTGTTGAGTCTGTGGGTATCAACATGTCTCTCCTAAAGTCAGCCTGAGCGCAAGGGTCACGGTGATGTCTGCTGATCCATTGACCCATCAAGCAACCTTAAAATACTCAACGTTGGCATAGTTGTGCACTCTCTTAAAAACTCCTTTATGTGAACTTCCTAATCAATACATACTCCTGTAAATGTCACTATGCTCATTTTATAGATGAATAATGGGAGACATGGACAGAGTAACTTGATGGCAGAGCTGAAATTAAATTTGATTTTCTAATTTCTAGGCCTGTATTCATATCTCTAGGCCACAGTTTCAGTGATATTTAATATGAAGAAGCATTGGTCGTCAGGTGGTATTTAAAGGTAATTCCAGGAAAAGCAGCGTTTTCCTCTTATGGTGCCTCACTGTAATGGGAATTCGTTAATAGCAGGGGAAAGGCTTGCCTGGAAGGAACAAAGTGATGATAACAATGCACGCTGGTCGGCTCCCCAGCCCCACTCCTAGTTACTGTGGAGTGAAACAGCCTCAGATCAACCACTGGCCTTTCTGAGAGGCTGGCACGTGGATGAGGCGTCACTCTGCATCAGGGAAGATGTTGCTCTGACTTCCCCCCCGCCGCCAAACCCTACTCCTTGGATGCTCCACATGGAAACGTGTCCCAGGCCCATTCTCCATGGTGGTATGGGTAGACATTTTGCTGGGTTGTGGAGTGTACATACATATTCTGTTGATGTTCTCTAGTGTCCTGCTGCCCAGATCCCACCTGATCTGATTTATTCAACACCCATTTACTGAATGCTCAGTCTAATCCTCAGTCCTTGCTATATTAGCTCCAGCTGCCATAACAAAATACCACAGACTGGGTGGCTTAAACAACAGAAATTTATTTTCTCACCATTCTGGAAGCCAGAAGTCCAAGATCAAGGTTCCAGCTAATTTGGTTCCTGGTAAGGACTCATTTCCTGGCTTGCAAATAGTCACCTTCTCACTGCAACTAAGAATTTACTCTCCTCAGTGAATGTGTGCAGAGAGAGAGAGATACCAAGCTCTCTGGTGTCTTTTCTAGAGGCCCCATCTCCAAATACAGCCACACTGCAGGCTAGGGCTTCCACATGTGAATGTGTGTGATGGACAAACATTCAGTCCATGAACACCTGCCATGGGTGTTCAGAGAAGGAAGAACCCCCATGGACAGTAAGACATCATGGGTACTGCAAGACCTGAAGAGTCTTTAATGACTGGCTGAGTTGGCAGTAGATGGAAATAAGGGAGGCAACTCTAGGAAGGGAAAATAGGTAAGTAAAGATGTTGAATACAGTTTGTCCAAGGGACAGGGGATTAAGATGTAGGAATACATGGGCTTTTCTTAAACCAGAGGATTGTCTCAGAAAGTTTAGAATAAGTATGGAAACATACATTGCAGCCTCATCATGAAGGGCCTTGAAGACCTAGAGATAATCTGCACCTGACCTTGACAGGTCATAAGGATCTATGGATGATGTGAAACAGAAGAATAGCAGAACAGAAAGATAATTTTAGAAAGTGTCCCCTGGCAAGGAGGGAAGGTAAAATGGTATGGTCCTTCTTGCAGCAGCTTTTTCATTCATAAGGGCCTGCCTTTTGTTCTCACCTCTTTCGATAACAAAGAACTGAGATAGTGCTGCCTGTTGGAAGACTTGGCTTATTGCTGGTGTCACAGATGCTGTTTCTTAACTTTCATAGTGGTCTTCAGCCAGCCAGGGCTTCTAATAAAAATCATGAATGTCATACTAGGCCAGATCCTCCTTTTCTAACATTTTGTGAGCTTGTACAATTCTATTCTAAGAATAAACCTCAGAAAGTAAGGACTGGTCCGAAAGCATCACCTCCCTTTTTAGTAGCCCATTATGAGTCTCTCATCTGTGATGACTTGTATTATTTTACTTCCATTTTTCAACTATATCACTTCTTCTTTTCTCTCAAAACATCTTTTTTTATTGGAATAAAGTTGATATGCAATATTGGTTTCAGATGTACAACATACTGACTCAATTATCACACACATTACTAGATGCTTGCCACAGTAAGTGTAGTTCCCCCGTTACCATAACAAGATACTGCATTATTGGTCATATTCTCTGTTGTACTTCCATTCCTATGACTAACTTATTTTACAGTTTGCAGTTTATACCTCTTTGTCTCCTTCATCTATTTCACCCATACTCCCACCACCCTTCCTATGGTAACCAACAGTCTGATGTCCATATTTATGGGTGTATGTCTTTTTTGTTTAGTTAGTTGTTTTCTTTTTTAGATCACACATATTAGTGAAATCATATGGTTCTTTGTATGGCTGAATAATATTCCATTGTGTATATGTACCACATCTTCTCTATCTATTCATCTATTTATGGGTACTTTGGTTGCTTCCATATCTTTGCTATTGTAAACAATGCTGAAGTGAACATAAGTGTATATATATCTTTTCAAATTAGTGATTTTGTTTTCTTCAGGTAAATTCCTAGAAGTTGAAGTGCTGAGTCATACGGTATTACTATTTTTAGTTTTTTGAGGAGCCCCTATATTGTTTTCCACAGTGGCTGCACCAACTTAAATTCTCACCAACAGTGTAGGAGGGTTCCCTTTTCTCTCCATCCTTGCCAACACTTGTTATTTCATGTCTTTTGGATAGTGGCCATTCTGACTGGTGTGAGATGAAATCTCATTGTGGTTTTGATTTGCATTTCCCTGATGGTTAATGATGTTGAGCATATTTTCACATGCCTGCTGGCCATCTATATGTCTTCTTTGGAAAAATGTCTCTTCAGGTCCTCTGCCCATTTTTAAATTGGATTTTTGTTTGTTTGTTTGGTGTTGAATTGTATGAGTTCTTTATAATTTTGGATATTAGACCCTTACTGGATATATCATTTGCAAATATATTCTCCCATACTGTAGGTTGCTTTTTGTTTTTTTGAGGTTGTCCTTCGCTGTGCAAAAGTTTTTACTCTGATGTAGTCCCACCTGTTTATTTTTGCTTTTGTTTCCCTTGCCTCTTGGTTCTTTGGGCAATAACACTTTTTGCCACCCACCCACAAGCATCACTAGGAGAAGAGCACTTGGGAGACAAGATGGTACTGTGATAGAATGAAAGCATAACAGCAGCAACAACAAATGTCTCATGTTGATGTTCATGAGATTCTTGCCTGTGTTCTCTTCTAAGACTATTATGGTTTCATGTCTTATATTTAGGTCTGTGATCGATCCACTTAGAGTTCACTTTTGTATATGGTGTAAGAGAGTGATCTACTTTCATTCTCTTACATGTAGCTGTCCAGTTTTGCCAACACCATGTATTGAAGAGACTGTACTTTCCCCATTGTGTGTTCATAGCTCCTTTGTCATAAGTTAACTGACCATGTAGACATGAGTTTGAGTTTATTTCTGGGCTCTCCATTGCATTGATTTATGGGTCTGCTCGTGTGCCAGTATCATACTGTTTTAATCACTGTAGCTTTGTAGTATTGTTTGAAATGAGGGTGTGTGATACCCCCAGGTTTGTTATTCTTTCTCAGGATTGCTTTGTCTGTTTGGGGTCTTCTGTGGTTCCATATAAACTTTAGGATTATTTGCTCTAGTTCATTGAAAAATGCCATTGTTATTTTGATACAATTACATTGAATCTGTACATTGCTTTTGGCAAGATGGCCATTTTGACAGTATTAATTCTTCCTATCCATGAGTATGGGATAGATTTCTATTTATTTGTGTCTTCAACTTCTTTCGTCAGTGTCTGATAGTTTTCAGAGCACAGGACTTTCACTTCCTTGGTTAGGTTTATTCCTAGGTGTTTTATCTTTTTGATGCAATTATAAATGAAATTGTTTTCCTGATATGTCTTTCTCCTAGTATGTTGTTAGTATATAGGAATTCAACACATTTCTGTATGTTGGTTTGGTATCCTGCAACCTTGCTGAATCCAGTTATTAGTTCTCATAATCTTTTGATGGAGTCTTTAGGGTTTTATAAATATAGTATCATGTCATCTGCAAATAGTGACAATTTTTCCTTACCAGTTTGGATGCTTTTATTTCTTTATCTTGTCTAATTACTATGGATAGGACTATGTTGAATAAAAGTGGTGAGAGTGTCTCCCCTCTTTTATTCAACATAGTTCTGGAGGTCCTAGCCCCAGCAATCAGACAGTACAAAGAAATAAAAGGCATCCAGATTAGTAAGGAAGAAGTCAAACTGTCCCTGTTTTCAGATGACATGATATTGTATATAAAAAACCCTACAGAATCCACTCCAAAACTACTAAATCTAATATCTGAATTCAGCAAAGTTGCAGGATACAAAATTAATACACAGAAATCTGTTGCATTCCTATACACTAACAATGAACTAGCAGAAACAGAAATCAGGAAAACAGTTCCATTCACAATTGCATCAAAAAGAATAAAATACCTAGGAACAAACCTAACCAAGAAAGTGAAAGACCTATACTCTGAAAACTACAAGACACTCGAGAGAAATTAAAGAAGATACCAATAAATGGAAACACATCCCGTGCTCATGGATAGGAAGAATTAATATTGTCAAAATGGCCATACTACCTAAAGCAATCTACAGATTCAGTGCAATCCCTATCAAAATACCTACAGCATTCTTCAATGAACTAGAGCAAATAGTTCTAAAATTCATATGGAACCACAAAAGACCCCGAATAGCCAAAGCAATCCTGAGAAGGAAGAATAAAGTGTGGGGAATTACACTCCCTGACTTCAAGCTCTACTACAAAGCCACAGTAATCAAGACAATTTGGTACTGGCATAAGAACAGACCAATAGACCAATGGAACAGAGTAGAGAGCCCAAATATAAACCCAAGCATATATGGTCAATTAATATATGATAAAGGAGCCATGGATATACAATGGGGAAATGACAGCCTCTTCAACAGCTGGTGTTGGCAAAACTGGACAGCTACATGTAAGACAATGAAACTGCATTATTGTCTAACCCCATACACAAAAGTAAACTCAAAATGGATTAAAGACCTGAATGTAAGCAATGAAACCATAAAACTCTTAGAAAAAAACATAGGCCAAAATCTCTTGGACATAAACATGAGCAACTTCTTCATGAACATATCTCCCCGGGCAAGGGAAACAAAAGCAAAAATGAACAAGTGGGACTATATCAAACTATGAAGCTTCTGTACAGCAAAGGACACGATCAGCAGAACAAAAAGACATCGTACAGTATGGGAGAATATATTCATAAATGACATGTCCTATAAGGGGTTGACATCCAAATTATATAAAGAGCTCATGCACCTCAATAAATAAAAAGCAAATAAGCCAATTAAAAGGGCAGAGGAACTGAACAGACACTTCTCCAAAGAAGAAATTCAGATGGCAAACAGGCCCATGAAAAGATGCTCCACATCCCTAATCATCAGAGAAATGCAAATTAAAACCACAGTGAGATATCACCTCTCACCAGTTAGGACGGCCAACATCCAAAAGACAAACGACAACAAATGTTGGCGAGGATGTGGAGAAAGGGGAACCCTCCTACACTGCTGGTGGGAATGTAAATTAGTTCAACCATTGTGGAAAGCAGTATGGAGGTTCCTCAAAAAACTCAAAATAGAAATACCATTTGACCCAAGAATTCCACTCCTGGGAATTTAAGCATGCAGCAGCCCAGTTTGAAGACGTATGCACCCCTACGTTTATCACGGCACTATTTACAATAGCCAAGAAATGGAAACAACCTAAGTGTCCATCAGTAGATGAATGGATAAAGAAGGTGTGGTACATATACACAATGGAATATTATTCAGCCATAAGAAGAAAACAAATCCTACCATTTGCAACAGCATGGATGGAGTTAGAGGGTATTATGCTCAGTGAAATAAGCCAGGCGGAGAAGACACGGATCAAATGATTTCACTCACTCATCTGTGGAGTATAAGAACAAAGAAAAAACTGAAGGAACAAAACAGCAGCAGACTCACAGACCCCAAGAATGGACTAACAGCTACCAAAGGGAAAGGAACTGGAAAAGATGGGTAGGAAGGGAGGTATAAGAGGGGAAAAGGGGCATTGCGATTAGCATGTATAATGTAGTGGGGGGTGGGGGGACAAGGGGAAGGCAGTATAACACAGAGAAGACAAGTAGTGATTCTATAGCATCTTACTATGCTGATGGACAGTGACTGTAATGGGGTATGTGATGGGGACTTGATAATAGAGGGAGTCTAGTAACCATAATGTTGTTCGTGTAATTTTACATTAATGATAGAAAAATTAAAAAAAATTTTTTTTAGTGGTGAGAGTGAGCATCTTTGTCTTGTTCCTGGTCTTGGAGGAAAAGCTTGCAGCTTTTCACCATTGAGTATGATGTTAGCTATGGATTTGTTGTACACAGCCTTTATTATGTTGAGGTGTGTACTGTCTATGCCCATTTTCTTGAGAGTTTTTATCATGAATGGATGCTGAATTGGGTCAAATGCTTTTTCAGCATCTATTGAGGTGATCATGTGGTTTTTATCCTTTTTGTTAATGTATTTGATGTTGATTGATTAATGAATATTGTACCATCCTTGCATCCCTGGAATAAATCCCACTTGGTTGTGATGTATGATGATCCTTTTGATGTACTTTGTGAATTTGGTTGCTAACATTTGGTTGAAGATTTTTGCATCTATGTTGATCCGGTCTGCAGTTTTCTTTTTTAGTAGTCTCTTTGTCTGGCTTTGATTTAGAGTATTGCTGGCCTCATAAAATGAGTTTGGAAGTATTTGCTCATCTATTTGTTGGAATACTTTAAGAAGGATAGGTATTAGTTTATCTTTAAATGTTTGGTAGAATTCAGCTATGAAGCTATCTGGTCCTGAACTTTTGTTTGTTGGGGGTTTTTTGATTACCAGTTCAATTTCGTTACTAGTAAACAGTCTGGTTTTCTGTTTCTTCCTGGGTCAGTCTTGGAAGATTGTACTTTTCTAGGCGTTTGTCCGTTTCTTCTAGTTTCTCCAATTTATTGGCATATAATTTTTCATAGAATTCTCATAACTGAATTTCTGTGGTGTCAGTTTTAATGTTGTGTGTTTCATTTCTGATTTTATTTATTTATGTCCTCTCTTTTTTTTTTGATAAGTATGGCTCAGGGTTTTTCTATTTATTTTATCTTCTTGAAGAACCAGCTCTTGGTTTCTTTTATTTTTTTTCTATAGTTTTCTTAATCTCTGTTTCATTTCTTTGTGCTGTGTTCTTTATTATGTCCCTCCTCCTACTTATTTTGGGCCTTGTTCTTCTTTTTCTAGTTCATTTAGTTGTAGGATTAGATTCTTGATTTGATATTGTTCTTGTTTCTCAAGATAGGTCTGTATTGCTGTAAACTTCCCTCTTAGAACCACTTCTGCTGCATCCTGCATACTTTGAACTGTTTTTCTGTTTTCATTTGTCTCCATGTATTCTTTGATTTCCCCTTTGATCTGTTCCTTGATCCATTGATTGCTTAGAAGCATGTTGTTTAGCCTCCACATGCTTTGTTTTTTTCCAGCTTTTATCTTATAATTGATTTCTAGTTTCATACTGTCATAGTCTGAAAAGATGCTTGGTACCATTTCAGTCTTCTTAAATTTGTTGAGACTTATTTTGTGTCCTAATATGTAATCTATTTTGGAGAATGGTCCATGTGCACTTCAGAAAAATGTGTATCTGTTGCTTTTGGGTAGAATCTTCTGTATATATCCTTTAAGTCCATTTGGTCTAATGTGTCATTCAATGCCTCTAGTCCTTTTTATTTTCAATCTGTATGATCTATCCACTGATATAAGTGAGGTTTTAAATCCCCTGCTGTTAGTGTGTTGCTGTCAATTTTTCCTTCTAAGTCTGTTAGTATTGGTTTATATATTTAGGTGCTCCTATGTTGGGTGCATAGATGTTTATGATTGTTATATCCTCTTGTTGGACTGATTCCTTTATCATTATGTATTGTCCATCTTTGTTTCTTGTTACTTTGTTTTGAACTATTTTGTCTGATATAAATATTGTAACTCTAGCTTTTTTTTGTCCCTGTTTGCATGGTAGACTTTTGTCATCCATTCAGTTTCAGTCTGTGTGTGTCCTTCAGTCTGAATTGAGTCTTTCGTAGGCAGCAAATAGATGGTTCTTGTTTTTTTCTCACTTGGTCACCCTGTCTTTTGCTTGGAGCATTTAGGCTATTTACATTTAAAGTAATTATTGATATATATGTACTTACTGCCATTTTGTTATATGTTTTCTGGTTGTTTTTGTTGTTCCATTATTTTTTGTTCCTCTCTTGCTCTCTTCTCTTCTTATGACTTTCTTTAGTGTTATGATTGTGCCTCCTTCTCCTTCTTTTTTGTGTATCTGTTATAAGGTTTTGGCTTGTCATTACCATGGGGTTCTTAAATGGTATCCTATGGATGTAACAATCTATAATAAGATGGTGGTCACTTAATTTTGAATGCATTCTAACAGCACTACATTTCTTGCCCCCTCCTCTGTGTTTTATGTATATAATACTATCTTTTACACCTTTTTATTAAGTGATACCTTCAACTAATTTTTAGATGTAATTGCTTTTGCTACTTTTGTCTTTTTGACCTTTATACTAGCTTTTAGGTAATTTATTTACTACCTCTGCTATGTTTGCTTTACCAGTGGAAATTTTTCCCTTTCTTAAATTTCTTGCTTCTATTTCAGTCTCTTCTTTTCCTCTTAAAAAAAGTACCTTTAAGATTTCTTGTAAGGCTGGTTTAGTAGTGATGAGCTCTTTTAACATGTTTATCTGTAAAGCTTTTGCTCTCTCCTTCAATTCTGAATGATAACCTTGCTATGTAGAATATTCTTGGTTGGAGGTTTTTTCCATTCAGCACTTAGAGTATATCATGCCATTCCCTTTACATGTAACTTGTTGCTTTTCTCTTGCTGCATTTAAAATTCTGTTTATCTTTGATATTTGACATTTTAATTATGTTTCTTGGTGTGGACCTCTTCTGGTTCATCTTGTTTGGAGCTGTCTGTGCTTCCTGGACCTTGTAGACAGTTTCCTTCCCCTAATTAGGGACGTTTTCTCCTAATATCTCTTCAAGTAAATTTTCTACTCTTTTTCTCTCTCTCTTTTCCTTTTGGGACTCCTTCAGTTCAGATCTGATATTGTTTCAGAAGTCTCTTACCCTATTCTCATTTCTTTTAATTCTTTCTTCCTTCTGCTGTTCCGTTTGAGTGCTTTCCATTACTTTATCTTCCAAGTTACTGATCATTCTTCTGCATCCTCTAGTCTGCTGTTCATTCCCTCCAGTGTATTTTTTATTTCATCTATTGAACTCTTCACATCTGATTTGGTTCTTTTTTACACATTCTATCTCTTTGTTGAGGTCCGGCTTGAGTTCTGCTCTTGTTTTCTCAAGTCCAATGAGTATCATTATAACCATTGCTTTAAACTATCTATCAGGTAGATTGGTTAATGTGTTTCATTTAGGTTTATTTCTGTTTCTTTTTCTTGTTCTGTCATTTGGGGTGTATTCGTCTGTCTTCTCATTTTGTATGACTCTGTACTTGGTTCTATGAATTGATTGAAAGAGCACACTCTCTCAGTCTTGAATGATTGTCCTTGTGTGGGAAAGTCTCCTATGTAGATTGTGAGTACCTCATGGTTTTTGCAAGCTGGAGACCGAGTAAGTGTGAAACAGGCTTTTTTTGATGTTGGGGCTTCTAAGGAGTGGTCCTTGGGACACAGCCTTTGGGGCCCATTAGAGGGGATCTTGAGTGGCCACCTGTGGATTCTGCACTGGTTGGGAGAGGATAGTGGGCCAGTGGGTTGGGGTGCACTCCAGGTAACTCCTGGATTGGCACCAGCCGAGTTCCCTGTGCCTCCTCACCCATATGCCTGTGCAGGCTCTGGGCTGCTCAGGACCACTCTGAGGAATTCTCATGTCAGGCACTTGCTGGGTCCTGCTGGTAGAATGCAGTCAGGCTCTGTGCTCTTTCCTCAACAGCCCTGTGCACTCTGGGTTTCCCCAGGGAATTCCCATGACAGCACCCATTAGTCCCACTGATGGCCAGGACTCAGGCTTACATGTGCAGTCCCTCATGGTATTCTGGGGAGTGCCTTGGTGGCACCATCCTGCAGATTCATGCGCCCTACTTGTGAGCCAGGGAACTTTCCAGTCTTGCTGATGGGGGTTGGATCAGTGGACAACAGCAGTCAGCAAAGTGGGACTCTTGGATTCCCTGCAGGACCCTGAATATGGGGGTGGTCAGGGGGCTGCCTAGACCAAGTCTGAGATTGGTGTGTGTGCCCAGATCCTACTCTTGGGCACATGAAGGTATGCAGAAGGAGCGCAAACAAAGGCACTAGCCAGCTCCTCCAATCCCATATTGCCTTCAGCAGTCTCCTTGCCGAGTGGTGGGTATTCAGTTCTGGAACTTGGGTTCTTTCACTGTGGTCTGGATGCACTTTAAACTGCAAGGCTCTTTCCTGTGCTTCGGGGCAGGGAGTCCATTGTCCAGCTTTCTCAGGGACACATACCCCTCTCTCTCCCCTCTGCTGGTCATTTTGCTGAGGTGGGGTTCCCTTGGTTACTGTGTCTCTGTCTCTCCTGCTGTTTTGGGGTTCTGTTTTAATTTCTTCATTTGTAAAACAGAGATAATAACCTGCCTAGTAAATTGTTATGAGACTTGAAAGAATTTATGTAAAGGGTTAGAAAGTGTTGGGGTGGGGTGGGGGGTTGCCTGTTTCAGAAATTGTTTGACACTGTCTAGAGACTATTTGGTTGTCACATCTGGGGAAACAAGGAGTAAGTAGTTCCAACACACACTGGGTAAAGGCAAGAGATGCTGTGTGAACCTACCTATGCACAGGACAGCCCTTCACAACAGAGTTATCTGGCCCAAAATGTCAATAGTGCCAGTTTTGAGAAACATGGCTTAGAACAGGCACACAGTAAGTACTATGTAAGTTTTGGCTATTATTATTATTTGCTATTATGGGAATAATAACAAGCCTTACCAAAGTGTTATTGTTAGGAGATATGTATTTAAGCATAGTATCTAGTACTCAGCAAATGTAGGGGTAGTGGTGGTGGTGATTATTATTAGGAAGCCAAGTATCTATAAACACAGTCGTACTCTACTAAAGCAGCTCCTGTTTTTAAAAAGCCTTTTGCAATGTAAATGATGACTTTGTTTAGAACTTTCCAAAAGTAGAACACATCTGTAATCATTAATATCTCACATTTCAATAATAGCTTTATTCTTTTCAAAGCACTTCTACTTCTTCATCTTCACAATCAAGCATCTATTTACCGAGACTACTAAGTTTGCCCTATGGTATCAGTGTGGTGGAAAGAACACAGATGTTGGAGTTTTGGATAGTACCCAGTTCAGATCCTGACTCTTCTACCTTAAGGACCTGTGCAGTCTTAAGCAATTCATCTCACTTCTTTCAATCTCAGTTTCCACATCTGTAAAAGGAGAATAATTGTACCTGAGGTGTTTTGTGAATTAAATGGAAAAGCGTGCAGCTTGTGCAATTCGAGTAGGAGTAGGTTCTGAGCGGTGTTAGTTCTCATTCCCTCCGTGAGCTCACTGTTTTTGGAGAGTTTAGTGTACATAATCATCTCCCTCCTCTGACTCAAAAGGCAGACAAGCAGTTGAGGGAAATAAGACAAAAGTGGAAAAAGATTTAAGTGACCTGTTTCTCCAGTGCTTGTGGGCAAGCAGAGAAAGTCCAGGACCCAAAAATGGCTGTTTCACATCCTCCCTAGGTTAGTCGTGTTGGAGAAGCCTGTGGGTATTTTCTTCTGATATCTTGCCTTTTCAGGAAATATACATGAATATCTCACCCCATTCTTTAGAAGTGAGCCAAGACCAAACGGTGATACTGAGAAGCTCCTTCAGTTGCTTCCCTTGTTGTGAAGGGCAGCCTTGTTTCACTGCTTTTTTCTGAGATAAATTTCTCTTTTTTGTTAACCTTTCACAGGTGCCGTTCTGACTTTGTTTTTCATAGGATTTTTAAATTGCAATTTTTCTTAGTATTATGGAGGTGACAGTGATATACAGTGGCCTGTGTTTTTATCTACTTTTTTGTCTTGCAGACACTTTTAATTTGCAATTCATATCTGTAAAAAAGTTAAAAAGTGAATCTACATTCTCTGAAAATTCTGTTCAAGTCTGTTCAAGACCATGCACATGTTGCCAGTCTTCCCCATTCCAAGACCTAGCCACTTCATTCACACCAGTAAGAGCTACCTTTGTTTGACCAGACTGTGTTAGACATATTAGGAAGAACTAATCAGATCTCAGTTAAAGGTTAATCCCAGTTCAGGTTAAGAAGTTTGAAGTTTTCAGTTAAAGACTACAGAAGGCTTAGCAGAAAATTCGAGACCCTGAGATAGTGATCAATGGGCACACTTTCCTACCTGAGAATGTCAGTAATTGGAGAGTGGAGCAAAATCAAGTAGATGACCTGGAAACTAAGGTAGGATTAAAAAATGTCACATTGGTGGGGGTCCTATGAGGTAGAGAGAAAGAAAGAAACAGAGTTTTTGCCCCTTCCACTAGACTAAAGGTGTGGGATTTGATAACTGAATTCTCCTCCTGTGTCACTGCATATCCCATTTCTGCAAAGATCCATCAGCCCCAGCAACACCAGAAATAAGCAGCCCTGGAAACCATTAACAAAACCATGAAGTGCTGTCTCTGATATGCTTTGATCTGGTTTTTAGGGGTAAAAAGAGGTTTTTAAAACCACATTTATTTATTAGCTGTCTTGGGCTACTAGAGACAGATGTAGCTGCTGATGAGAGCTAGCAAATGGTAATTTAGAATACTATTTACCCCAGAAGCAGATGGCCTCTGTTAGAAGCCTGATTTCATTTACTGTCCCTTCTGAAGCTGAATGAAAGGATTGAATTTGAAAATAAAATGTTGAACTGAAATTGTGGAACTACTTGGACACATAGAGGCCTTTAATCTGTTCTAATGTGAAATTTGATTTGCCTTTGTAAGAGGTACATTCACACATGTAACAGAATTTTTACAAAAATCTATCTTGAGCGAATTTGCCAGGAAAAAAAAACAGGATTATTTCATTTGATTGTATAATGATTGATCCTACCACTTGGGTAAACCTCCCACAGGAGGTTGCTTCTACAGTTTTGAATTATGTATGACTATTGCAGGCTGGTGAGATATGACCTCTCCAAGGGTTCGTTTGTGTAACAGACAAATCTGTAACAGTGCTACTGTTTCCTTTGAACACCTTAACTTCATCCTCCATGCTCAGGAAATGAGATATTTTTGTGGAGATGGTGACGTGATTTTTTTTTTAATTGAAGCATAGTTGATGCAACATGATTTTTTAAGTGTCAGCTCAGACATACCAAATCTCAATTAAAAACCGGTCATTAATGAAAAGTTGGTTGAAGAGTTTGAGGTCAAGACAAACGTGTATTGTCTTCCATTATGAAATCAGAATAAATGACGGGTCTAGGGAAAGGCCAGGCTAAATCAGGGTTTGACCCAACCAGAGATTAAGGACCTACATAATCAATACCATAGTTATTGTAAGATGTTCCACATTGCATTATAGAATGAGGCATTGTTTCAGCATGAACTGAAATAGCACAAATAGAAAAGCTATGACTTCCTCTCTGTGGGCCCCTTATAAGTTAACAGTTCTGTTTTAAAATAAATGATATCAAATTATACTTACCGTGAAAAGAATCTAGTTATCCTCATTATTTGCTACTTCAAGACATGTGCTGAGATATAGTGTATTAGAAATTCTATTAGCATTCTTGCAATCTTATTTTAAAGAATTTTTTTTAACCTTATATCTCATGGATGAAGTGGGGGAAAGTTTTATTTTCCCCATTATCTCCTTCCTGATGCTGTCATCTAGTCTGTACAGAAGATAAAAGTAATAGAGAAACAGATTCTGGTTACTCTGATTCCCATTTTGGTGTTTTTCTATTATATTAAAGATTTCCCAATGAAATATTGGTGAACTGCTTTATGAGCAGATTTTTGGAAAGTGTCATTTTACTATTTGGTAGGGTTTTCTGATTTTATATCTAAATATGAAACATAAAAAAGTTAAAAGGTCAAGAATTGTATTTCCTTATAAAATTAATATGTCTAAAATAAATTAATTGTAAGATTTTCCCGTTTTCTTTCTTCCTGGAAATTTTGTCTATTTATTTGTAGGGATTGAGTAAACCTCTGGTGCTGTTCTCTATCCTTTTTCAATTTTTAGTCACAGCATATTACCACATCTAAGCTGAGCTCTCAAAACCTCTCCCTTTGACTTTTTTCTTTCTTTTACCCTTTTAATCATACAAAAAAAATTATCCACTTAAGAATCAAGACATGGCATATCATTGAGCATTTAAAAAAACTAATCTTCCTGTAGAATATAGGTTGTGTTGCCCTGTTCTCAAAGAGTTAATAAAACTAGTTTTCACTTTGCTCGGCTCCCCAGAGGTAACTCGGCACAGTTCCCAGACCAAACCCTGAAGGTAAAGGTCAAGGTCCAGCGGTGATGTTAAGGCGTAGAATTCGAACCTCTTGTATCTTGCCCAGCTTGTATCCTCCTGAGCTCACTGGAACTCTGGTTCATCAGAACTTCAGAATATGGTTAACAGACTGAAGAAAGCCCTGTAGAATTTCCTTTAATGGGGAATTGTATGAGTGAGTACAGTGGGTGAGTCCTTAATATTTCTTGCTTTGTAACATCCATGTTTTGTTTAGAGAAGCCCTTAAGAGCACCAAGCTGCTTCATGGATGTGGGAACGGGCTGAGGGGACTCCTCACAGGTGCCGCAGCAACTCTTCCTGCGATTTTCACAGTAATCAGGGCTTATTGCTAGTAACCCATTCCGTAAGAGGAGAAGAGATGAGTGAGGGTGGTTTCTGAACCAGTCTTCACCAGTCCTTTCTGACAATGGAAAAGAGAGCTTTCTTTTAGTAATAACAAAGAGATTGGGGGAAGGCAGAGAAAAGTCAAGAACAAGCTGGCAGAGATTAGGAGCCTAAAAATATAGCATTTTAGTAAACGTCTTGAATTGACTCTAGCATAAAAAGAGAATGTCTGGAGGTTTAACATTTTTCCCTTCCGAGGGAGGCTGATGTTTTAAAATCACTTTATATTTATTGCTTAGAAATCAGAAATGCCTTATATTAACTTTTCTTAGCAAAGCTAATTTTCCCTCTCCTGAAGCATGTTGATAACTACTCAGTGATCTTCAGCCTTGACACTAAGTGGTGTCTGAGAGTGTCTGCAGCGCCACTTTGTTTTGTCTTTGCTAATGCTTGGATAGAGCCGGCTTGTTACCTTGATTTTGTGGTGCTCTGAGAAGCCAGCTTTGCTGGAGCCCTTCTTTTGGACTGACGACCAAGGTCAGCCCGTTAGAGGAGGTCGGCTACTTTGCTTGGGAGGCCTCTTTTACACAGCTACCCTGTTGGCTGCTCATAGAGGGATTCCTTCCCTCCTCACTCCCTGAGATCCAGGTCCCATAAAGGAGCTCATTGCTCACTCCCAGGATAGAGAGACCTCTGGCTCTGCCAGCTTGAAAGAATATTTTTGAAGTTATATATCCAGCAGACATCAAGGCTTATTTTTCTGTTCAGTCACATGCATAATTTCCATAATGAAAAATTGATAAGAAGGTACTCCTCCTTTTAAATCTACACCTTCTAGTCCACGGTGATATATATGTTCTGATGACACATCATCAAACAAAGTACCTCTTTGAAAGAAACTTGTAAATGTCACTATGACTCACTCACTGCCAATTGAAAATCCATAATAACATGTAATAGTATATAAGGTGCTTCCTTCTTTTTCTTTGCCTATTAAGAAAAAAACAGGAGGAAGTCTAGGAACACTTTCAGTGGGCCCAGATACCATGAAGGATGCCTGATTTTGAATTTATTTCATTGACCAGCCCAGTGAGATTTTCTAGCTAGACCAACATTTTCTCCTAACATTTAATGACCATTCCATCCCCTTGTACTTTAAAGCAACAGAATTGATAGTTCAGGCAGGGTGGAGAATGGTGAAGATTAAAAGAGATAGCTATAAGCAAATGAGCAGACAGCAGTGAAGTAAGACTGGGAACATGAAGTATCATGGGTGACCATACTCTAGTGTGTGGCCAACAGGATGCTTCAGTTTCATTTTAATAGATAAGATTAACTAGAATGCAGACTTCCTTTTCCATTTGCGTTGCCTGCTGCATGCGTACAAGCAAAGGTTGATGCTTTTGTCCTTCTGGCAACAAGACCTTCCTAGCCTCAGTTTACCTACTAAAACAATGCTTAACTTCCTTTTTAGTTAAGTCTAATCTCAATTTTATTCCCGATCTTTACTAAATATTTTAGTAAGTACTTAAGTGTAGAGTAAATACTATATACTAAATAAATATATAAAGTTTCTTTACTATTCTGACTAGAGCATTACAGTGCTATAGTATAATAAATATGCCAAGTACTTTACTAAATACTTGAGTATCTTTGTTTTTAACCAGTTAAGCATTCAGCTCCCTCCACTGCCCATCACCACCTCATACCTGAAAATTTCCATTCATTACCTGTTATTCTCAAGCCTACCATACCTCCTTTGAGCCTACCATACCTCTCTACCAAACTGGACTCTCAGTATATATGAATTAAGATCAATAGAAGTTATCAGCCTGCATGAAGGACCGCCTTATGTTCAGACAAGTATATTAGGGTTTATGGCCCACTGCTGTGACCATAGAGTCTGGTATTTGGTATTTACATTTAAGGCCAGTATATGCCTTCCACAAATCTAATTTTAGCAAAACCTTTTGAAAATGAGTATAACAGTGGTCTGCTTTGTTTCAGTCATGTGACCCATGAAGTTACAGATGATTTCTCTTCTTGGGATCCAAGAGCTATTTTGAAGCAAGATGGCGGGAGCTGCCCTTCATTCACACCAGTATTGCCCCTACCTGAACTGGAAAAGGAAGAAGAAAAAGAAGACATTTCAGACCCTACAGACCTGAATCCCTGTAGTGCAACATACAGCAACTTAGGTAAGTGCAGATGTCTTATAAGTAGTATTTAAACTTTGCCTTTTTATGCACTAGCCACATGCTGTATTTGCCTGGAGAGATGGTTTTTATTGCTCCATGGAATAAAAGTTGGACAATTGGAGTCGAAAATTTTAACTCATATCAGAAAAAAATACTGGTGCTTACTAGGCATTATTAGACACCTGCTGTTAGGAGTCTTGTGCCACATGCTAAGGTGTGACATGGCCCCTGCACTGAGGGACTCACCTAGAGGGAAAGAGATGAATTATTTCAGCATGACATAATAAATGCAGTGATAGAGATACACATGGAATATTTTTAATATTACACAGTAGAAGGTCTCAAAAGATACCCTGAAGATAATTCCTGTTCTTATTTAGCTGGTTGACAGAGGAAAGGAAGAGTGTTCCAGTCAGATGCAACAACATGAGCAAAAGCGTGGAGTTACGAGATACGAAACAGCTTGGTGAATGTCGATACCACACCATTTAGTATTGCTGAAATGTGAACTGAAGAGTTAGACAAGATCATGCATTTCAGGCTAAAACCTCAAACTTTTTGCTATTTGTGATGGTAATGCATCAAGAGTTTTAAGAAGAAAAACATGATTAAATGTGTTTTAGAACATCCACTCTGCAGGCTGCCGTGCAAGGATGGATTAGAGTATTTGGTAACTCAAAATCTGGTAGTTGAATACCATGGCAGAACCACATAAAGGGATGAGAAAGAGAGGCTTCAACTAAGATAGTGGGAGGGAAAACAGTGGACAGATTTAAGAGATATTTAAGAGGCAAAATATATAAGGCTTAGTGGTTAATTGGATATGAATGATGTGAAGAATCTATGATATATCCCAGATTTCTGGCTTGGTACAAACAGACTCAAGGAAGTAAGATCTCAATTATTGGAGGTGTTTAGGCAGAGGCTGGGGGCTATGTCTCAGTGATTCAGTTAAGAAGATTTCTACAAAGAGGACTGAACTGAATTTCCTTAAAGGTGCCTGCCAATGCAAAGATTCTTCGGGTTTCTAATCATCTTAACTCTTCTTTGAAGGCCCAGTGATTTAGACCTGTCTCCCTTCCTTGAGTGTCTCATAGTTCCCTTCCTTCTGAAAAGCAAAGCCTGGGGCTGGGTGAGGATTTCTCAGTGCTGTTCTATGAAGTCAGGAGAGGGGTGAGATGCATGAGCTGAACTACCACGTGCACAGCACTGGCAAGATTCCTACGGTCCGCAAACCAGCTCTTACACCTGTTAGGAAACCAGTGGTGTATGACATCACAGCATTCTTCTGCTCAGTTTCTCATCTCTTTTCTGCTTTGTCTTTTTCCTCCATCAGGTTACTATAAGGAAAAATCATTCTAAGATCAGCTAGTGTACTTGGCAGTAAAGGAGTTCTTAAGAAAGCCAAAAGGTTAAGGTAAATACTGTAGGAGAAATGCTCTAATGTATCTTTTTGGGAAACTTAATCACAATAACCCACATGTAGCTGAAAATACATTCTGTAAGGAAAAGACTTCCATTCTGAGATCTAGAAGTCTTATATGATTTGTGGGTGAGGGAAAGCATTTTACAGTTTACCCAAGCAACCATCTTGGATACCATTTTCCAGTTAGAATAGATTTTATAGTCAAGCAGCTTACTGAACTTTCCCGTTCTATTATATTTTGTGCAACATATTATAAGCAATATATATTATTGTTTATTTACTATAATATGCCCTCAGGCAGACATTTTACTACACCAATATTTCTTTCATGATGTCCTCAGTAAAACATATACTACATAAAACATTTACTGATTGTGTGGTATCTTATGGCATCTCTTTTTAAAAATATCCATTAGCCAATATCATTTAATTGTTTTATCCTTTGTCTTCTCATTTATGTCGATTTTTGAAAAACCAGAGTATTGCTTCCATGAATATTCCAGGGGCCTTACATCAGCTAGCTCAATTAATCCTCACAACCACCTTAGGAACTATTATACCCATTTTTCAGATGAGGAAAGTGAGTCAGAGTGCCTTGCCCAAAGTCACAGAACCAGTAAGGAATAAACCAAGATTGGAACCCAGTTTGTCTTAACCACTAGATTATAATGCTCACAATAACCCCTAAGTTCTTGTAAAATACTGGACTGTAGCTGTCTCCGTTTTTTTAAGTCATCTACTATGAGACATAAAGTTTAAGACTTTTTAAAAAATTATGATTACTTAAAGTGCAAAAGTACTAGGCTATAGATGCCCTATCAGAAAGATAGCTTTCTTTCTACCGGTTGCTTTACTTCTAAAAGTATGTGATGCTTATAAAATGTTGCCTAGTTTTCCTTAATGCTGAAGTGGCTGTACATGATCCCATAGGGTATGATACATGGTTAGCTGCTTCTTTGAAAAGGTTTTACTATGTGAGTAAAATAATAACTGAATAATAGTTTGAGTTGACTCCATCCATTCAACAAACTGAGGGGTTTTTATTGTTTTAATTTTTTTGTTTTATTTTTGTTGTTTTTATTTTTCCTACTGGAATACTTATTTTAGGTGGCATTTAGAACTTACCTTTTTTAATACTTTCAACAAATGATTTGCATGAAGTTTTAAGCTAGCCCTTTAGGTAATTTCTTATGGTTTACAGCCCTGGTAGCTTGAAAAAAAGAATCTGTATTTAAAACTGAAAGTAAATAAAAGCTCTTAATGTAATAGCTTTAGATCTTTTTAAATATTCCAGAACCATTCCGTAAACAGCACATTCTTTCATTCTTTCTTTTCCTTTCCTTTTTTTTTTAATGAGGCAGAGGATGGATTCACCAGTGGAAGAAATTGAGGGAGGAAAGTTAAGGGTTACCATCATTTTTACTGTGAAATTTATTTCTGTAAGTTATGTTGTAAAGTAATATAGCAAACAATGTAATATAGTAGAAAAAAGTAGGTTTGGGGGATCATATTTCCGTTCATGTGACAGCTGCGTCGCTACTCACCTGCATGATTGTAAGTCAGCTGTTTGCTTCAATGTCCTCGTCTGAAGTGAGGGAATAGTAACATCAGCTTTGTAGGGCTGGTGGCAAAAATAGTACTTGGTATATAGAAGTTCTTAGTAATTGTGAAGTTCTTTTATTTCTCCCCAGAATATACTGTTGCTTTCTCCTTTAAATGTTTGATGTGCTAGCCAGAAAATGTAGAATAAAGTGGAAATAATTGAGAATGGGTATTAGAAATGTTGAATAAACAGAACAACAACATGTAAATCTAAAAAGTTATGGGCTGCCTGTATAACTGATGACTGAGGGTGTGAAACATGACACAGGATATAGGATCCCAAGGTAGCTAACAGGGACTAGAGGAGAGGTGACAAATAATAGCGACATGACTCTGAGATCCAGTTCTCCAAATCTGCTACTTACTTTGACCCAAAAGTATAGCTAATTATAGGGCATGTGTTAGATTTGTCTTGTAGCTCCCACACTTAGGAGTTCTGAAAGAGGTTAAAGGAAATAAAACACCCCCCTGGAACAGGCCTCGACTGTCCTAGTGCGGCATCTCCCAGTGGGCCTCTGCCCATGAGACAGTCTCGCTTCCTTGCTATGGCATAACAAGAGCTGCTGTGATACAACCATTCCCACAAAAAGCTACTTATGCGGACCATACATTTTTCTTTTTACCTTAGAGATCACTCTCCAGGGCTCATTTAGATCCCTTCTTTTTTTCTTGTCCCTAACATAAATAGAAAAACTTTATTTTGTTTATAACTGTATTGATTATTAGATTCTAGAGCTTCACTACCCAGTATAGTAACTAGCCACTAGCTACATCTGGCTATTTACATTTAAATTCATTAAAATATAAATAAAAATTCATTTCCTCAGTCTCACTAGCAACATTTCAAGTGCTGAATAGACACATGTGACTAGTAGCTACTGTATTGGACATGCAGATACAGAACATTTCTATTGTCCCAGAAAGTTCTGTTTGACAGCACTATTTAAAGTATTGGTTATTTGGGGGATTTGTATTGTCTTCTTTGGGCACAAAAAATACATAGGTCTTTATGCAATTTGATGATTCCTTAAGAAGGTTGTCCCTTACAGAGTGATGGTTTTACTGTGGGTGATGGTAAAAGAGATCACTGAACAAACTCTGATCTATAACACCTGAATCTACCCCACACAGAATTAGCAAGGTATCTGCCACTCAAAATGATTTCCCAAAGAAGTGATAGAATGTTTTTTTATCAGTGTTTTTTATGTCTGTCTCAAAATGTCTAAAAGAAAGCAATCATTTTAATAGTAACACCTGACTACTTTATCAGCCCACTAAAAATCAGGAGCTTATAATGACTTCTGCTGTGTTTTACAAGAAGTTGGTGACGTTAGCTCTCCTTTACTCACCTTGTAACTGAGTACCCTATACGTTGCTTTTTAGAAGATCTATCAAGTCTCTGTTTACTCAACAGATTTTTGGCTTGCTCCTCTTTCTGTATGCCTACAACCTAGCACATTATTTAAAACACACAGTAGGTGCTAAGAACATGTTTAAATGAATGAGCCAAAAATGGACTTTATAAGACTCCCAGGTTAGGGAAATCAAGCACTCTTTCAGGAAAGTTCACGTAGGAAAATTTCAAGTTCATGTGTTCCATTAATCAGCTGACTTTTTTTCCTAATATGAGGCTTAATCCACGGGTTTCCTTATTAAGGGACTATATAAGCCATGCCTCGGTTTCCTTTCTACATGTCCCCATAGGAAACTGTCCACATTTCTCATCTTACTTACCTGGAGCAAAGCTTAAAGTCACATAGTTTGAACACTGAAAGAAAACTCCGTGAAGTCCTCTGTCTCCAAAACTTGTCAGTGTATTAATTGTCAGTGTTGAATTTTAAGGGATGAGTGTACTTAAAGGAATGTCATTCCATTGCTGGTCCTGATATTGTGATTATGGAATAACATCATCATAAATCATAACTTTAAAAAAATAATAATTCTGAAGAATACATTACCATTAGTTTATTTACTCAAACAGTAATTACTGAGGAATTTTTATGGGCCAGATATTATTCCACACAATGCAAAGTTAATGATTTGAACCAAAGATTTTTAAATTGAACATTTTTAGGCTATTGGATGTTTAAAAAAAAACCTGAGATTGACAGCTTTGAACATTTGTTTGAGCATTTGTTGTACTTCCTAAAAATATAATTACTTCTATTTTAAAAGAAATAATAGACTGTGCCCTTATCTTTTAAGTTAGCTGCATTGACATTTAAAAATAGTTTCCCATATACTAAAATTAGTTGGCAGAGGACGGTGTTTAAATTACATAGATAACTTACCCCAACAAATAATATCTGTTCTTGGAAAGGTTTTCACTAATAAAATCTTAACAAAAATTCAGTCTGTCAGCCGCTATACCACTGACATTTTTTAAAGTAGTCTGTGTATCTCTTTATTTGAGGCTTACTGTGAAGTGGTCTTTGGAGGTCAACTTTCTCATTTGGCATGAAATCGATGTTCCCTGTGGTTTGCCAGTTGGTGCTCACACTTGACTGTGGTGGGACCCAGCACAGTAAAAGCGCCCGGGTAATTAGGACCCTTCTTCTTAAGGGGCTGATGTCTGCGTCCAGGAAATGATACAGTGAGCACTAGGTTCAGCCAGGGCTGGTGCACAGTGGTGGTATGTGGCATCTATATTTATAAATTCCAGTGCTTATTTCCCAATTTGGAGATGATTATCTCTTCCTTTGTCCTCTCTCTTCCCATTCCCATCTATCTCACTTGTCATGGAGCCCTGTAAAATAAATTAGGGATGAAGATTAAAATTACAATTTAAGTAAGGAGATATGTTATTTTGGATTTAATACTTTTATTCAGCACACAGTTGTTGAACACCAGCTATCTCCTGGGAACCAGGCTAGGCATTGGCAATAGCAGGGTTACCTTCAAGGACTCTTGGTCTTTGGTAAAGACAGGCATGGATTGAACTCTTAGGAGCCCATGTGATGGTTGCTGTGGTGCCGGTATTTAAAGGTTTAATGAAAGTCCCTGCCTGGATGAGAGTACGAGAGGGGCATGAAAGTTTTGAGCAGCGCTTGAAACTCAAGTAGTTGTTTGCCATATTGACAAGCAAGGGAGAACCTTCCAGTAGAGGGAAGAGTATGTACAAAGACTTGGAATTTTATAGAGAAATGAATGTTCAATTAATGACAGGTGAGTAATTCAGGGTATCTTAAGTGCAGAATGAAAGGGGGCAGAATGGGAGAGATGAGACAGTGGAAAAGCAAGGCTAGATCCATAAATGGTATATATAAATATATATATATATGTGGCACAATTGACTGTATCTTTTACCTATAGGAAATGGAAAGCAAGTGAAGAATTTTGAATAAAGGGGGACACGATCAGGATTTTAAAAGATCATGTTGGGAGCTACCTATGGGGTGATTTGGAGGCAGGAGACTGACCAGGAGATGATGGCATTCCTGTCTTACTGGAGTAAGAGCTGATCGTGCCTATTAGCATGCTGCACCTTTATGAATGGGTCATTGTTAACCACCTTTAATCCCTAGCATCCTAAAATGATAATGATTGTCAAGTCTTAAGCAAACATTTGTTATGATGTGTCCCTAGTGTGTCTTCAATGATAGTGTCTTTCAATAGATCTATATAAGGATATAGTTATTGAGTTTTTCAGTATGAGTCATCTTTAAAAATATTTTCCTTATATCCTTTCTATTTATCATCCCAATCTTGTAAGTTTTAAGAACCTCATATCAGTCATTTTCTTTCTGAGGAGCTTTTAACACACTTTTGGCTTCTTCAAAGTAGTGTCATTAAATTATTCCCTTTTAATCCATCTTTCATCATTTGCTTTTCAGAGTGTGATAGAAGGCCAGTCTGAAGACATTTTTAAGCAGGGGGAAAGTAAAGAGATCAAGTATAGAAGCTCCAAAAAAAGAGGAAAGTGAGGTTTGAATGTGGTCAAACATATTTGTCCAAAAAGAACTTTTTAGTCTATAGCAAGGCAGGATTTAGAATATAATCTATTTTTTTCTGTTTAGAGAGCTGGTATGCCGCAAAAATGTAGAGTATGTAATGTTATATCAGGCCTGCTGAATGCCAAGCTTAGCGTCTGGTTCCAGAGGCTTGAGAGGAATGTAAAGGATTAAAATTTTTAAATAAAAACAGCTAAGATACCAGGCTTTTAAACCATTGACCCAGATGATTGGAATTCGGTTAGGAGAACTTGTCTTTCTTAGAGAGAAACACACACACACACACACACACACACACACACACACACACACACTTGTAGACTTGGGAGAATGGCTTGACCTACTTGCAGGGGCTGTGGAATGTTCATGGTTTCTTCTGGAACAAAAAGGTTTCCAATTCCCATGTGGAAATCTCTTTAGCTCCCTGGAGATCATATCCTGCTGTTTGAGAAGAGAAGCCACTATAAATTATCTTTATTTTCTTGCTGCCTTGGCTGTCCATCTTCATTTTGGAATGTTGACCAACTCTGCTGACTCTCCGTCCTTCAGTCTGGCAGCCGTTTACCACAACAGGTTCTGAGGCCATGTAAAAAATCATACAACACATAGTATAAAAGGCTAAAGAAGCTGTCATAGAGTAAACAGTGCTAAGAGAACACAAAGGACGAAGTGATGGTTTCCAATTTGGAGGTGGGGAGTAGAGAGTAGGGAGGGCTTCCATGGAGAAGGGTCATTTGAGCTGGGCTTAGGACAGAACACCTTCACTAAGACAGTGATAAAAAAATAAAAACATGAAGCATATTAAACGAACAGGAAGTGAGTGAGTCATGTGGGAGGGCTGATATGGTAACTAGTGGTAGCTAAGACAAGCGCCTCCACCACCTTGCCGAGGAGTTTGGACCTTGTTCTATAGGAAGTGGAAAGTAGCATGGTCAGTGCTGTCCCACCTCCTGATAAGCATTGAAGGGCTGCTGATGGTGATAAGTTTTGTCTCACTTGACAGTTCTGAGGCAGTTTTTTTTTTAAAGCACTTTTGTAATTCTCTATTCAGTCTATGTCCATGATTATTTTTGTTTGTTCTAGTTTGGAGAAATGAGTAGAAAATGACACCTCAGAAAGTTTCTTTTAGGGCCCACAGTGAAAAGGACAAGTATAGGTTCATGTTTGTAGTTTTTTCATTAATTTATTCCTTCCTTCCTTCCCTCCCAGCTAGACTCTTTGCTTGGTCCTGGTATGCAGATGAGACACAGTTTCTGTCCTCAGTGAGCAAACTAGTAGGGAATTCAAACATGGACACAAGTTTGTAAGTGTGTAGAGAAAAATGTTCCCAGGATATGTCTGAGGCCCCAAGGTAGGAGAGGCCGATCTTGGGGAGTGAGTAAGAAACCCTCCTTAGAGGCAGAATGTCTAAAGATGAGAGAAGAGTGAGATCACTCCTGGAGGAGGGGCAGCATGAGCAAAGACGCAAAGCATGAAGCAGCCAAGGGGGCTGAAGAAACTTGGCAGTTGGGTGACTCTGACTTAGGATACAATGAGAAGTGCTATAAGAGAAACAGTTACAACAGGGCTAGGTCATGAAAGGCTTGCTTTCTGTGCTTCAGCAAAGAAAATTCTGTCCTCAGAATCAAGTCCAAATTCTCAAGGACAGAAATTTTTAAGTAAAAGAGTGCTGTGATAAGCTTTAGTGTTAAAAAAAAAACAAAAACCTCTCTAGTGGCTAGTGCAGTGAGGGAGGCAAAACTGAGACAGTGATCACTGGAGTCTGACTCGGTGGTCAGGCAGGACACCAGACCAGGGTGCTCGTGCGTTCACTGCTTCTGACCTTCTCGGTCACACTTCATCTCTGAAAGGTCTGGGCCAACAACTGGAAAATGAAGGTTTTTACAAAGTATATTCTGTCATCTTGTAAATAAACCATGGTGCTGACTTCTCACAGCATAGGGCTTGGGGCATCATCACAGGAGGAGTGCAGTGAATACCGAGCCCCTCCGTCCTTGGTGACAGTAAGAGCATAGAGGGATGGTAAGATGTGACTGAAAACTAAGTTCATGGTGGTTTCTAAGAATGGATTGTTGATTTTCCTTATTGAGATATAATTTAGGTACAATAAAATGCACCCTTTTAGAGTATGCAGTTAACTGAGTTTTAGTGTATTCACAGAATTTTATAATTGCCAGTATCTAATTCCAGGACATGTTCATCACCCCAAATAGAAACCCACTAGCATTCACTCTGCATTTCCATTCTGCCCTTTCCCAGCCCCTAGCAACCACTAGTCTACTTCTGTTCCTATGGAGAAATGTATTTCTGGACATTTCATATAAGTGGATCATATAATATGTAAGTCTTTTTTAACTGGCTTGTCTCACTTAGCATGTTTTCAAGGTTTGTTCAGTTTGTAGCATATATCAGTACTTCATTTCTTTTTATGGCTGCACAGTATTCCTTTGTATGGCTACACTACGTTTTGTTTATCCATTCATTTGGGCATTTGGACATTTGGGTTGTTTTCACTTTTTGGCTGTTGTGAAGAGTGTTGCCATGAACATTTGTGTACAAGTTTTTGTGTGGACATGTATTTTCATTTCTCTTGAATATATCCCTCAGATTGGAAATGCTGGGTCATATGGTAACTCTATATTTTACTTTTTTGGTAACTACCAAAAAAGTTCTCCATTTTAGATTCCTACTAGCAATATGTAAGTGTTTGAACCTCTTCATATCCTAACGCTTGTCTGTCTATTTTATTATAGCTGGCTTAGTGGGTGTGCAGGCTACCTCATGGCTTTGCTTTGCATTTACCTAATGGGTGATGACGTTAATTATCTTTCCATATGCTGATTGGCCATTTGTATATCTTCTTTGAAGAAATATCTGAGCAAATCCTTTGCCCACTGTTAATGGGTTATTTATCTTTTTACTGTCAGTTATTTTTTTTAATATAATTTATTTTATTATCATTAATTTACAATTACATGTGCAATATTACGATTATTAAACTACCCCTTCATCAGGCCCCCCCCACCAACCCCATTACAGTCACTGTCCATCAGTGTAGTGAGATGCTATAGAATCACTACTTGTCTTCTCTGAGTTGTACTGCCCTCCCCGTGCCCCCCCAACATTACATCTGCTAATCGTAATGCCCCTTTTTCCCTCTTATCCCTCCCTTCCCGCCCATTTTCCCCAGTCCCTTTCCCTTTGGTAACTATTAGTCCGTTCTTGGGTTCTGTGAGTCTGCTGCTGTTTTGTTCCTTCAGTGTTTTTCTTTGTTCTTATACTCCACATATGAGTGAAATCATTTGATACTTGTCTTTTTCGGCTTGGCTTATTTCACTGAGCATAATACCCTCTAGCTCCATCCATGTTGTTGCAAATGGTAGGATTTGTTTTCTTCTTATGGCTGAATAATATTCCATTGTGTATATGTACCACCTCTTCTTTATCCATTCATCTACTGATGGACACTTAGGTTGCTTCCATTTCTTGGCTATTGTAAATAGTGCTGCAATAAACATAGGGGTGCATCTGTCTTTTTCAAATTGGGCTGCTGCATTCTTAGGGTAAATTCCTAGGAGTGGAATTCCTGGGTCAAATGGTATTTCTATTTTGAGTTTTTGAGGAACCTCCATACTGCTTTCCACAATGGTTGAACTAATTTGCAGTCCCACCAGCAGTGTAGGAGGGTTCCCTTTTCTCCACATCCTCGCCAACATTTGTTGTTGTTTGTGTTTTGATGTTGGCCATCCTCACTGGTGTGAGGTGATATCTCATTGTGGTTTTAATCTGCATTTCTCTGATGATTAGCGATGTGGAGCATCTTTTCATGTGCCTGTTGGCCATCTGAATTTCTTCTTTGGAGAAGTGTCTATTCATGTCCTCTGCCCATTTCTTAATTGGATTATTTGCTTTCTGTTTGTTAAGGTGCATGAGTTCTTTATATATTTTGGATGTCAACCCTTTATCAGATACGTTTTTTATGAATATATTCTCCCACACTGTAGGATGTCTTTTTGTTCTACTGATGGTGTCCTTTGCTGTACAGAAGCTTTTCAGCTTGATATAGTCCCACTTGTTCATTTTTGCTTTTGTTTCCCTTGCCCGGGGAGATATGTTCATGAAGAAGTTGCTCATGTTTATGTCCAAGAGATTTTTGCCTATGTTTTTTTCTAAGAGTTTTATGGTTTCATGATTTACATTCAAGTCTTTGATCCACCTTGAGTTTACCTTTGTGTATGGGGCTAGACAGTAGTCCAGTTTCATTCTCTTACATGTAGCTGTCCAGTTTTTCCAACACCAGCTGCTGAAGAGGCTGTCATCTCCCCATTGTATATCCAAGGCACTTTTATCAAATATTAATTGACTGTATATGTTTGGGTTAATGTTTGGATTTTCTATTCTGTTCCACTGGTCTGTGGGTCTGTTTTTGTGCCAATACCAAATTGTCTTGATTACTGTGGCTTTGTAGTAGAGCTTGAAGTCAGGGAGTGTAATTCCCCCTGTTTTATTCCTCCTTCTCAGGATTGATTTGGCTATTCGGGGTCTTTTGTGGTTCCATATGAATTTTAGAATTATTTGTTCCAGTTCATTGAAGAAAGCTGTTGGTAGTTTGATAGGGATTGCATTGAATCTGTAGATTGCTTTAGGTAGTATAGCCATTTTGACAATATTTATTCTTCCTAGCCAAGAGCATGGGATGCATTTCCATTTGTTAGTGTCCTCTTTAATTTCTCTTAGGAGTGTCTTGTAGTTTTCAGAGTACAGGTCTTTCACTTCCTTCGTTAGGTTTATTCCTAGGTATTTTATTCTTTTTGATGCAATTGTGAATGGAATTGTTTTTCTGATTTCTCTTTCTGTTAGTTCATCATTAGTGTATAGGAAAGCAACAGATTTCTGTGTGTTAATTTTGTATCCTGCAACTTTGCTGAATTCAGATATTAGTTCTAGTAGTTTTGGAATGGAATCTTTAGGGTTTTTTATGTACAATATCATGTCATCTGCAAATAGTGACAATTTGACTTCTTCTTTACCAATCTGGATGCCTTGTATGTCTTTGTTTTGTCTGATTGCTGTGGCTAGGACCTCCAGTACTATGTTGAATAACAGTGGAGAGAGTGGGCATCCTTGTCTTGTTCCCGATCTTAGATGAAAAGCTTTCAGCGTCTCGCTGTTAAGTATGATGTTAGCTGTGAGTTTGTCATATATAGCTTTTATGATGTTGAGGTACTTGCCCTCTATACCCATTTTGTTGAGAGTTTTAATCAGGAATGGATGCTGAATTTTGTCAAATGCTTTTTCAGCATCTATGGAGATGATCATGTGGTTTTTGTTCTTCTTTTTGTTGATGTGGTGGATGATGTTGATGGATTTTCGAATGTTGTACCATCCTTGCATCCCTGGGATGAATCCCACTTGATCATGGTGTATGATCCTCTTGATGTATTTTTGAATTCGGTTTGCTAATATTTTGTTGAGTATTTTTGCATCTACGTTCATCAGGGATATTGGTCTGTAATTTTCTTTTTTGGTGAGGTCTTTGCCAGGTTTTGGTATTAGAGTGATGCTGGCTTCATAGAATGAGTTTGGAAGTATTCCCTCCTCTTCTATTTTTTGGAAAACTTTAAGGAGAATGGTGTTATTTCTTCTCTATATGTCTGGTAGAATTCAGAGGTGAATCCATCAGGCCCGGGGGTTTTGTTCTTGGGTAGTTTTTTGATTACCAATTCGATTTCGTCACTGGTGATTGGTCTGTTTAGTTTTTCTGTTTCTTGCTTGGTCAGTCTTGGAAGGTTGTATTTTTCTAAGAAGTTGTCCATTTCTTCTATGTTTTCCAGCTTGTTAGCATATAGATTCTCATAATATTCTCTTATGATTCTTTGTATTTCTGTGGGGTCCGTCGTGATTTTTCCTTTCTCATTTCTGATTGTGTTTATGTGTGTAGATTCTCTTTTTCTCTTAATGAGTCTGGCTAGGGGTTTATCTATTTTGTTTATTTTTTCAAAGAACCAGCTCTTGGTTTCATTGATTTTTTCTATTGTTTTATTCTTCTCAATTTTATTTATTTCTTCTCTAATCTTTATTATGTCCCTCCTTCTGGTGACTTTGGGCCTCATTTGTTCTTCTTTTTCCAATTTCAGTAATTGTGTCTTTAGACTATTCATTTGGGAATGTTCTTCCTTCTTTAAATAGGCCTGGATTGCAATATACTTTCCTCTTAGAACTGCCTTTGCTGCATCCCACAGAAGTTGTGCTTTGTGTTGTTGTTGTCATTAGTCTCCATATATTCTTTGATTTCTGTTTTGATTTGGTCGTTAACCCATTGATTAATTAGGAGAGTGTTGTTAAGTCTCCATGTATTTGTGAGCCTTTTTGATTTCTTTCTAAAATTTATTTCTAGTTTTATACCTTGGTGATCTGAGAAGTTGGTTGGTAGGATTTCAATATTTTTGAAATTACTGAGGTTCTTTTTGTGGCCTAGTATGTGGTCTATTCTGGAAAATGTTCCATGTGCACTTGAGAAGAATGTGTATCCTGTTGCTTTTGGGTGTAGAGTTCTGTAGATGTCTGTTAGGTCCATCTGTTCTAGTGTGTTGTTCAGTGCCTCTGTGTCTTTACTTATTTTCTGTCTGGTTGATCTGTCCTCTGGAGTGAGTGGTGTGTTGAAGTCTCCTAAGATGAATGCATTGCTGTCTATTTCCTCCTTTAATTCTGTTAGTATTTGTCTCACATATGCTGGCGCTCCTGTGTTGGGTGCATATATATTTATAATGGTTATATCTTCTTGTTGGACTGACCCCTTTATCATTATGTAATGTCCTTCTTTATCTTTTGCTACTTTCTTCGTTTTGAAGTCTATTTTGTCTGATACAAGTACTGCAACACCGGCTTTTTTCTCCTTGTTGTTTGCATGAAATATCTTTTTCCATCCCTTCACTTTTACTCTGTGTATATCTTTGGATTTGAGGTGAGTTTCTTGTAGGCAGCATATAGATGGGTCTTGCTTTTTTATCCATTCTGTTACTCTGTGTCTTTTGATTGGTGCATTCAGTCCATTTACATTTAGGGTGATTATTGATAGGTATGTACTTATTGCCATTGCTGGCTTTAGATTCGTGGTTACCAAGGGTTCAAGGGTTGCTTCTTTACTATCTAACAATCTAACTTAACTTTCTTGTTAAGTTATTGTAAACACAGTCTGATGTTTCTTTCTTTCCCTCCCTTCTTATTCCTCCTCCTCCATTCTTTCTATAATAGGTGTTTTATTCTTTGCCTTTAGTTAGTATTTGGATGGTCTGCTTTCTTTGCTATGATTTTATTTTCTCTGGTGACATCTTTTTAGCTTTAGGTGTGCTTCCATCTAGAGCAGTCCATTTAAGATATCCTGCAGTGGTTTTTTATAAGAGGCAAACTCTCTCAACTTTTGTTTGTCTGGAAATTGTTTAATCCCTACATCATATTTAAATGTTAATCGTGCTGTATACAATATTCTTGGTTCGAGGCCCTTCTGTTTCATTATGTTAAATATATCATACCATTCTCTTCTGGCCTGTAAGGTTTCTGTTGAGAAGTCTGATGATAGTCTGATGGGTTTTCCTTTGTAGGTGATCTTTTTCTCTCTCTAGCTGCCTTTAATACCCTGTCTTTATCTTTGATCTTTGCCATCTTAATTATTATGTGTCTTGGTGTTGTCTTCCTTGGGTCCCTTGTGTTGGGAGATCTATGAGCTTCGGTGGACTGCGAGACTACTTCCTTCCCCAGCGAGGAAAGTTTTCAGCAATTATTTCTTCAAAGACACTTTCTATCCCTTTTTCTCTCTCTTCTTCCTCAGGTACTCCTATAATGCGAATATTGTTCCGTTTGGATTGGTCACACAGTTCTCTTAATATTCTTTCATTCCTAGAAATCCTTTTATCTCTCTCTGCCTCAGCTGCTCTGTACTCCTGTTCTATGTTTTCTATTCCATTAACAGTCTCTCGCATTTCATCCATTCTGCTGTTAAGCCCGTCGATCGCTTGTCTGATCTCTGTATTGTCTTTCCTCAGTTCCCTCACTTCCTCCCTCAGCTCTTGCACATTTCTCTGTAGGTCCATCAGCATGGTAATTACTTTTATTCTAAATTCTTTTTCAGGGAGGCTGTGCATTTCCATCCCTTCAGACTCCCTCTCTGGGGTTGTCTGGTTGATTTTGGTCTGAACCATATTCCTCTGTCTTTTCATGGCTGTATAATTTGGTCACTGATAGTTGCCACATATGTCAGCTGGGCTCTTTAAGACTTTAAAAAGAGAAGAAAAAAAAAGAGAGAAAAAAAGAAAAAAAGGAAAAAAAGAAAGAAAGAAAAAAAGAAAGAAAAGAAAAAACAAAAACAAAACAAAAACAAAACAAAAAAAAACAAAAAAATGCCCACTGGATGTAGATTCTGTGGGGATGCTCTAGGTGGCGCTATTGCCCCACTATTCCACAGCTGTGACTGTGCCGCTCCGCAGGGCCCTTTATTGCTCTGGCAGGGGTGGGAACAAATAGGAGGCTGTTGATCTCAGTGAGAAGTGTTAAGTATGGCTACGCTTCCTCAGTCGCCAGCTAAGGCATCTGAAACTCCCCAGGACTCCCAGCCTGCTGGGCTGAGTGTGCTGGGGTGATCCGGCTCCTCCGCTGGGCTCCTGTCTCTTTAAGACCGCTGAAGAAAGCGCGCACTTTTTTTTTTCCTTCCCGGGAGCCAGCTGCAAGCACCCTGGTGCGTTCCCCGCTCAGATCCTGCCCCTCTGTCTCTCCAATCTCCGCTGCACTGCGCAATGTGGGTCAGCGCTCCCCGCGCAGATCACCGGGGCTGGCCACTTCGCGGGGTGCACCTCCACTCCCTCCCGGCTCTGAATCCTCTCCTCCCGCCGGTGCGCTGGGGTGGGGGAGGGCTCGGGTCCCACCGGGTCGCGGCTCCGGATCTTACCCGCCTCTTGGGGTGCCGAGTCCTCTCGGGTGTAGCTGCACGTTGTGCGCTTTCCTGTGTGTTCTCGTCTCTCTTTTAGGAATAGATGTATTTTCTGTGTTTTCGTTGATAAATATAGTGTTTGGAGGAGATTTCTGCCGCCCTGCTCACACCGCCATCTTCCCGGAAGTCCTACTGTCAGTTATTTATAACTTCAGAATACAAATTTCTTATCAGATATATGATTTGTACATATTTTTCCCATACTAGCAGCTGTCTTTTTTACTGTATTAAAGTTGTCCTTTGAAGCACAAAAGTTTTTTAATTTTTATGAATTCCTATTTATTTTTCCTTTTTTCCCTTATGCTTTCTTTAGATGTCATATCTAAGAAACCATTGTCCAACCCAAAGTTGAAAACCCTGTTTTCTTCTAAGAGTTTTGCAGTATTTAAATTTAGAGCTTTGATAGATTTTGCATTAATTTCTGTGTATAGTATGAGGTAGGGGTTCAACTTAATTCTTTCACATGTGGATATGCAGTTGTTCTAGCACCATTTGTTGAAAAGACTACTATTTTCCCATTGAATTGTCTTGGCAACCTTCTCAAAAATTGATTAACCATAAATATAAGAGTTTATTTCTAGACTCTCAATTCTTTTCCATTCATCTGTATTTCTATTCTTAATCAATACTCACATTCTTGAATACTGTAAGTTTGAAGTAAGTTTTGAAATCATGAAATGTAAGTTCTTTTTCAAGATTTTTTTGTTTGGCTACTCTAGATCCCTTGTATTTCCATGTAAATTTTAGGGATATCCTGTCAATTTCTGCAAGAAAGACAGCTAGGATTTGATAGGGATTACATTTAAATCTTTAAATCACTTCAGAGAATATTTCCATTTGGACATATTCAGTATCTGATCCATGAACATCATAAATGTCTTATCATTTATTTAGGTCTTGAATTTCCTTCAGTATTATTTGGTAGTTTTCAGTATACAAGCGTTGTACTTCTTTGTTAAATTCATTCCTGAATGCTTTATTCTATTTGATGACATAATGAATGGAATTGTTTCCTTAATTAAATGCTTGGATGGTTCAGTACTAGTGTATAGAAATACAACTTAATTTTTCATATCCGTCTTAAATCCTACAGCCTTTCTGAACAGGTATATAAGTTCTAATAGTTTTGGGGTTTATTTTTTATTGAAGTATAGTCGACATACAATATTATATTGGTTTAAAGTATACAACACAGTGACTCAACAGTTACACACATTACTAAATCCTCACCCCAATGAGTGCAGTTACTGTCAACACAGAAAGATGTTAAAGAACCATTGACTATATTCTCTGCTGCACTTCCTTCCCCGTGACCAACTTACTACATTATGATTGAGATTTTGTGCCTCATCATCTGCCTCACCACTCCACCCACCCAACCCAACCCAAGCCCTCCCCCATGGCAACCACCATTCACTTCTCGGTGTCCGTGAGTCTACTACTGTTTTTGTTCATTTTGTTTTGTTTTGATTTAGATTCCACAAATAAGTAAAATTATATGGTATTTGTCTTTCTCTACCTGGCTTATTTCACCAAGCATAATACCCTCTAGGTCCATCCATGTTGTCACAAATGGCAGGATTTCTTTCTTTTTTATGATTGAATGATATTCTGTTGTGTATATGTACCACATCTTCTTTATCCATTCATCTATTGATGGACACTTAGGTTGCTTCCATACCTTGGCTATTGTAAATAATGTGGTAATAAACATAGGGGTGCATATATCTTTATAAAGCAAGGATTTTGCTTTCTTCAGGTAAATTCTACAAGTGCAGTTACTGGATCATATGGTATTTCTATTTTTAGTGTTTTGGGGAACCTCCATACTGCTTTCCATAGTGGCTGCACCAATGTACATTCCTACCCCCAATTTACATTCCCATACATATCCCAAGTATAGGAGGGTTTCCCGTCCTTACCAGCACGTGTTATTTCTTGTCTTTTGAATAGTGGCCATTCTGACTGGTGTGAGGTGGTATCTCATTGTGGTTTTGATTTGCATTTCCCTGATGATTAGTGATGTGCAGCATCTTTTCATATGCCTGTTGGCCATCTGTATTTCTTTGGAAAAATGTCTGTTCAAGTCCTCCATCCATTTTTTAATCGGGTTATTTGTCTTTTTGGTATTGAGGCATATGAGTTCATTATATATTTTGGATGTTAACCCCTTATTGTATAAATCATTTATGAATATATTCTCCCATACTGTAGGTTGCCTTGGTTTTGTTGATGGTGTCCTTTGCTGTACAGAAGCTTTTTAGTTTGATGTAGTCCCACTTGTTCATTTGCCAAAGAAGACATGTCCAGAAAAAATTGTTCATGCCTATGTTCAAGAGATTTTTGCCTATGTTTTCTTCTAAAAGAGTTTTATGGTTTCATGTCTTATGTTTAGGTCTTTAATCCATTTGAGTTTACTTTTGTGTGGAGTTAGACAGTAATCCAGTTTCATTCTTTTGCATGCAGCTGTCCAGTTTTCCCAACACCACTTATTGAAGAGACTGTCTTTTCTCCACTGTACTCATGGTTCCTTTGTCATATGTTAATTCACTATATATGTGTTTATTTCTTGTCTCTATGTTTTGTTCCATTGATTTATGGATCTGTTCTTGTGCCAGTACCATACTATTTTGATTACTGTAGCTTTGCAGTATAGCTTATATGTGGGTCCCTCAGGCTCTCCTATATATAAAATTATGTCACCTATGAATATAGTTTTACTTCCTTTCCAATCTGGGTATTTTTATTTTTTTTTCTTTCCTAATTTCCCTGACTACGTCCTCTAGCATAATGTAGCATAGAAATGACAAGAACAGGAATCCTTGTTTTCAAGGGGAAACATCTAGTCTTTCACCATTCAGTGTAACATTAGCTCTTGGTTTTTCATAGGTACCCTTTATCAGTTGAGCATATTCCCTTCACTTCCTAGTTGTTCGGTGTTCTTATTATGAAAAGATGTTGGATTTTATCGAATGCTGCTCTTTCTGCCTCTACTGAGGTGATCACATGAGGATTTTTTTTCCCCTTTATTCTGTTTTCATGGCTTATTATGTTGATTTATTTTCAGATGCTAAAGAAACCTTGTGTTCCTGGGATAAGTCCAAGTTTGTCATGGTGTGTAATCCTTTTTATATGTTATTGGATTCAGTTTCCTGGCATTTTTGTAAGGATTTTTGTGTCTATATATGTAGGGGATATTAGTCTGTAGTTTTTTTGTGTGTGTGATATCTTTGGTTTTGGTTATGTAATATTGGCCTCACACATTTCAAGTTGAGAAGTGTTCCCAAACCTATTTTTTGGAAGAGTTTTTGAAAGATTGGTGTTAATCATTCTTTAAACATTTGGTAGAATTCATCAGTGAGACCATATATTCTTGGACTTTTCTTTCTGGGAGTTTTTAAATTACTGATTCCATATCTTTCCTTGTAACTATACAATTTTATCACTTTTTCTCTTTCAACCCTAAATATTTTTTCTGTAGTCATTCAAGAAATACTTGACCATCTATTATATCCAGGTCCTGTTCTTGGCATAACAGATAAATAAATAAAAGTCCTAGCCTTCTTGGAGATTAGCATTCTTACATACTTTCTCTCTCTCTCTCATTCTTAAATGCTGTCTCTATATACATATTTTTGTTTAATTTATATGTAATGTGCTCTAGTCCTTGTAAAAAAAAAATATTGCTGCCTGCCATTGTTGGAGAAAGGGGGTCCTTAGGTTTGCTGTATGTATTGTCATAGTTTGTATAAACTGTTATGTATCTTTAAAGAGAGTTCTACACATGGGAAATGGAATATATTATTATTACAATCATAATTTATATTTGTACTTACCCTTCACGTTACTACAAGGTCATGTTCCCTCTGATTCTGGGTAGAATCCTTCTTACTTCTTTCTAGAATCTGGTGGTAGCCATGAATCCTTAGCATCCTTGCCTTAACTACATTACTGCAGTCTCTACTTATATCATGGCATTCTCCCTGTGTGTCTGTTTTCATATGACATTTTTCCTCTTCTTAGGACACCAGTCATATTGGATTAGGGCGCATCCTAATGACCTCATCTTAATTACCTCTACAAGACTCTATTTCCGAATAAGGTCACATTCACAGGTACCAGGGGTTAAGGCTTCAACATTTTGAGGATGGGACATATTAACCCATAACAGATCATTATTCTCTAGCTTTGAGATATTTTAATATCTTTTATAAAAGTTTCATTGTGTATTTCTCGATTTTTAAAAAGAAGTCTCTCCCCAGAAGGTGTCAGTGATCACACACTGTATTTTATCTTCTTACAAGCATAAATGCTAGAAAGGAAGCAGAGGTGATTGGCTTTATAACTAGGGCTTGAAAGAGATGTTCAAACATAGCATCTCTCAAATCACAGTTTATATGCACCCCAAAGTAAAACAGACTCATATTAATGATGTTTGGAACAGCAGTTGACTGCTCATATACACTGTTCCCCTTACCACAGTCACAGGTATCTTATACATAGCCCAGTTTAAGCAGTGCCAGAATCCATCTCTGTAGTGGAATAAAGTGACATGGTTTATGAAATTGTATTGATATGTGTTAGATCCAAAATGACAAATGCTATATACAATACAACTTAACTTTGCAACAAAGTTAAAAGAACAGAATAGTAGCTTCTGAGCACAAGTCTAGTGGTCACATTGTTAGCTTCAATTGTATTTAATATGCTTCCAAGTATTTTCATTATTCACAAATGCTATCATCTCTACTCTGTCACAATGCATTTATTTGCGTGTCTGTAACTCCTTAGTATGCTGGTATGGCAAATGCAGCAGGAGTAGAGAATCTGGATTCCTTTTAAAAACAAAACCCATCATCCTGTTCCTCTGGCACAGAAATGCTGAGGCCTTGTTCACATGTGTTGCTCCCCCCAAGTCTAAGACTCTTTCCTTTAATGTTAACCAATCGTTTAGTTGTTTTCTACTACCATTTTGAATTCAAGGCATTGACTTCTTACATTATCATGTTCACCTCACATATTTCTTCTTAAATTTCAATTATGTAACAAGAATGAATACTTCGCTTAGTTTTACTTTTCTTTTCCTCTCTCTTTCTTTTAAAAACTACAGGGCAATCTAGAGCAGCCATGATACCTCCCAAGCATCCTCGGCAGCCTAAAGGAGCTTTGGATGATGCCATTGCCTTTGGGGGGAAAACAGACCAAGAAGCACCTAATGCTTCCCAACCCACACCGCCCCCACTGCCAAAGAAAATGATCATCAGAGCCAATACAGAACCCATCTCCAGAGACCTCCAGAAATCCATGGAAACAAGTCTTTGTGTCGTGGCTAATCCCACCTACGAAATCGACCCCAACTGGGATGCCAGCAGTGCTGGCTCTTCCATCAGTTATGAACTCAAAGGATTGGACATTGAGTCTTATGACTCCTTGGAGAGACCTTTGCACAAGGAGAGACCTGTCCCCTCAGCAGCAAACAGCATCTCCAGCTTAACCCCTCTCAGTATTAAGGATAGATTTTCCAACAGCATGGAGTCCCTGTCCAGCCGGCGTGGTCCCTCTTGCAGACAAGGCCCAGGCATCCAGAAGCCACAGAGACAAGCACTTTATCGAGGACTTGAGAATAGGGAAGAAGTGGTGGGTAAAATCCGAAGCCTTCATACAGATGCCTTGAAGAAACTGACTATTAAATGTGAAGACCTTTTCATGGCTGGACAGAAAGACCAGCTCCGTTTTGGAGTGGACAGCTGGTCAGACTTCAGGCTAACCAGTGACAAGCCATGTTGTGAGGCAGGTGATGCAGTTTACTACACAGCCTCATATGCAAAAGATCCACTTAATAACTATGCTGTCAAGGTAAGAAAATACTATAAATCTGATTTTAATCTGATCCATTCACTGTTACTGGGATGCAACTAGTCTTTCCTCTGTTCCTCCATTCAGCAAAAAGTTATTGAGCATCTACTTTACACCAGATAATTGTAATAAGCTGGGAGCTTACTTATCATCTAGGAAGAACAATAGACATGTAAAGATAGACCTTCAACACAGTATATTGAGTGCTAAGACAGAGGTAACAGAATTCTGTGGGAGCTTAGAAGAACCTTAACCCACAGAGAAGTCTTCTTAAATTACGTAATCCTTGAGCTATGATTGTTTACAAAGGCTACCTGCACAAATCAGGTATGTGCCTTCCACTCCATGTTTCTGTCCTTATTCTCTAGCAAATAAGAGACCCTTGTTGACCCCTGCTCTATCACTCCTCTGCTTCCTAGAGAAACATTTTTATAGAAGAAGATAACCAGTATTTGTTGATGGGCCAGGAACTTTATTAGTGCTACATAATTTAATGTTCACTTCAAATTTATGAGGTTAAGATCTTTTTATCCATTTGACAAGTGAGGAAAATAAAGCTCAGAGAGTGTGAGCTAACAGGCTAATGGTCACACAACTGGCTGTTAGAGCTGGGATTTAAACACAGATCTCTCTGACTCCATAGCCTACACTTTATCTATTATGTCACATATTAATTTCTTAAATGTATACCACCCATTCCAACCCACTTCTTCAACTCTTAACATCATGAATTCTTGTCCAATTACATTCACTGTAACAGTAAGACATAAGCTTCATCAGATAAAGCACGGACTTTGTTACATTTCCATTTTCATTTGCATGGTATTGTTTTATTTTTTTTCTTTGACCCATTGGTTGTTCAGTAGAATGTTGTTTAATTCCCACATATTTCTGAATTTCCCAGTTTTCTTTGTGTAATTAATTTCTAGTTTCATACCACTGTGGTCAGATAGATGCTTGATATGATTTAAATCCTCTTAAATTTCTAAGACTTGTTTTGTGGCCTAACATATCTATCTTGAAAAATGTTCCATGTGCACTTGAGAAGAATGTACATTCTGCTGTTTTGGGATGAAATGTTCTGTAAATATCTCTTAAGTCCATCTGATCTAATGTGTTCTTTAAAGGCAGTGTTCCCATATTGATTTTCTGTATGGACATTGATATAAGTGGGGTATAAAAGTCCCCTACTATTATTGTATTGCTGTTTATTTCTCCCTTTAGGTCTGGTAGTACTTGCTTTATACATTTAGGTCCTCCTATGTTGAACACATAAATATTTTCAAATGTTACATCTTGTTGGATTGACCTCTTCATCATTATGTAATTCCCATCTTTGTTTCTTATTACAGTCTTGTTTTAAAGTCCATTTTGTCTGATATATACTACTGCATAGCTATTCTAGCTTTCTTTTGGTTTCTATTTGCATGGGATACCTTTTTCCATCCCTTCACTTTCAGTCTGTGTGTGTCCTTACACCTAAAGTGATTCTCTTGTAGGCAGCATATAGATGAGTCGCTTGTAGGCAGCGTCTAGATTATTTTTTATCCATTCATCAACTCTATTTTTTATTGGAGAATTTAGTCCATTTACATTTAAAGTAATTATTGATAGGTATGTGCTTACTGCCATTTTGTTCATTGTTTTCTGGCTGTTTTTGTAGTTCATCTTGCTCCTTTCTTCTCTTGATCTCTTCCCTTGTGGTTTCCTTAGAGGTATGCTTATATTCCTTTCTCTTCCTCTTTTGTGTATTTACTATAGGTTTGCTTTGTGGTTACCATGAGACTTAAAATTTATAACAGTCTGTTTTAAGTTGATAATAACTTAAGTTTGATCTCACTATAAAGCTCAACGTGATTACTCTCCCCCTCCAAATTTTGTTTTTGATGTCACATTTCATATCTTTTTATCTTGTCTATGCCTTAAGTAATTGTAATCGGTTATTTTTACTACTTTTCTCTTTTAACTTTCATAATAGCTTTATAAGTGACTTTATCTACTACCATTAGTACATATTTACCTTTCCAGTGAGATTTGTTCTTTCATATGTGTTCTCATTAATAATTGGCACCCTTCCTTTTCAGCTTAAAGAAGTCCCTTTTAAATTTCTTGCAAGGCTAGTTTAGTGGTGATAAACTCTAGCTTTTGCTTGTCTGGAAAACTCTCTCTCCTTCAATTCTGAATGATAACCATGCCAGATAGAGTATTCTTCTTTGGAAATTTTTTTCTAGAAATATTTTGAATACATTATGCCACTCCCTTCTGGCCTGTAAACTTTGTGCTGAAAAATCTGCTCATGATATTATGGGGATGCCCTTATATGTAACAAGCTGTTTGTCCCTTGCTGCTTTTAATATTTTCTCCTTTTCTTTAACTTTTAACATTTTAATTATAATGTGTCTTGGTGTGAGTCTTTTTGGGTTCCTCTTGTTTGAAACTCTCTGGGCTTCCTAGATCTAGATGTCTGTTTCTTTCCCCAGGTTAGGGAAGTTTTCAGCTATTATTTCTTCATATAAGATTTCTATTCCTTTCTCTCTTTCTCCTTCTGAGGAGTCTTATGATACAAATGTTGGTCTGTTTCATGTTGTCCTATAAGTCTCTTAAGCTTTCTTCACTTTTTTTCATTCTCTTTTTCTTTTTGCTCCTTTGATTTGGTAAGTTCCACTGTCATGTCTTCAAATTGACTGATCCTTTCTTCTACTTCATCTAGTCTGCTGGTAAACTCCTCTAGTATGTTTTTCGGTTCAGTTGTTATATTCTTCAGCTCTGTAACTCCTATCTGGTACTTTCTTGTATTTTCTGTATCTTCATCGAAGTTCTTCCTGTGTTCATTTATTCTCCCCAGTTCACTGAGCATCTTTATGACCATTACTTTGAACTCTTTATCATGTAAATTACTTACCTCCATTTCATTAAGGTTTTCTTCCAAGGTTTTATCTTGTTCTTTCATATGGCACATAGTCTTTTTTTTTTAATTAAGGTATCATCGATATACAATCTTATGAAGGTTTCACATGAGCAACATTGTGGTTTCAACATTCACCCATATTTTCAAGTCCCCCCTAACCCCATTACAGTCACTGTCTATCAGCATAGTAAGATGCTGTAGAGTCATTACTTGTCTTCTCCATGCTATACTGCCTTCCCTGTGACCCCCCCTACATTATGTGTGCTAATTATAATGCCCTGTAACCACCTTCTCCCTCCCTCCCCACCCCCCTTCCCTCTGGTAACTGCTAGACCCTTCTTGGAGTCTGTGAGTCTGCTGCTGTTTTGTTCCTTCAGGTTTGCTTTGTTATATTCCACAAATGAGTGAAATCATTTGGTACTTGTCTTTCTCCACCTGGTTTATTTCACTGAGCATAGTACCCTCTAGCTCCATCCATGTTGTTGCAAATTGTAGGATTTGTTTTCTTTTTATGGCTGAATAATATTCCATTGTGTATATGTACACATCTTCTTTATCCATTCATCTACTGATGGACACTTAGGTTGCTTCCATGTCTTGGCTATTGTAAATAGTGCTGCGATAAACATAGGGGTGCATATGTCTTTTTGAATCAGGGATCTTCTTTTCTTCAGATAAATTCCTAGGAATGGAATTACTGGGTCAAATGGTATTTCTATTTTTAGCTTTTTGAGTAACCTCCATGTTGCTTTCCACAGTGGTTGAACTAATTTACATTCCCACCACCAACAGTGTAGGAGGGTTCCCCTTTCTCCGCATCCTCGCCAGCATTTGTTGTTGTTTGTCTTTTGGATGTTGGATATGGCACATACTCTCCTATTTCTTCATTTAGCTTGACTCTCTGTTGACAACCACCTCTTCCAGTCTTGAAGATGTAACCTTGTATAGGAGATGAAACTTGTTGTTCAACGTGCCTCCGCTCTTGGTTGTCTCTCAAACATTTGTGCTTATCCAAGCATCCTACTATATTTTTAATAGCTCCCAGTAGTTGAGGATGTGCCAAGACCTGTCAGTGTCTGCAAGGGCAGGATTTTGATGCATAGGTTCAGGCTGATTAGAAGCCAGATCCGCAGGTGTCAGCTTTTTAACATATGCAAATATATACAGTTCTGTGGGGCCACAAGCATGAGCCCTGCTGACCACTGGACATGTCCTATAGGCAGCATTCATGAAATTGGGGCTCCAAATAAATGAATAAGCATTTTTCTGGGTGATACCAATGAGGTAGAGCAATGCAAAAGGCAAAAGCACCAAGATGGCATCCATTGCTATGTTCCTTGATAGCAGCTCCATAGTCCACTATGCCAAACCTGATGCCTGCAAGCCAAATTCTAGAACAAGCAAAGGGACCTCCTTTACAGAAAGACTGGAAAGTGTGCTTCAGACTTCAGTCTGTTTAGTGCTCTGGGGTGATAGCCTGCCATGAACCACAATTCTGATTGCCAAAGTTCTCTGGGACCCAGGAATGCAAGCTTACCCAGCCACAAGACCCAGGTGATCAAGGGACACTCCCTGGGAAGCAGTCACCAGGAGCAGAACACCAAACATATAAACCAGGGTACCAGAGGTGTGTAAAGCTGCCCTCTGGGAAATACACTCTGGAGCACTGCAGAGTGTGAGCATGACATTGTACCTGTCCTGTGAGGTCTCTGGAAAGGATCACAGCAAGCCCCAAGAGGCGTGTTTAATTAGAAGCCTGCCCTTCAGGCAGGCCTAAGTCATGATGATTAGGTATTAGGCCTCTTCACAGAAAGATTGAGTTCCTGGGTCTTTGCCCTTTGCTGTGCCCTTAGGGTGACAGTTGTTTAAGAATTTATTCTCCATTGGTTATAGTCTTGTGGGTGGGTGCTCTGGCCACCAGAGCCAGGTAATATATAAGTGTCCCCTGGCAGCAGTCATAAAAAGCTCCCTTCCAGGAGATACTGGTTCTCTGGAGCATGGTAAAGGGAGAGGTCAAAGGTGGTGTCTGCCAGTCTCTGGCCTTGGAGATTGCTCCAAGAGGCTCCTAGATGTGTGTGTAAGTTAGATGCCTGCCCCTCAGGCCAGGGCTTTAATGTAAGCAGGTGAGCCTCTCTCACTTTAAGTCTGGGCAAGACCAGCTGCCTCTGAGCTGGGTCTTGCGGTGGCTGTGTCCTAGCCCATGGGCCCTTTAAGAGCAGTTTCTCAGATCACTATAGTCTTATGGGTCCCAGGACTCAAGCCCTATTGGTTGAATTTCAAAGTTAGATGTTTTAGGGGCTTGTCTCTCAAGTGTATGTCTTAAAAGTTGGGATGCCTGATATGGGATTCAAACCCTCACTCCTCCAGGGAGAAGCTCCAGGTTTTGAGTTCATTCCCAGTTATGGGACACTGTGCCAAGGGTAGGGTTTATGGCAAGATTGTGTCTCAGCCTCTCCTACCTGCTTTGATGTGGTTTTCTTCTTATTTGCCTGGTGTGTACTTGTCATTCAGCCAGCCTTAAGGGTGTTTTTAAAGAGGGAATTATTCTATGAGAGGATGAGTTAAATAGGTTATAAAATAAGTCAGGGGTGAAATAGTATAGCATAGGGAATATAGTCAATAGCATTGTAATAACTTTGCATGATGACAGAGGGTAACTACACTTATTGTGGTGAGCATTTCATAATGTGTGTAACTATCCCATCTATGTTGTACACCTGTGTTGCTCGGGGAGTAGGGCATTCCCCACACTGGGCAAGTTCACATGAATTTGATGAGACCAACTAAAGATAACAAAGTTGGGGGTTAAAAGCGGCTCATACCAAGTTTATTCTCATGGCGGTCACCCAGCTATGTACAAGTGGCAAAGACAGTCTCTGTCTCAGTCTCTCCTGGCCCCCTTGCTGCTCCCTCCTGCTTCCTCTCTCTGCTCCCCAAGCTCTCTGCTGCTCTGCTTCCACTGCTGTCTCAGCTTCTCCTTCATCACCCCTGGCAATGGAAGGAACTCTGTGGGCTGGTCTCTGTGGTGACTGGTGGATGCCCAACAAAATATATCCAGGCACTAGTGTGTTTCCTCTCCACCCCTCCCTTGAGCCAGCACTTCCGTGACTGAAGGTTCCTTCCCAGCGGCTCTGTCAGCGTGTAAACATCCTGCAGCTCTTAGGTGTGCATCAGGTTCTTCTGTGTATACACTGGGCAATACTAAAGCCAGATGAGAATCCTGGTCATAAAATTTCCATTTTCTCTACAACCTGAAACTAATATAATATAATGTATATCAACCAATTTTTTAAAAAAGAGGAAATTGTTCCATATGACCATATGTAGCTGTTGACGCAATATGCCCATAGGAGGAGGGGAAGGGAGGAGGTGAGTTCAGAATCTTCCTACATCACTATCTTGAACCAGAATCTAATAAAGCATAGACTTTCAACTCCCAGATCTGGGTTCAAATCCTGGCTCTGCCACTTAGTAGCTTTCTCACAAGTTGCTACTCTAAGTCTTAATTTCCTCAGCTTTAAAAGGGGATAATAATGGTACCAATCTTATGGAGCTGTTTTGCTAAAAGAGAACAAAATATCCCTACATATTCACTTCTTTCACTATACCTTCCTTTAACCCTAGATTACTTCAAAAGAGTAATAATCTTTGAGCCTCAATTTCCTCCTCTTTCAGATGGTTACAATGATAATCCATCTATATTGTGGAATTGAGGTTAGAATCAAGTGAGGTAATGCATGTGAAAGAGTTTTTTAAAACACAGAGCTCTACCTTAAGGTAATGTTTTTCATTCCCATAGTCTCTTTATACAGATTCTATTTGCTTTTTCAAAGTCAATTAACATATCTAAATGACTCTTACACATTAATTTGGCTTGGAAAGACCAGATGAGGTCTCGGTAAATTAATGAATAAAGTAAATGATTAGCCTATCCTGTCTTTCGATAGAATGTATATTTGGACCAGACCTTCAGCTTGCTGCTCTCTGCAGTTGCAGCACCTACACTACTTAACTGTCTGGTGGCACTGGCAAGTGACCCTGTGCCCTAGCCCACACTTTTTCAATTAAACTGAGGGATAAACTGTAGAGAGAGTATCTGGACTCTAGTTAATACATTACTGTTGAATCTAAAAAGGCATTTTGAGATTCTGTGTGGCTCTCAAGAGCTGTTATATCAATTGGAGTTATAAGGCCTCATCCATCTTAGGCCTCTATTTCTACAAGGTCACCAATGCAGGATGAGTACCTATTGCAGAATGGGGCATTGAACTGTCTGTTCTTTCAAAACAATTGAAAAGTAGGGCTTGACTAACTTCATGTATCATTGCCATTCAATCTTGTTTCTTTCCCAAATCAGTGGTGTGATATTGATTTCTTTGCTTGTAATGATGCAAAAGCAATCTCCAAAGAACAGGTGGCAAGTGGTTATATACTGGGAGTAGTTGGCAGGCTTGGAAAAGGATGTTTTACACTAAATGGTGAATATAAATGTCTCTTTGAAGACCCTCTGGACATTTCTAGAAGTACCCAATTGATTGTACAACCTTAGAGGAATAAACTACCAGGACACTGCGAATCTTACCTTTGCAGAGAGAAGCAAAAGAGATCAGCAGTTGGCTCACACAACTTTTTACTATTTGTCTTCTTGATATATCCCTTCCCATACTAATGGATTTAGAGTAGGCCAACAGGCGTGACTGTCTCTTGAAGAGACTAAAAGGTCTTAAGATGTTGCAAAAGGAAGTCAGTGCTAGACTTCAGCAATTTGAAAACCAAAGGATACTACCCCCCTTAAATAAAATCCACTGCAATGATAGAGTGCTAAAATCTTTACTTTGGGTGTTGTTTTAATTTGCTCAGACTGCCATAACAAAAGACTGTAGATTAGATGGCTCAAACAATAGATATTTATTTTCTCACTGTTCTGAAAAATAGTCCAAGATCAAGGTTCTGGTTGACTCACTTTCTAGTGAGGGCTCTCTTTCTGCCTTGTTAGACGGCTGCCTTCTCCCTATATCCCCTCGTGGTTGAGGTGGATGTGAGGCTCTGCAGTGTCTCTTCTTACAAGGACACTACTCCGTATCAGGACCCCAGCTGTATGACCTTATTTAACTTTAATTACCTCTTTATATGCCCTGTCTCCAAACATAGTCATATTGGGGGTTAAAACTGGGTATTCTGAGAATCAATTTATTATGTGGGTAGTGGGGTGGGGAGGCTTCTCACACAAAACAAATAATTCTTGGACATCAACAGGGTGTCCTACAATTTGACTGAAGTCAGCTCAATTCTGACACTATATACCCAGGGAAAGCATCCAGTCCCATGGGTTAAGTGTTCAGTCTATGAGACTGTCTCTCCCACCACAGCTTCAGATACCAGTCACAAAGCCCTAGTTATTACCTGTTCTTTTGACCAACTGGCTGTAAATCAGAGGTTCCCAGGACTCCCCCTCAGGTCCAGTTGATTTGCTGAACTATTGTTCAGAGAATTCAGAGAAACATTTTACTTACTAAATCACTGGTTTATTGTAAAAGAATGTAACTTAGGAACAACCAGGTAGAAAGAGATGCATAGGACAAGGTATGGGGAAAGGGCACAGTGCTTCCATGCTCTCTCCAAGCACACCACTCTCCCCAAATCTCCACATGTTCGCCAACCTGGAAGCTCTCCAAATCCTGTCCTTTTGGTCTTTTATGGAGGCTTCATTACATAATTGCGTTAGATTAAATCATTGGCTATTGGCTATTGATTTAACCTTCAGGCCCTTTCCCCTTTCTAGAGGTCAAGGGTGGGGCTGAAAGTTCCAACCCTCCAATCACATGGTTGGTTCCCCTGGCAGTCATCCCCCATCCTTAAGTGGGGTTCAAAAGTCTCCTCCTTAAATAACATAACAGGAGTTACCTGTGTCACTCTCAACATTTAGGAATTCCAAGGGTTTTGGAAACTGAGTTAGGAGCTATGTATGAAGATCAAATACATTTGAGAAATATATTTTGGTCATTTACATGACCAAATATTTTTTTTCTTATAAGTCACAATATCGACATATAAATATAGTCAACATATAAATTTTGGGAGTTCACAATTCAGTCTGTAGCATTTTGGTCTTGCCTCCTCCCCAAAATTCATGTTCTTTTCACATGCAAAATACATTCAGTATATCCCAACAGCTCCAAAAGTCTTAACTTATTCCAGCATCAACTCTCAAGTCTAAATTCTCATCTAAATATCATCTAAATCAGATGGTTCCTTTTTGCTTAAGAATTCCTTCTTAAATTCTTCTCTCTCCTAAGCAGTTAGGAGGAAGCAAGCCACTCCTTCAACACTTTGCTTACAAATCCCTCAGTTAAATATCCAATTTTATCACTCACAAGAGCTATCTTACAGAAAAACTAGAACACTGTTTTGTAAGATCACCGTTTTTCCAGTTTCTAATAACACATTCCTCATTTCTGTCTGAGACTTCACCACAATCATCACCCTTAGTGTTCACGTTTCTAGCAACAGTCTGTTCATGATTATCTAGGCTTTTCCTACCATGCATCTAAAACTCTTCCAGCTTCTACCCAATTACAAAGTTATTTCGACATTTGTGGGTATTTGTTATAGCAACACCCTATTTCTCAGTATCAAAATCTTAGTCTTAGTCTGCTTGGGCTGCCATAACAAAATACCATAGTCTTTATGGCTTAAACCACAGAAATTTATTTTCTCCTAGCTCTGGAGGCAGGAACAAAGACTCTTCCTGGCTTGTAGACAGCCACCTTCTTTGCTGTGTCTTCATGTCTTGGGTTGGGGTGGGTATGAAGAGTAGGGGTTAGGGCTTCAACATATGAAGTGTTCAGTCCATAGTTTTATTCTTTATTTCATTCAGTGTGAATAGCTTTATAGTTTTTATTGGTCTAAATCTAAAAGATATCACAACAAAAAATAAAGAAAGGTAGACCTGGAGTCAGCTGAAATAGATCCAAATTCTGAATCTATCACTTTGTATTCTCAAGCAAGCCATGTAACCTATCTTGGTTTTCACATGAATGGATACAAACTGCCCTGCCTACCTCGTAACATTGTTATAGTGCATATGTGCTTATGTAATAAAAGTGCTTTGTAAACTATGAAGTACATATAAAATATAATAAGACAATGCATTGTTATTAATAACAATGGAAAATTACTGCTCAACATTTTTTAGATCATTCACTATTATTATTCTTGAATATTAGGCACTCGCCTGAGCATATTTAGACAGATTCTACAGTTAGATATTTTCTTTCTCATTACTTCAAAGACTTAAATATCTTTACTGAAAATTGTGGGAGAAAGCTACTAAATGCCACCATGCTCAAGAATTTTAGCACTGCAAAAATTGGGAAAAAATGAAATCCCTAATATTAACAAGACAATTTAATAAATTACATCAGCCCGGTGGAATGTTGCAGGCATTAAAAATAGTAATTATGAAGATTGTATAAAATCATGAAAAATATTTTATGTGAAATGTCACATGAAAATAGCAGAATACCAAATAGTATGATAACTGTTAAGCTGGACCTACAGAATAGTAATATGCAAATAACTCCTAGGTTGGAGTGGTGGTAATTGTAGGCAATTTTTGTTTTGTTTTACAAGATGTCATAATGTCCTTTAGTGGAAAAAGTAAGCAACTGGTGATTTTGGATCATCTGACACGGAGCCTCTTGAAGGCAGGTGTCCTTCGTCATTCACCTCTGTAGTCTCCTCCTCCAGCACCAATTATAAATAGGTACTCGTGCTGCCCGGCGTTGCAGACCCTTTCCCCAGTCTGAACTGCTCCTCTGGGAAGAACACTGTTATCTGCAGTGACCTTGTTAGGATCATCTGAGGCATTCCCATGAAAAATGTCATGTCCTCGGTCTCATCCCGTACCTACAGAATCAGAATCTCTGGGAAACTGCTTTGTTAGCAGACACCCCCATATGGTTCCTACACACGAAATTTGAGGACCATTAACACAGTGTTTGAGAATTTGGGCTTTTGAGTCAGACAGATCTTGGTTTAAATGTGTGCTTTAGCAACTTATTAACTGTGCTATCTTGACCCAATTTGCCTTTTCTAAGCCCGACATCTTTACCTATAAAATGAAGAAAATACTTCGTTCTTCTTAAAGCCGTTGTGAAAAACCACAGGAGGCAGGGCGTGCATAGTGGTGTTTGTAGCGCTCCGGGTCCATCTGGTACTGAGCAAGCCCGCAGTAAATGGTGCCTGTTCGCTCTTCCACTCTCTTCTCATGTGCCAAGAAAGCTCCTATGCTCCTTAAATAATCCAGCTTGGTGAATTTTCTTCTCTAATCTTCTGAAAACGTGTCGACGGCTCCTCTCTGTGTACCCACTCCATGCCTCCTGGATTTCCTTATCATTGCTCTAGCATACTACGTTGTACAGTCGCACAGTACTACTGCTGTACAATTAAAGTAACATGCCTCCCCTCCCCACTACTACACTTGGGCTTCCCCAGGGCAGGGACAATGTCTTGTTAGTCCTTATATCCTTATTATATTACTAATCTGATATCGTTAGCATCAGATAGCTTTATATCCTATCTACTCTAGTATCGTGTACATAGTGGGCATTCAATAAATATTTCTTGACCTTTCTGCGAACACTTACTATATAAAACATTGTGATATCTGTGTAAGTTTACAGAAATACCTACGAGTAAGACAAAGGCCCTGCCCTCAAGGAGCTTATATTCTAATGGGAAAAACAAAGGCATAAATAGGTCTTAAACAAGACAGGTTATATAATGAAGGCTCAGAGTGGTATGCAGCAATGTAAAGATGAATGAAAAAGTCATTGTTAACTGTTATCTCAGGGCCAATAAAAAAAGGCCTCATGTCCACTGCACACTAGTCTTTGTGGTAAATACAGTGCATGTAGACAATAGTGGAAAAAGTTAGACTATGGAGAGATTTGGGACCAACTTTAGAGCTCAAAGCTCTAATGGTGAGCTTAAGAGGTTAGACCTTATTTTGTGTTATGTGGGAAGCCATTAAGGATTTTTAAACAGAGGGATAACATGATTGTGGAAGAAAACTGTGGTGATAAGAGTCCAGGAGGACTGGAAGCAGGGAAGCCAGTCATCATGCTATTACAATAGTGCAGGTAAAGAATAATGAGATCCTGAAATAGGACAGCAGAAAGGAAGTAGCAGGTGGTGAAAGAGCTGAGGCAGGCAGCAGACATGGTCTGGAGAGTGGCTGGGTGGATGAGGGACCACCACAGGGGGATGGTGATGCCATTAACTGAAATACAAACCAGAAAAGCTAAGAAGACGAGCTTTCTTTCTGTGGAGCATGCCCAAGGGACAGCCAAGCTAAAAGAAACCCTGTAACCAAATAAAAATGTAGTTTTGGTGCTCAGAAGAAAGGTCAAGGCTAGTGATATGGTTACCCAGTCCTCTCATTGATTTGATGTAGTTTAAACTGTAGGTATGTACAAGATTATAGTCATAGAGTCTGCAAATTAGGAGAAGGTCCACACATCTAAGTGACCCCAAGCAGGAGCATTTGGAATAGAAGTAGCATGGAGCAAGGACCCACAGATCAGAGAGCCCAGGGTTGCGGAAGACTTGAGCAGAATGAGGCAAGGGCAGAGTTCAGTCTCTGGTAAACCTCAACAAAATAACAATCTCAGTCATAGAAGATACCAGATAAGGGAGTAAGAGGGAGAATGAAACCGGGAGGTTACAGAGGCAGTGAGCACAGCCTACTTTTTAGGTGTTTTGGTGAAGGAAAGGCCAAATTGATGCTGAGACAATATTTAGCCTTCAACTCCTATTTCATCTCATTCATGTCTCCTTTTATCCCCTCATCACCGTTTGGTGAGTCACCACCCAGCAGATTGGATGGACTGCCTGTCTCTGTGGGATATATATTGGCTGGCCTCCAGCCCTAGTTTCCTGTTCTCTAAGTAAAGCTTAACATAAATTTAAGCATGAGCTTCAAACTTTCCTGCTCTAAATAAAATCTACCTTGCTCTTTCCCCCTTTGAAAGAATCTGGGTAGCCCCTGACCAAACACATAACCCTCAAAGCTGGCTCGAGTCAGCTTTAGAAGAGCAGGCATTCATCATTCTGCCACAAGAGGAAACTGAGTCCAGAAAGAAACAATTGCTTTTGCATAGCGTCACTAGCCCCATGGCAGGCTGCCTCCTGGCTCCTTCGTTGAGACCTGCCCTGTTTTATCGTCCCTGAGTCGGTAGACTGGCCCTGCTGTGCCTCAGTGTTGTCCTTGAGTTTTGTCCTCAGTTTTGCCTAGGAGCGGGATGGGCACATTGTCAAATTATGACTCAGACTCACTGGAACATAACAATATTTTATAACAAACATGAGACTACATAAGAAATTTGGATGATATTACTCTGATGAAAATCTCACATAAGCAAAAAATATAAGTGTCTGACTTATTTTTCCAAAAGTTCCAAATTGGGGCCAGTAGGTGTCTTCTCTTTTTAAAGGAGTCCAGGTCTTTATTCTCCAGGACAGAGCGCGCAAAGCTCGATGAAGGCGCACACCTCCTGTCACGGAGCTGGGGCTGCTTCCTTTTTCTCACCTGTGCCGAGAATCTTGTTAGAAGCTTGTGACAAGCGGAGGTGAACTGTGGAGACCGGCATCTTTTACTGCATTTGGACTCCAGTCTCCGCTTATCTCATTTGGGTGGCTGCTGAGAAAGCAAGACTCTAAATGAAAAAACATTAACAGGAATAACTGTGATTGGTAGGAATTTACAACTAGTTCAGACTATAGACACAGGCAATTAATTACTGGCTGAGTGACAAGGAAAAAAAACTATAGAGGGGAAACCACTTCCACTGTCATAATTCAACACAAATATGCCCAACATTGAAACGTCACCGAAAGCCGTTGCCCAGCAGCCAGCTACACATACTCATAGCCATCCTAGTGAGTATCCCCTTCATTTCAGGGCTACATGCATACAGAAGTCCCTAAGAGTCTCAACTGGGAATGGGTTTAGAAAGGAGAGGTTTTGGATATTTGTGTAAACCTGGAATCAAAATGAGTTCTGTGGTGGGACCATGGCTTCCATCAGTGAGATGAGAGGACACAGTTAGAAATTATAAGTTGGGATTCAAATTAATTGACCTCCTCCTCATCTGGGCCCTGAGCTGATTACTGGATGTAGGATGTACCTCAGTTTCTTTCGTGTGGACATCCCAGGCATCATTCTGTCAGCCTAATTACTGGTTCAGGAACCCTAGTGATTTTCTTTTGTTCTACCTGCTAAGTGGGAGCGTGAAGAGATTTAGTGAGAACAGTCACAAATAAAATAGTAAAACCTTATACAGTTGCCTTCTTGAATTTTTCTGGACTCCAAAGTGGCTTTCTTGGGCATGGGAACATTTTTGCAGCAATTCAAGCTGCAAATTACCTGGCCTACCTGACAGGTCTCATAGCAGATACTCCTGCTGCATGGAGTTCTGAGTACTTGGGGCCCAGACAGCATTTATATATTGAATACTCAATCCATTTTGAATATATTTGTAGCAGCATCAAATGCATGTGGGTCTTAGCTCTGCAGCAGCAAGTAAAGCAATTCTCCAAGGCAGATTGGTCAGTGATCAGCCTATGTTCTTCGAGCAAGATTGTACCAAATACTGGATATCAGTTTTGAGTTTGCAGGTTTTCATTCTGTTTTCTCTCCCATTTGCAGTTGTGCTTTTGTGTATTGTAATGAAATAGCACAGATGGTGTAGTGTGTGTGATCTTCACTGTTTCTCATTTTCATCCCTCTACAATTCATTCCCTACAACATCTATCTCACTTAAGGTTCACTGAGGCCCTGTAAAATGTACAATGTGACATGGAAACGAGATTCCCTGCTGATAAAGTAGAAGTGGCCTGTAGGCATACTAGGCTGACTGAGCCCATAATGGAAAAATAAAAGCTGATGTGGAATATTTTTTAAGAGTCCTATATTTTGTAATTATTGCTTTCTTTGGGAAAAGAGAAACTTGTACAGAACAATGAAGAGCAATGTCATTTTGTGTAGTTTTGTGCAGTGCAAAACCACTGAGCCTCCAGGGCTTAGCAGAATTTAGCAGACAGCCCTCAATGCTCAGATTTTACTCATTTGCATACTCAGGTCATGAGTGTTTATTACTCAGATTCGTCTGCCATCGCCCCCTTCCACATCACCTTGCCAACTTCCATCTGTTTCATAAAACCTGTTCATATATTCTAGTTTCTCTGAGTAAATAATCCCTGTGGCTATACCAGATCAGATGTGGCATTTCTCAGGATTTTGTACAGACACATTGAGCACGTACCATGAACTCTGTGCTAGGCCCTAAAGAAGCACATATCTACTCTTAAGACACACCAAAACATGTGATATCTGTAATAGTAGAGACATGTACAAGATAGAGAAGAAACACAGGAAGGAGGTTTGGGGTATTTAGCACTTTCTGTCTTTGACAGAAGTGGCACAAGAGGTGGGTTTCGAAAGAATAAATAAGAATCCCTCAAACAGATAAGGGGTGAAGAGGAGCCCCAGTCAGAGGGAACATCTGGAGGCTAGGAGTAGGGGGCTGGCTGAAGGCAGTTCAGTACGGCAGGAGCGGAAGAGAGGTGAGACAAGACTGGATAGGGGGGCAGACCAGGATCTCGTCCTGCGAAGATAATGGGGCATCACTAGGAAGTTCATATAGGCAAGTAATTCTGATTTTTTTGAAAGGTGGCCCTGGTGGCCATGTGGAAGGTGTGCTTGAGGGGAATCACTTGAGAAGTAGGGAGAGCAGTTGGAGTCCGTCTTTTGGAGCAGCCCAGGTGAGTGACAATGGCAGCAACGGAGATGGAGAAAATAGAGTAATTTGAAAGTTATTTGGGAACAAAATCAATTAAAGTTAGTAATTAATTAGAGGTAGGGAGTGAAGATGAAGGAAAAATCCCAAGTGAGCCTGACTTCTCACGCAGCTGTTAGGAGGTAATAGGGCCTACCACCAAGGTAGGGAGTGCAGGAGGAGAGACGGGTCGGCAGACGGGGAGTTCAGACTTGGTTATGCTGAGTTTAAGGCATCTATGGGAAGGGACATACGTGGAGAGAAACCTAGTAGGCCACTGTTCAGATAAGTCTAAAGCTCAGAGACAAGTCTGGGTTATAAATGTAGATGTGGAAGTCAGCAGTGTATTGAGATGGTTGAAGCACTGAGCTTGCTGAAGGGAGTGTGTCCGTGAGAAAGCAGAACAGAGAGTAAGATTACCCCTCCCCACAAAACGGAAGGAAGGGTCATGTAAAGAAGAATGGATAATACCACTCCATGCAACAATTGACTTATTCCATAGTCATGCCATCCTATTTTGCCACATGTCCCCACACTTCCTACTTTGCTGCCTTAAACTGAAAAATCGAGATTGTTCCACTCCCTGATACTGAAAAGGCAGCAAGATGTACACCCTCTTTACCAGTCCCACCAAATGATACTGCTCTGCAAGGAAGGGTCAGCAGTATTAGACACGTGGTGCTTTCTCCTTCATCCCAGCTGCCTTCACTGGGGCTTTACAGGCAGAGACCCCACAGTGTGCTTTGGGTAAGTTAGATGTCTTTGTTGAGACTATTACTACCAACATAAATGCTTTATGATGGCAAGATTGCCTCAAAGGTATGGAGAGCAGTTGCCATGGGCAACACAGAAAGTGATCTCCTGAACTGAAAGTAATGTTTGGAATTAAACTTTTCAGGTTGTGCGTGAGGAGCAATTGTCAAGCTCTTGTTTCCTCACTAAGATCAGGCTCGTGTAAGCGCTGTGTGCTCTGATCTGGGTCTAAGAAGGTCTCAGGGGAGGGTAATCTGGCTTTGATTCTGGAAGCATGTGTTTTTTCCATTTTCCAACACATGATTTCTCAGTGGTTAAGGGCTTTCCCCACCCCACTGTATTTGGAGCTCTGGCCAAATTGCTTCAGGATACCATGTCCTACAAATGGGAAGTGCTCAGGGCCATCAGGTACTTTTTGGAATAATCAATTGATGTGAATCAGTTTCTCCTTCCTCTCTCTGTCCTTACCCATCTTTATTAACCCAAGACAGGCAGTTAGTAGCCCCTAAAACCTCTGTTTTTGTAAGAGTGCGTCATCTGCACTGGCGGGGGTGTAGCTGCCAACTGACTGGCCATGCCCTTTGCTGTCCTTCCAGCTTCCTCTGGAGAAACAGCTCAGGGAGGTGTGTATGGTGAGCGGGCCATCAGGCAGGGGTCACTGCCCAGGATGGGCATCTCCTCCTGCTCGTGCCCCCCTCACACCAGCATTCCCTTTGCATGAACTTGGCATTGCCACCTTGTAGAACCAAGCGCTTGTCCAGAACGAGGGCCTATGGTATATTTTACAAAATTTAACCTTCACCAGCCTGGTTTTGTCCTCTTGCTGCACTGTTTACATGTAAATGGCTCCTGGATGTTGATACTGCAGCTCCCTCTAGTGTCACGGTGACTCAGGCTCTCAGAGCGTTTTTCTTCCCATTCAGAAAATATAGACAGTAGAGAATCTGCCAAAATTGGCACCATTTTAAATAGGTTTTCCCATATCCAGTCAAAACAAATATGAGGTGTTTTTTTGGTCCCATTAAAAATAGGAATCTTACATGAAGATTAGGGCCATTCCAGCTCCAGCTTTTGTTCCTATTTCAAAATTTTGGGAAGCCCAAGAGTCCGTTATTCTCGGGGAATGGAAGATTCCTCCAACTCACGCCAGCTACCCTTTATAAGGAAAAAATGTGAATTCATTTCAAGAAGGAGAAATGAGAATGGGAGACCAAGAAGTTGCTTTGATTCCTACTAGAGAAAATAACTGGGTAAGGGAAGAAGGAAAAAAACATTTGGGGGAAGAACCCTGTCCATTTATTCTGGAAAGAGTGGCTTGTTTTCTGAAATAACTTCTGGACTAGAAATTTATAATCTGAAGTCAGGTCATTTTGAGTTTGTTTAAGAACCGTAGGAGTCAAGTTATTAATATTTGAAAAATGGCTACGATGTGGCACATAGGATAATATAATACTGCTATCTAAACTAACATCACCATAGACTCCATAATAAAGATTTATGAGATACCCATTCTATGATACCCTATTAGGGAAATCTCCATAGGTCTGTGTTTTGGTTGTAACTGCTTTCATGGTTACAAACCAATTAAAAGCCATAGTGTTTTGTTTCCCTATTTCACACTTGAGTCTTCTCCTTTTTTCCTTTGTCCTTAAAACTAGAGTTTATTTTTCAACTTGTCTACATATTGTAAGCTGAAGAGATAAGGATGTGCCAGCTACTTAAATTGGCTATCTAAGCAGGCTGTTTTCTTTCAGAGCATCCAAAACAGCTGAACAATTTATCATTTCTTCTTCGTAAATCACTTTGAACCTTTATCTCAAGTTGATCTGTGAAGCTAAACATAAGTTCTTGTTGTAGTATCCATGTTCTCATCTACTCACAAAGCTCTGGGGAATCTTATAAAAGTGTGCACGTATGTATGTGTGTGTGTGTGTGTGTAGTCACTATTAGAATATTCTCTGCTTCTAATGCCAAACCACAAGGTGACAAGTGTTTTTCAGTGCATTTGGCATAATGAAAACTATAGGTTGGCCTTAGATCAGAACATAATGCTGGTCTTGACATGTTTGTCGCGGCCGACCCTGGCTTGGACTCTAGCGGCCCTCTTTCGCTGCCTTCTGCCAAATCCATGGTCAGAGAGCCTCACTGCTGAGCAAGTGGCTCTCAGGACTCAAAAGAAAGGTGCATTTTTTGGTCCTGCTCTTTTTGTTTGAAACAATAGAAGGATTCCATAATACTCCATCATTTTAATATTTTCAAGTTGTTCATTGTTTTAGTCATTACCAGTGTTACATTTGCACAGCTGTGAGATTTACAGACAGACTCTGCATACCTGATCCTCCTGGATCCTCACAGCTGCACTGTGCAGTAGGCTTCAGTATTCTTTATATTGTCTCGCAAATTCCAGGCCTCCCAAGTCCTTGGAGAATGTCATTTCAATAATATGACAGCTAGAGTCTAGCTATACAGTCTCATTCAGCCAGACTCTGTGGTATTTGATTGACTTTTCAAAGACTGAGGAGTTGGGACCTTTGAACTCTGATTCCAGCAGGCAATGTGATATTGAGCAAATTATTAAAATTGGAAATGGGGTTAATGGTACCATGTCCTAGGTCCAACTCCTATACATTTAAATGATGATGTATAGGATTTTTAAACTAGTGGCACATAAATATGAAATATTGCCAAAAGTACAGTATAGAAAGAAATCATGTTGTGACTGATGAGTATATAGAATTATATATTACACTGCACAGGCTGAGACTTTGAGAGCTTTCCAAAGATAGTATTTTCTGAAAACATATGTTTCAACTGAACTCAGCCTAGGGTCATCTCTGTTTCAAGACCAGAAGTTTGCTTAAAGATTAGAAATGCTTAGTGTGCTGTCAGACTCATTAGATAGGTAGTAGATTTGAGGAAACTCATTTTCAGATCTCTCTCTCTCTCACACACACACATACACACAATTCTATGGCATGGTCACTGGTATCAGGTCTCTAACTATAATAAATATGTACAAGGAGAGGGATGCTTCTCTCTCCTGATACTCCTTTGCCTTTGGTCTTTTTTTTCTTTCTTTCTTTCTTTCTTTCAAATAGCTATTAAATTACCTGGCCAACTGTATGTCACTCTCCTGGCCAGTGGTACAGCAAGGTATCCTGGCCTACTTTATGAGCTATTTCTTGAGCTTCTACGTAAGTCTGGGCTGTAAACCTCCACTGAAAGTAGATGAAAAAAATTTTTTTTCTGCTCTCCAGATGAGGTGCGAGGTATAGTTGAAAGAGCATGCTTTGGGGTTAGACAGATAGAGGTGTGCAAACTGGTAGTCCTGGGTTTTTGGTTTTTGGTTTTAATTCTTAGATCCCTGGCTGCTCTGAAGGGTTAGTGTATGCTCTGGAGATAATACACATGAAGTACTAAGCTCATAGACAACTATGAGAAATGATTGCTGCCGTTGTTATTGTCAGCACAGGACTACCAAGAACCTTTCTGAAGGTTTCACTATAAACCTATTTGTTCCTAACCTGTCCTCCTTTTCAGTTAACCTTCCTTTATATATCACAAGCCTAGTTAGGAAAATATGTTTTATATTGTGTTATTTGCTCTCTTCTTTCAGATCTGTAAGAGCAAAGCAAAAGAATCTCAGCAGTATTATCACAGCTTGGCTGTCCGGCAGAGTCTGGCTGTCCATTTTAACATCCAGCAGGACTGTGGTAATTTCCTTGCAGAAGTCCCCAACCGTCTGCTTCCCTGGGAGGATCCTAACTCCACTGAAGAGGAAGAGAATGAAATAGAAGAGACTGAGGAAGTGAAAGGAGAAACAGGCGGGAAGAGCCCGGGGCCCTGCCCTGAAGCAGAGCCACCCCAGAAGGAAAGCCAGGGGGTAGTCGGCAGGAAGCAGAGAAGCCACGTCGTGGTCATCACTAGAGAGGTTCCCTGTCTCACTGTGGCTGATTTTGTGCGAGACTCTCTGGCCCAGCATGGAAAAAGCCCTGATTCGTATGAGAGGCAAGTGTGTCTGCTGCTCTTACAGCTGTGCTCTGGCCTCGAGCACCTCAAACCCTACCATGTCACTCACTGCGACCTACGTCTGGAGAACCTGCTGCTTGTCCACTACCAGCCTGGGGGAGCCGCACAGGGCCTCGGGCACGCAGAGCCCCACCCCGCCTCACCTCGTCCCACAAGACTCCTAGTAAGCAACTTCTCTCAGGCCAAGCAGAAGAGCCAACTGGTGGACGCTGAGATTCTGCGGGACCAGTCCCGCCTCGCCCCAGAGATCATAACGGCCACCCAGTATAAAAAGTGTGATGAGTTCCAGACAGGCATCCTCATCTATGAGATGCTGCACCTGCCCAACCCCTTCGATGAGAACCCAGAGCTGAAGGATAAGGAGTACACTCGAGCAGACCTGCCTGGCATCCCACTCCGCTCTCCCTATTCCCGGGGCCTGCAGCAGCTGGCCGGCTGCCTCCTGAATCCCAACCCTTCTGAGCGGATCCTCATTTCAGACGCCAAAGGCATCCTCCAGTGTCTGCTCTGGGGGCCCCGGGAAGATTTCTTCCAGACTTTCACTGCCTTTCCCAGCCCAGTCCAGAGAAACACCCTGCTCCAAAACTGGCTAGACATCAAGCGAACACTGCTGATGATCAAGTTTGCCGAGAAGTCCCTGGACAGGGCCAGTGGCGTCAGCCTCGAGGACTGGCTTTGCGCTCAGTATTTGGCTTTTGCCACTCCAGATTCCCTCAGCTGTATTGTGAAGATCCTGCAACACCGTTAATGTACCCTAGTCGCTGCTTTTTCTTCCCCTTCTTCAAGTTGCCCACACACTTCCCCTCCCTAGTACTCACACAGAATTCAAGGAAAGAAGAGAGACAAACCCTCCATCCTGTCCATGAACAATGAATCCACTCAAAAAGGTTATCCACGGCTCCAAATTGAGTGAGAAGCTGAGTCCATCTTAACGTTACAGGAATTCAACTGCCCCAACATGCATTTGCCTTCCATTGGAACACCTTATACCCTAATTGTCCCACAAAGGCAGGTAAAAAAATGAAAGTGCACATCCTTGAAGGGACAGCTCCTTTGGTATGAACTCAGTGAGCTATGTCCTGTTCCTCCATAAATCTGAATATCGTATGTCTTTTTAACACCAAGTATATTCTCACTAGCAATAGACAGCTTTAACCAATCCTTGCCATCATCCATTAAGCTCTCACAGCAGATTTTCTTTCTCTAAAATACCAATAAGTGACTCTCTTACCAGGCGGAACTGCCATCCTTAGCATCAGCCTAGTTTTGCTTCCGGAGACTATATATCCTTTGTTTCAGCGGGTAGTGGAAAGACGGAGAGGTCCCATCCTTTGGGTCATGGTCCCATTTTCATTCCTGTTATCAATAAGTGGGTGTGCTGCATGGAGGATGGCCCTAGCAGTCTCCCCTCGGCTGCCACTGTCATTCCCCTTCCCCTCTACTCTGTCCCCACTTGCCAGTGGAGTTTGGGTTTATTGACCACTTGTACCCCATTACAGAGCTGTCCCATGGTGGTGTCGCAAATGCCCCGGCAGGGTGGAGCACAGTTCAGATCCTGTAAATAGCTGGCAGGACACAAGGAGATGATTTTCCTATATGTGCAATTCTTTAGGGGCCAGCAGGGGAACAGTTTAAAGGACCATTCTTTGATTCCTGTTAGAGCTGTCAGTGTTGACAGCCAGGGCTGGCGGTGCCCAGATCATAGTTTTCCCCTAAGCAGTAATCGGCCCGCTGTCTTCTATCAGTAGCCAGTGCTAACTAGCCTACCAAATGCTATAGATAACAGCCCTGATGAATTGGCTGTCCGTTGAGCTCTAAGATCTCTCAGAGGGCACGGCACAGCTGGCTATTAGGATGTCCAGAGGGCTGGAGAGGGGGAGAAGGCCACTGATGAGGCTGCTGACCTCCTCCCCAGCATACTGACCTCTTCTGGAGGCTTCTTCCTGGTTGCACTGTTATATTTCTCCTTATGACTCTGAAACGGCTCTGAAGGATAGCTGACAGGGAATTTTGATTGCTGAGGTGGGTGGTTGAGAGCTGTTCACCATTCGTGGGGTCTGTGCTCCACGCCTATGGATATATGTGCAATTTTTGTATGTATTCTTAGCTGTATTTTACAGTGTTAGTGTTGCAACTTCACCTGAAGCAAGATCTACAGAAGTTCTCTCCTTCTTCCCTCTGCACATTTTGGCTAAGAGACAAGTGTTCCTTCCACTGAGGGTTGGGGAGATGTGGGGTGTGTGTGTGTGTGTGTGTGTGTGTGTGCGCGCACACGTGTGCTTGTTTTATTCAAAACTGTGAGTATCTGTTTACTTCAACCTTAAATCCCAAGAGTCACTCAGACAGTGTGATTGTGTGTACACATGTGTGCCCATGTGCATGCACATACATGCTGAAAGTAGAGGCCAGGCCTCTCGGGGAGCAACCTATGGCAGGTTCGATAGACATGTTCTCTGCACCTAGTTGGTGAAGGAGCCCTGGGGCCCTTCATCTACCAGTGCAGAGTTTCTTAAAGCCAAGATTGACTGTGCAGTATTACTTAGCACATTAGTGGCCTTTTGGATATTTCTAAACTTTAAACATTTTTAACAGCCTTTCATGTGATTCGCCTGTATCAAAGAGGATCAAGAAAGGAGAAGAATGTATTGTGTTGTGCTCTTCTTTCTTTTTTTTTTAAGAGAACGGTCATGTGAGGCTCCATGTAGAGGATGTCCCTGTTGTGGACAGCAGGACAGGACTTCCAAGAAGAGAGCTGGTTGGCCCCCAATAAGCCTTGCCTTCTCTAGCCGAGTTTGGGGCTCTGCCCCAAGTATGGCCACAGAATGGGTGTGCCGCTGCAGGCCAGCAGTCCACTCTCTCCGTGTCCTGTGGCTTGGCTGCACCTTGCCTAGCAGACTGGTATTTGGTTCACCTTGGCATAGCCCACGTGCACATAACTCCTTGCCTGACCATACACTGAAGCAGCAGCCACACAGGTGCTGGCCACGTCAGCCAGCACGCTCCCGGAGAGGCCCTCCCCACCAGCTGCATGCTGAGATGCTCTTGCGGTGCCTTCCCCATGTAAGTTTGAATGTTGACTATTTAATGAGGTTTCGTATTTAATGAAGAATGTTCCCCAGTCCTTCTATTTGTTTTCTAGGTATCCTTTCTTTTTCTTTTCATTTTTTTCTGTCTTGACTTGGATCCAGCCTTTTTAACTCTAAAGAATTATAAACATGGACACCCTCCACTACTGTTACAGCACTGATAAACCGAGCACCTCTTCTCATCAGATTGGTTTAGTACTGTTTTTGTATTCAATTTGTTAGGGGCAAAAGATGAATGCCAACTCATTAGAGAAGGGCCTCAGGCTTCCTGGAGACAGGTGGCCAGCTTAATTTTCCTCTGAGCGGATGGCCAAGGAATGTGAGCTGGGGAGAGAAGAGGGTGTTACAGGTTAGAGCAGAAAAGACAAAACAACTATTTCTAGACAAGAAGTACTACATCAGATTGTCTGCAGAATGTTTTCCCAAAATAATGAAATTCAGGCAATCTAATATTATCATAATCTTTTTTACATTTCCATTTTAATTATAGTAGGAACTTTGAATTCATTGATCAACTGGAAAGAACCCTATCCTCAGACACAGATAGACAGACATATATATATGTTTTGGTTTGTGACTAATAAAGCACTTTAAATTTTCTCAAACAACATAAAGTTATTGCCTTCAAAACTGATTGGAAATGTTTTCTATTGAAGTGTGTACTATACAGAGTCTTCCCTTTATATTGAGAGTTGGAACAATTAAATCGCCATTGGGACTTTTCCTTAAGCCATCTGAGCAAGAACAATCTCCCTGACCCATTTCGGCACTAGAGCACCAGGACAGGAGCCGGAGCGGCCACGGCCAAGACTGAATGTACAACAGAGTGCCTTGTTCGAGTGAGAGCCCGGCCTTGGAAGGCAGAGGATCCGTGTTCCACAGGCAGGACTAGAGCTCTGGGGGTGCCCTGCGCCAGCCTGAGCGGAGCCCCTCTGGTGTGTGTGTGCCCGTACGGGGCACAGAAGCTAGTGCAGGAGGAGCAGCAGCGGGACGAAGCAGGAGCAGGCAACAGCGAGAGAGTCGGGAATCAGGCCCCCAAGTCACTAGGTCAAGTTAGAATTGGGAGCCAGACGGGTGGCAGTGGGTTTCAAGGTTCGCCCTGGGAAGATGGAGCAGGTAAGGCGAGGGCGTGGCCCAGCATCCGCACTGCGATGGGGGCGGAGAAAGATGGAGCATCTGGGAGGATTTTAAGAGTCTGAGCAGTCCTTTATTGTCAGAGTAAGTGGGGGCCGTTGTGGCTTCCAAACCTCAGAGTAAGTTTGTGAATATGGAAAACTCTTAAATCAAGAGATCTAAACCTCTAGAAATAGTAATACTATGTCTGGAGTAAACCACCTAAAATTGTATTTTAAACTTCCTAGCACTGTAAAATTCCCATGAAAGATCTTTGGGACCTACTAAATGGTAAGGCATAGAAAAGTTGCCCTCAGCTGCCCCGATTTGAATTTAGGATACTTTGGTGCTGGGAAGTAACCTGACTTGGTTTTATTGGTAACCTGCAACTAGGACTTTTCCCCAGATTTTTACCAGCAGTGATCTGAAAAAATACATGCTGGTCTCCAGAATGGACTTAGGGACAGGCTCGGGATACTGCATAGTATTCAGGGATTCTAGATACATAAAGTATGAACGTCCTTGCAGGTGGGGGAGAAAGCACTTCACTCCGCAGGCCAACTCTGATATTTTTTTATTCCCCTCACTAGCTGACAAGGATTAAAATTCAGGTCCAGCCTAATGAGTGAACAGGAGTGGCTGCCCACAGAAGCAGGCTATTAGTCTCACCTCATTGAAGCCCATGTTCTCAGAGGCTTAAAGGGCTGTATCGCGACAGATCCAAGTGCCGCTCATGCCCGAGTGTGCGCTGAAGTCCGGCTGGCTGTGCTTATGGCCGCACCAAAAGTGGGGATTCTGTGGGCCAAAAATGATGCCATAAGGGAAGCCAGAAGAGCTGCAGTGCAAGGTCCTAGAGAGAGTTTATACCAAAGAAATCAAGCCTCTTTGTCGCAATGCTTTGAAGGTGATAAGACTGAGCAATGACAGATGCCAAATATGAGGAGAATTCGCATGCATTCCATATCAGGGTAGTCAACTGATAAAATAATCCATCGTGAAAACACCTATTTTTTTAAACAAGTCCATTTTGTGTATTTGAAAAAGAAGATGATGATGCTAGAATCCTTGGGCCAATTATGTAAAGTTCCCTAATATATATAAAGAGAAGGAACCCGTCCCTCTGCCCTTGATGGACTGTGGCTACTGACCAAACTCCGGCTTGGGAACATCATATGCACATGGTACTGAGAGCTGAGGATTTTTTTTTAAAGACATCTGATAGTTTCAATAGGTGTGTTTAAAGAACTATTGGGAGATTTCTTAACAAATTGCAATACTTTTTATAAACCTTCCTACAGAGGTGTTTACCACTCATCACCACCATTATTTAATATTTATAAGTGCCCAGAATGTACAAGGTGCTACCCAGCTGTTAAACACCTCCTCTCTACAGCTGTTTGAAATTAGAGTAGATGTTTGCATCAGCCACTGCTAGAAGCTTTCCCCACGTGGGTTACAGGGGCCTGCATTCCAGACATCCCATTATATATTTCCTACGCCAGAGAACCTCCACATGTATTCCAGCTCCTCACCTTTACCCATCCCACTCACCCCCATGTTTTTTCTAAATCAAGAAAGTTTCAGGGACTCAAAAGAGGTCGGGAATTTTTTAACCTAGCAGAAGTACATAGTCATATATTTTGCTACAAATATTGTTGTGTAAGGAAAATCCATTTTGCCCATATAGTGTGTGGAAAGTACGTATGTGTCTGCACTCATAATAACTTGAATCTTGAACCAGCCCTGTGGCTTCAGGGTAGCAGTTTTGAAAGATAAAACACAGTGCTTCAGGAAACTTGCTCTAAATACTACTTGGTTATCCCCTCCCTTACCAGTTTTAAAGAGTTATGTGTGAACACACTGGGTTGGGATTTTCTATTATATGCAGGGCACTTTGGTGTGAGATCAGGGCAGAAACAAGATGTCATCCTCAGTGATTTGAATCATGGCGGTCCTCATTCCAATCCCTTTAATTCCCCATGGCTCTGCCCACACTCTGTATTTCAAAATCTTGTTTCTCTTGCTCTTCCCTGAAGCTTCACCTCTCTACTTACATTATTTAGAGTTATATAAATCTACCAGTGAAAACCCTTCTGTCACCAGGTGGCACCGCCCTTTGGTTTGCTGTGGTACTTTGCTGTGTTCTCTGTGGCATCATGTTACTGTGTAAATAAATTCATATTAATACACTAAAGACCAGACAAGCATTTGTCCTTCCAGTGACTTCCATACTGACATGATGGGGAAGGTCTGGCTGAAGACATGGTTATGTCAACCACCCACTCTGGAGGCGTGCCCTCTTGGGTCCTCATCTTCTGCTGACCTGGATCGTATTTTCTGTTCATTCTCCTTAATCTGAGAAAAGTAGGCCGGAAGCAGCGAAGGCCTTCAGCTTTCCCAAGCCCAGAAGGCTACAGGTTTGCTGTGTGACGTCGCCCCCTGGTGGTCAGTCTCTATACAGCCTTTCCGGGCTCGTCCTACATGTTGGAGAGACTTAGCTGGCTCAGGCTGACCTTAGTGGAGCTCTCAGAGCTGTGGAGACAATGCGAGCAGAGGCAGGGCCTTGTCCAGCATCATCTGCCACAGAATTCACATGCCTTTTACCTGTTCCCTAAGGTACAGGGTCACAAACAGTGTCCTCACAAAGGCAGACACGTTAATAGGCAGAAACTTCAGTAACGGGAGGCCCACCTGGCTTAGGCAGGGAAACTCAGCAGCTGGCAGTGGTAGCAACAGCTGCCACGATATTAAGAGTAGAATGGGTGCAAGTGAAAACATCTAGACTCTAAATTTAGACCAGATTTTAGAGCTCTCAACCCCTGATGGTGGACTGTCTGCAGCCTGGTGTTTCTGCTTCTCACTAGCAAGCACTCTAGAGATTTGTAGACATGGTATTTAAGGAATATTCCAGAAAAGTGATTGCCAGACTCAAGTTTGCTGAGGAGGCAGAACTCATACTGGCGTGGGCCTGAACGCTCACTGTCTGTGTCGCCTGGGCCTGAGAGAAGGGGTCAGCAATAGGACCTGAGAGAGAGTGTGCAGGGACGCAGGCTGTGCCTGCCAGAGGGGGGCCCAGGGAACTGCCCGTCCTGGCTGTGAGCGCAGCACACCAGTTTCTAGGGGAAAGGACCTCAAGAAAAGCACACTGTTGGGACTGGGCGGTCACAGAGATGTCGTGCGCTAGGCTCGGGGCACGAGTGGCCAATATGGGGCCCAGAAAGGGAATGGGCCTACGTGGTAGGATTAGTTCAGGGGGGCCCAGCAAGACTCCAGGTGAGGTGAAGCAAGACGAGAGAAAACTGGAGTTTGTGTTCTTCCAGTGGGTATGCCTGTGAAGAAATCATATTATTTCCCCTCCATCACTGCCCAGCATGCTATCCATTCCTGGGAATTCTGTCAGGGGGTCCTAAGCAAGACCACCTTTCTCTGATTCTGGATTGTACCGAGGCAAAGGACCCCTGACATTTGGATAGGGCCTTTGGCTTCCACATGCCTTCAGACGGATTCCTTTCAACCCAGGCCACAGAGAAACGGGATCCTTCCTACCTGGAATTAACTGGCACAAGTTGTTCTCTGAGGGCCTGGGGCTATTGAGGGTGCGCCCTCGGCTCCAGGAGATCTTTGCCTGCTCTCTAAGACCCAGCAAATAATGCTTTCTTTTAAGTGAGCCTGTGCTCTGCAAAGGGAGGGACTTCCTTGGTGCCTTAGGAGCCAAGAACTGCAGTTGGCGGACCACAAGCTGTCGTGAAGAGCAGCTCATGGCAATTACAACTGAAACTTAAAAATCGGATTTCACACTGGGTGAGGGGCAGGAGGGAGCAGGTTGCCAAGATCCAATTCTCTCAGATTTGCAGACCCCTGAGTGGAAACAAGCTGCCTGGGCCCAATCCCTGACTTCCTGGAGGCCCCAGACGACTGTACCTAGGTGCTCTGGAATGTGTGTGGAAGCAAGCAGAAGGCGGAGAGCAGTGGTGGTCACCAGCCTCAGCTTGAGAACCACAGTGGGGCTGGGTGGGTGCTGGACTGCTGGGGGTGCTGCGCAGGGGCCTGGAGCTGCAGGAGAAAGAGAGCAGAGCTCTCAGCTTTCTGCGGGTCCTTCACCTCCACCGCCTGTCAGTCTGGAGCTGGAGTCCTGGAACTAGGATCGGGAGTGAAAAACAGAGTGAAACTTCTTCCAAGCCTATGGCTCCTCTTCCACTCTTTCTCACCTCCAAACACTTTTCTTCCTGCATCACGCTCTACCAGAAACCCAGGCGTGATTAAAACTACCACAGCCTTCCCAGATACCACCAGATGCTGGGGGCAGAACCCCATCCTTGCATGGAGTATTGGGCTCTGCAGACCTCCCTCCCTCGGTACTTGGGGCTCTGAGCTGTGCAGCTTCTGCCATGAACTCTTCTTTCTCAACCTCCTGACCCGGAAGATCAGAGCAGCTTGCCTTTCCCAAGCACTCTGCCTGTGGCCTGGGCACTGCTCCAGAGAGCCCCCAGGCTGCGGCCAAGTGAGAGCAGTAAGAGCAGCAACGGTTGGTGCACACCTACCCACTCCGGCTTCATCCTCACCACCACTCCGTGCGGGAGGTGGCTCCATTCTGCCCATTTTTCACTCAAATAATCAGAGCCAGGATTTGAACCCAGATTTGTGTGGCGTCTAGTCTAGTGCTTTTTCTTCCACCCCATTCCTTTCACCCATATGAGGCCAGGACACTGGGAAGACTAGGAACTCAGGAAAGAGCTTCCTAAGGGGTGGCTGTAGAGCCTTGAAAGAGGAGAGAGAGGCCTTTTCTGCGTGTGTCCTTTCATTCCTTAAGTACCATGGGCTGGGACCCGAGTAGTGGGCAAAGCCAGCAGGAGCTCTGCCCACCTCTGATAGGGAGAGAGGGTGAAGTGGGGTGCCTGCTGGGAGGGGAGCAAGGGGCAAAGTGCCTGCCCATTGCTGTGGGTCTGGGGAACAGTTTGGAGGAATGAATCCAGGGTCTGGAACGAAATGTCTTCCCTGGAAACCAGTGGCCCATCTGCTGGGCCAAGCAAACATCCTACAGACAAAGGCAAGGGCCTCTGGAAGCTACCCTGAGCCCCAGGGGTGCTGTGCAGCCCTGCACATGCTGGACCCCCAACACTGGTCAGAGCCAGGCAGGCCAGTGTCTCGCAGGACCCCCTGGGCTAGCCAGAACCACCTCTGCCTCCAGGAAGCCAGAACCTGGTCTGAAAGGATCTTAGGCAAATTTCTTGACCTCTGTGAACTCCACTCTTCTGCAGAATGGGGCTTCATCTGCCATCCCCTCCTCGACGGGGAGCTGGGAGGATGGGTCAGTGTGGTAACATTTGTGCAAACGTTTTAGTCTGACTTGTTAAAAAGCAGAGCACATCTGAGGCATTCAGAAGGACGCTGCGGGAGGGAGAAGAGTGCTTTACAGGTTCAGACAAAAGTCAGAGCATGTCGTAGTGTGAGAAGTTTGGCCTCTGTAGGAAAGGCTGTTGCCTTGAAAGATGGTGTTTGAGGGACAAACCCTTCTGACCCCGCCTCCAGCATCTACACCCCTGATTTTTCCACTCTCTTGACCTCCAACCAACTCCAGGCGACTTCGTCATGCCTGCAGAGTGAGTAAGATCACAGCCTGAGCCCCTCGTCAGAATGCCCGTGCTCCATGGTGCTCCTCGGTGGTCTGGCGCAGGCACCAGGCCCTGGGGAGACGTGCTGGCGAGTCCACTGGGGAACGGAGGCAGCACCTCCCAGGACCAGGGAGTCTGTCTTCTCCAGAGAGCCAGCCCAGTGGGGCTTCTTGTGACCAGCTTAAATTCTATCTTCACGACAGTCCTGTGAGGTAAGTTCTAGAATTATCCCCATTTTACCAATGAGAAAACTAGAAGAAACCCAGAGAGTTTCGTTTTGCCCCAAATCCCTAGTGAGGGAGCTAGGGGCTGCCGCAGGCCATCTGGTCCTGCTCCCGGCTCCCTGGCTCGAGGCCTCCCTCCCCTACCCGCGGCTGCTGTCATCACGGTCAGAGCCCAAGCCCGCCGCCCAGTCGTGCTCCTGGCCGACCGGACCCCCACGCCAGCCCCCATCCTGCCGGTCCGGCTTCCTCGCTGCCCCCTCAAACATGCTTCCGGATTTTCTGGACCTGCGCCGTTCCTGTCCTTTTTCTCCCCGTTCTTCGGGACCCCATTCAGCTACGAAGCTGTGGAGGCGACTCCAACTGGAAACACTTCCTCGCCCGTCTGGAATCGCCAGCTTGCCCCTCAGACTGGCTCTTAGTGGTGCGTGCTTTGTCCCCTCCCTCCTGTGGGTGGCCCTGGGGGGACCCTTGGCTTCAGCGGCTCCACCTGCTCTCATCTGTCTCCTCGGAGTCAGGCTCAGACCAGCAGGAGAGCAAAGAACAGAACTGCTCCTGGGCCTAGGCCCTGGGCCAGGCTTCCCCACAGCGACTCCTCACTACAGCCCTAAACCCTATTCTACAGATGAGGAAATCAAGATTTAGAGCAGGTAAGCAACTTGTCCCAGGCCGCATAGCTGCTGAGTGGCTGGGCTGTTTTGAACTGACCTGGCTGGCTGAGCAGCCCGTTCTCTTCCCTACCACTTCACAAAGCCCTCCTCCGCGGGCCCGTTTCTGTGCCCGCAGTTGGGCGTGCGTCCTACAGGCATTCACTCCAACCACAACGGACTGGGGCAGCCAAGGAAGGCTGTCTGATGCTGGCAGTGAGGATGGGGCTGGGGGTGAATCCAGAGGGGTCTGGCAGGCTGAGCAGTCCGAGCCTCGGCTCCTGGCCGGGGACAGGGCATCAGCTGAGGAGAGGGAGGCACTGGCCACCCGAGCTTCCTGCTCAGGAGGCCCCAGAGCGGGCTGGCTTCCCCCCACCCCAGCTCCACCCCCCCCAGCAAACTGGTTCTCAGAGTCACTTGGAAGAATGAATAGGTGAAAGAAAGCCAGAAATTGTTGAAATTGACAGGCTACTTAAGCATATGAAAAAGCTATAATCAATAAAACAGTGTGATTCAGGCACAGGAAAAAACAGGTTTTTGTAACAGAATAAGTAACCTAAAAAACAAAAATGTCATGTATCATAGGTAAGACATCACAATATGGAAAAGAAAGTCTTATCCCATAAAATGTGCTGGCACAGTGGGGTAGCTATTTGGAAAATAATTCATCTGTGCACTGTAAGCCAAAATAAATCCAAGCAGGTCAAAGAGCTGTATGCCACAAAGGAAAGAAAAAGGAAAAGAAATCCTAAGAACTGGAAAAAATACTAAGTCAATATCTGTTTCACCTCCTTTTAATAAAGGGCTTTCTAAGATAAAGAGCAATGGAAGGCATCTGCACAGGAAAAGATCAGTAGGTTTGATAACATACAGATGATAAACCTTTATACACTGAAAACATTAAAAACAAAACTGAAAATATATAACCAGCCAGGAAAACTATTGCAACAAATATAACAGACATAGGGTTAAATCCTTAGTTATGAAGAACTTTTACAAATCATTAAGAACATAAAACACCAATGGATAGAGGTAGAAGGACAAATCGCAGAAGAATCCATTTAAACTTTCTAGAAGTAAAAGCAATGAAAAACCGAGATGGCATATCTAAAGACCATTTTAATAGCTTTTTCTGTTTATGGAAATAATGTATGTTTGTGGTAGAAAATCTGGAGAATAAAGTTAACCCACCAGGTCACCACCCAGAAATGGCCACCGCTAATGTTTGCTGTATATCCAGCAAGTGTTTCCTCTGCCTTTTTCATTTTTAACTGGGACCATATTGTTGGCATCCCATTTTCTGCCTGTCAAATTAACAAAGGTCTTTTAAAAACTTGTACTCAATGCTGGTGACTTTGTATACAATCCAGACAATGTAGGTACAATTGAATTGGGAAGGGGCTTAATTCATTCTGTCCTTTTTCTGATGCTACAGCTGAGCCAGGTATCAGGCAAAATGTAACCCCAATAGACAGGGTTGACGTAAGGAGTTCAGATCTCCAAGCTCAGAGCACCAGAGTCACCAGGGAGTTTCTCAAAAGGACAGACTCCGGGGCTTCACGCCAGCCCAGTGAATCCGAAGCCCCCGCCCTCCACAGTCCCTCAGCTATTCTGAGCTTGCCGGGGTCCTCGCTGCCCCAGGCCTCGTCCCCAGGTCCGCCTCCAGCTGACCACGTGTCCTCGGGCACTCTGAGCCTTGGCTTCGGTGGAGATTCCTACCTCGCAGGGTCATTGTGAGGACTAAAGGGCACAGTCTAGCCACTGCCTGGCAATAGTATATGCTCAAATATTGTCAGCTGAAAAGGACCAACTCAAAGTGAGTATTTGCTTCCTGTTTTTATATCTAAGGACTCATCAAGGGATTTTTGCTGAAAAGAGGCATTGTGAGTTCAAATCTCTGCCTCATGAGAGTCAGAAAACTGCTTGCAGCTTTTAAATGGTACTTTTCCCCCAGCTTTCCAAATATCTCCTGGCTAAATTTCAGAAAGCCCTTTAACTGCCCCTTTGAAAACTTCCTGCCTGCCCAAAGTGAGGCAGCACACAGAAGGCAGAAACGGGCCCAGGCCCCTGAATCCAGCCCTGCCCCTGATCCCCACCCAGCTGTGGTCCTTTAATGCCAGGCACAGTGATGAGCTGATGGGGGCCGGGGGACGCTGCAGGGAGGCTCTGGCTCTGGGCCTGCCTGCTCATTAGAGGGTCGCTGTGTCCAGAAGCACCCCCTGCCTCCCTGCACAGGGGGCTCTGCCCAGACCCTGCCCTCATGGCTGCAGCCCACATCAGAGCTGCCACGCTGGTTCCCCGCATGATGCTGTGCCTTGGCGTGATAAATGCTCCGGTCCAATGTACTTATTTTGGGGCAAGTCGTTAAACTACTTTTGTGGAAACATTTAAATTGAATTAGATTGTTTTCTGATTGTAATAAATGTTCATTAATTGAGTGGGCTGGGTGTCCTTGGGTCCAGCTGGCTTCTCTCAGCTTAATGAAGAGGACAGTGCAAACTTACTTCTTTTTTGCCATGAATCTATGGTTTAGGTTTATCTTTTGTGCTAATAGTCATCAGGCAAGTGCAGGGAGAAGCTTATTTCTTATTCCTGAAATCTAATAGCCTGAATTGCTTGCAGAGCCAGGTGGCAGCCCTGTTTGGCATCACTGGGGCGTGACCCAGTTCTTTCTTGTCTTGGCTTAATGAGGGTTCTCTATCTCTCTTGGGAAAAGAAGTTTTAAGTTCTGCAAACATCCCTTTGTTTCCCAAGAATACTAGTCCCCTGGTTCCAGGGGGCCGTTGTTGCTGACCCCCCTGGGAGTGGCTGGCCAGAGGGGCGGATAGTCTGCCAGGCAGCTGAGACCTCCACGCGTTTATCCCCCGACACCTGGAGCAAGCAGGCAGGCCCTGGGCAGCCACAGACACTTAGAACAGCACGCTGCGTGGCCAGGACATAACACCTATAGCCACAAGAGTCTGACTGGTAAGAAAGTCAGTTTAGTTCAACAAAAACTGACATGAGCCAGTTCCTGGGGGAGGTGTGAGGTCCCCAAAGAGGCTGCACAGTGGTAGCAGTGAGGACTGTATGGACTGGGCTGGGGCAGAGGGGCCCACACGACATAGCAGGCAGTGAGAGACCAGGCAGGTTGCCTCAGTCTTCTGGGGAGGAAGAGCAGTCTGGGAGCCTTGGTTTTTTAAGGGTAAGAGGAGTGTTCCAGGTGGACATTGTGTGTAGAAGGGCATTCCACACAGAGGCAACAGCATGTGCAAAGCCAAGTTCATCCTGGCAAACATGGAGTCATAGGTGGCTCTCAGAGGCAGGATGTCAGGCGGGTGCTGCAGAAGAGCTCCTTCTGGCTGCTGCAGGAGGTTCCAGAGGGGGCACCTGTGGGCAGGGATGGCCAAGTGAGGGGGTCAGGAGCCCCTCAGCTCATCTCAGTGCCATGGAGATGCAGAGCAGGGCCAGATCCTAGAACTACTAAGGAGGCAGGGCCAACAGCTCCTGGCTTGGGCAGCTGCCCAGGACGTGCAGTCTCTCTAGGAGGCCCGGGGAGGGAGCAGGTGAGGAGGAACAGGGCGACACCCTCCTTTTTGGACAAGCTCCTTGGCAATGAATGGTTTTCTCTTCCCCTGAGTGGTGCCATGCGGTGGTAAGACTCACGATAGCAGCAGCTGACACCAAACGGCTCCTTCAGCCGGCACCAGAGCATGGGCCTCACCCACATAATGCATGTACTCTGCAGGGCGACCCTATGAGGTGGGTCCTTACCCCATTTACCAGTGAGCAAACCTGGTCATGGGGGTGGCCCATGACCTGCCCACGATCACTAAGCTTAGGAAGTGGGAGAGTGGCAGCTCTCCCAGGCTGAGCCCCCCTGGGCCCCTCTGAACTACACCAAATAAATGAGCTCCATATTTAGATGAGGTTTAATTGACTTTTTACCCCAAATGATACACTGTCACAGCCAACAAGTCTAGGTTTTCCCTTGAGAAATCAAAAGACCTTCCTGCCACCGAACAGCATTCCCGAGGAGCACCAGGGCCCCAGACCTCAGCATCTTGTTCCCCACCCCAGATCTGTGCCCAGCCCCTCCTGTTTGGTGGGAGAAGGTGAGGAGACTAGGCTGGGCTTCCTCCTGGAGGGCCTGGGCTCAAGGGGCACGCTCCTCTCAATAAACCTCAGCAACTGACTGATGAGTCTGCACCGGCCCCTCCAGGAGTTTGATGGAGTCCGCAGGGTCCTGGCGCACAGAAGCTGATGGCCACTGTGATTGCAGCTGCCCCGCGGTGCCGCTGGCTCTTTCTAGGCCAAGGTGGTCTGAGGACACAAGAGTATCCTCACAGGGGCAGCCAAGGACCCCAGAAATTAGGCCCTGCCACCTGGGAATCAAGCCCACTGTGAGTGGAACTCCTTCTTTAGTAGGTCCCCGACCCTCAAGAAAACCCCTGGCTAGTTTCTTTGCTGGGACCCCCCGGCAGCACAGCCCTTCCCATCCACATGCCCACCCTACTTCTGCTTGTCAGGGTTCTGTTCCCTCTCTACGGCCTCAGCCTGCCCACTTCTCCAACCCCAGCGGTATCTTCCCACCTGCCTTCTGCCTCCTTTTGCGTATCTGCCCTGGACAACTGTCTGATGTTGCGAGCTCTCAGGGCATGCCCCTGCCTCTGAATCACACCCAAGGCCTGCCAGAGCCGCTCCCATGGGGGCTCCAGCTAAGGGTTACTGTGGATGGAGGTGGGGCAGAACTGCCAGGAGGACATTCTCTCTGTCCCCCCATTTCACACACATGCACCCTGTCTGGTCCAGTTCCCCATCTTGTGGCCCCTCTGGCCTTCTTTCTAGCTCTGGCTCTGGGACCTCTCCACACTCTGCCCTGCTCCTCATTGGGCTGTTTAAGATGTTTCCCTGGCCTCTGGTAAGCATTTCCCCCCCTTCCACTGGACATGCCCTGAATTTCAGGCAGGGGCTGGCAAGGTGCCACTACACGTCACAGTGGCCCTGTCCTTGGGAAAATAAGAGGAACACGGATTAGGATCTGATCACCTGCCAGCTCCAGGAAACTCCCACAATGTCCAGGGAGAAAGCAAACCTAGATCCTTCCCAGTGAGGCCAGGAAAGTGAACCCTGCAACACAAGATTAAGAAGATCTTCCATTCTCTCCCCACTTGCTAGAGAGCAAAGCAGCAGAGTGAACTGGTCCCCAGTTGATGGGTTTCCTGTCACCCATCCCCCCCTTCTCCTGCAGGATAGACCAGCTGTTGGTGACAGATTAATGGCCACAATTAAAAGCAAAATGCCCTTGCTGTGGCCTGCTGTCCTCTTGCACCTGTGAGTCTGGAGGCTGAGCTCAAAGCCCCGGGAATGGAAGATTTGTAATAAAATCAGACAGGCCACTTAACTGATGGTATCAGGGCCCAAGGGAGATGCAGACTTATTTCCTAATCTCCCGCAGAGCATCTGTCAGCTCCACTGCCCAGCAATGTCATTCCTGTGTGCAGCAAGGACCTTTCAGGGGGCACACTGTCAGCTGCCTGCCTGGCTGCCTAGCTGCCTGCCTCCCCCATCCTTTCCTCTTGCCTGGGCTCAGGTGGCACACACATTCACAGACACACACACCCTGATTCATTCATAAATTGCCTGCTCTGCCCTATTTGCATAGAGAAAAGAAAGAGAAAAATAAGAACACTTTGTTAGCGTTGGAAACCAGTAAAGGGTACCATTGATGGAGAAATCATTTTGAGGGATTTCTAGAAATTGAGAGGCAGATGAGAACAAGCAAAACAAGTCTGTTGGGGCCACACAGCCAGTGACCCACCCAGACAACCCTGGGGACCAGTTTCCCCACCAGAGCCCATGGAGCCCAGCTCTGGACAGCAGGGCTGGGCAAAGGGACTGGAGAAGGCCTCAGGAGTAGTATCCTGCCTGGCCTTTGTCCCCAGGCTGTCCTGCTGCTGAGCCAGTGAGGAGTCCGGGGGGCCTGCGCAGGGCAGAGGGCAGAGGGCCCTACCGCCACTGCAGAGGAAGAGCCTGAAACAGTCTTGGGCCAGAGACAGCAGCTCTTACCATGCCAGGAACTTCTCTACTGCTGTTGGCTGTCACAGCCTAGGCACCTTGTGGACACCCTGAGGCCCCGTTCGTAGGAGCCTAGGAGTGGCTGGGTGGGGAGCAGGTGGCACGGCCTGGACTCTGCTGGAGCAGTGCACAGAGACCCGGCCCCAGCCTCAGCCTCTTGGTGCATCTGGGTCTTTATGAGATGTGGGACATGAGGCACAAGGACCCCTGTGGCTCCTGCCCCAGCATGGCCCTTGCCCCCAGCTCATGCACTTGGAAAGGCATTTTCTGCCCGCACCCCCTCCAACAAGGCTCCGATCAGGGTGCTACAGCCCCCTCTTGACACTCATAATACCAGCTTATTAAAGGTCCTGAGAAGTCTCACGGTAACTTTCATTGTATAATTTACATTCAGTGTTGGTACAGATCTTAAGTTTGCAGCTCAGTGAATTTTGACAAAAGATCACACCTGTATAACCCACAGACTTATCAAGATTTAGAATAATTTCCCTCACACCCCTTTTCTGTCCTCTCACCCCTACCCCAGAGGCAATCACTTTATGACTTCTATAACAATAGGTTACTTTTGCCTGTTCAAAAGCTTCATATAAATGGATACTTAGACAATACATGCTCTTTTGTGTCTGGCTTCTTTCACAGCACAATATCTGCAGTGTTCATCCATGTTGTTGCATGTGTCAGTAGTGTATTACTTTTAGTTATTTAGTTATTCTACTGTAAGAATATATTTATTACAGTTTATTTTCAATCTGGTAAATATTTAGAGTTTTCCACTCTTTGCTTGAACAAAGCTGCTATGAACGCTTCTGTACTGGGCTTTTTGTGAACACCTTTCACAGTTTTCCTGGGTAGTTATTCCTAGGAATGGAATTTGCAGGGACATGCAAATTGCCAAACTATTTTCCAAAGTACCTGTTTTACACTCCCACCCAGAATAAATGAGAGTTTCTGTTGTGTCATACCCTTGCCATTATTTACTGGTGTTTCTATAGTAACTAAAAATTTTTTTTGTCTAACCCATCATTTCCCACCCTTATTAAACAACTGAACTTTTTTCCTTTTAATCCTTCTTCACATCCCATGGAACTAATGTGCAATGGAATTCATTTTTGGAGAGTGAAGAGCTAGACTTCATTTACAAATAGGAGTAATCAAAACATTAGCCACATCAAGAAATCACTGGGGTATGAGGAGAAAGAGAAGTTCAGGGAGGGGATCAAGGTGAGAAATCAGAAGAAAAGTACTCCAGTGAAAAGGAGTGAGTTCAGGAAATAACTTTGTAAAATTTCTGACCTGCAGTTTTGGAGATATTCCAGAGGATGTCACATAGATAAATCTAGAGCTGGCTACTATGAAAGAGAAAGATAATTCAAAAATTACAAACATGACTGCCAAAATGAAGGTCACTTTAGAAGTATCCCGAAAGAGAATGCTGATATGCAAAAAGGGACAGGATAGAGAAGAGCTCAGAAAGTCAGAGGAAAACATTACCAAAGGGAAGATTTGAATTCACAGACTGGAAGAGCTCACTGCAACTCAGGGAAAACTTGATAAAGAACAATTAAGACCAACAGCATTTGGTCCTGGAATATAAACAGACTAATTAATGCATGAAATGAAGACCTCAAGAACAGGTGGAAATAACATAAGAACTGAATTTAAGATAAAGGTAGTATTTGAAATTTGAAGGGGAAAACTATCATTCAATAAAGGGTTTTGGTACAACTGACCATGTATCTAGAAAAAGTTGGCTTGCTATGCGCTTATTCTAAAACAAATACCAGATGGATTTTAATGGTACAAGTAAAGTTATAAAAATAATAGAAGAAATCATGTATATTAGATAAGGTGCTGTAAGAGGTAAATTCTAAAGACTGGTGGCTTATTTTTTGCTCATCTGGAGTCTAGCTGGGAGGTATGGGGTGAGGTGGGGATTTTCCTGCCCAGTCTTCCAGAGACCCAGGATGAAGGAAGCTCTGTCATCTTAAACAGGTGATCCCCAAGGTTCCCCTGAGCACTGACATCCACTCTTCAGTCAGAGAGTGAGAGGATCGTGTATACGCAAAACAAGAAAGACAAGTGAGAGTGACCTTTGAAGCTAGCGAATCAAAAATTTTTGAGTTCCTCTGCATAACTTTACGTAAATAAATTTGAAAAAATCTAGTTGAAATTATGATTTTCTAGGAATACATTGTTTATTAAAACTGGCCCCATAAGAGAGAGAAAGTCTAAACAATAAATCCTAATCAAATAAATAGGGAACATTATTAAAGAGCCCATCCCTAAAAAAAGATTTCAGAGGGATTCTACAAAGCTGAAAGAACAGAAGTTCTCGATGCTCATTAAATTATTCCAGGGAATAGAAAAAATAAGGACATGAAGAGACAAAGCTGAATTACCAGCGAATGACCATGGAAGCTCTGCAGCCGAGGTCCAGTTTCCTACCAGGCTACCAGGTGCTCGCAGCTACTGGCCCTGGACAGCACACGCTCTAAAAAGCTGGTGTCTATGCTCAGACTGGACCTCTGGGCTCCTCAGTTGCAAAAGTCACTTTCTAAAACTAGCTTGAGCTGGGTCTCTCTTACAGTTGAAAAAGCTGAGTATGTCTTACAACTGAAAAGGCAGGGTATCTATCTCTTACAACAGACTTGTCTTAGTGGATAAATAATTTTACTTATTTCTTAATGTACATAGGAAATTATATTTTCAAATACATTTGCTAACAATTTAAATATAAGCACTAGTACTATGGATATGAGAGATGGGACTTAAAAGACCTCCAGGAACAAATAACAGTTTGTCAATCCAACAGAATTCAGAAAAGAGAAAGAAGAGAATATTGAGAAAGAATAATAAACAAAACACAATGCCGGGGCCTGCCGGCAGGAGTCGAAGAGTTCCTGAGTGGGGGCGGGGGCGTCGGGCTGTATATACAAGATGACAGGAGGGCAAACTGTCTGGTGCAGAATGCAGAATGCCAAAGAAGCTTTATTCTGGCACGGCTTATATACACATGAACTGCCTACAGATTAGATTCACACACTCTTCTCAAGGACCTCAATCCAATCACTTAAGTATTGCCCACAGATCAATCCAATCAGACATTAATCCAATACTTAAGTCACATACGCCTAGGGGCATCTGGTCCAGGTGGGGTGGCTGGCCTTGAGATAAGACCTCCCTGCATTCCTGAGATACTTGTACCTGGAATTTAGGAAACTTTTCAAGGTTTCTTTCAGAGTCAGTCAGGCCCGGTTCAGGCCTTAGGTGGAGACTAGGCACAAAAACACAATCAGTTCTGTCCTGTACTCTTGCTCCTTCTGTCCCAACCGCTCTCCACAACACAAGAAATAAAATGGCAAAAAGACCAAACACTTCATTGTTAAATTATAACTGTGACTTAGTTAAATTTCTTTAGTAACGAGAGGAAACCCCAATATTGGGCATGCACACATGTATTCCTGTGGTATGGAAGAGAAATCCTCTCAAAGGCAAAATTTAAAACACTCAAGCACACAAATCCGGTGATACACCAGTTACAAAATGCTCACTTAAAATGATAAAGATTAATACTAAAGGTTTTGCAAAGATGTATCAGGCAAATGCCAATACAAAGAAAGCACTGAGGATATATTCATATCAGACAAAGTAGAATTTAGGGCAAGATGCATTAAACAAGACAAAGACATAATTTTTTTCAAATAAAAGTCTGCCAAGAAGATGTGAAATAAAAAGGGATTTTAACCAAACCATAGTCATAGGGGGAGGATTTATTATAACCCAGAACAAATTAAGTAGCAGAAGAGATTCGAGTATCAGATTTAACAAGCTTTGTGTGTAGCCCAAAAGCAAACTGTTATCTTTTCAAATTCTCATGGAACAATAACAATACCAGACCATAAAGTGGTCAATAACCAAAAACTATAAACCATATGGACCACGTTCCCTGATCACAATGTAATCAATCTGGAAATAACAAAAAGACAACACCTTCCCCTCAAGTCTAACCACTTGGAAATTCTCAAACATTCCTCTAGCACAAATTAAATTGTAAAACAAAAATTGGGATCATAAACTGAATTTATTAACGATGAGAATATTTCTGTCAAAACCTAGGTAATCTGACAAAAGATTTCCTCATAGTGTGGTCATAGTCTTAAACTCTTTTGTGTGAAGTCAGTAACTCATTCATTCATCAAACAGATATCTTCTGAGGGCCTGTTATGTGCCAGGACTGCTCTAGGTGCTAGGGATAGAGCGGCGACCGCAAGAGGGAAAGTTTCTCTTTGTGGAGCTTACGTTCAAGTGGATAATTATAAGAATCATTGGAGGGAAAAAAAAAGCCCGAATATTCAATTCAAGAGCCAAAAAGGTACGATAAAATACCCTCAGAAAAGTAAGAGAGAGGAATAAAGAGAATGTATAAACAAATGACTTAGAAGGAAAAAAAATTAAATTAAGATCTAATCAGACTGCAAAGTCTGACAAACTAAAAAGAGAAAAATTACAAATATGTATTGTTAGAAATTGCAAAGGGAATGAAATGGCTGCAGATACAGAGAAGACTGCACAGATCATAAGCAAATAATATGTATAACATGACACCAAAAAATTTGAAACTTTAGGTAAACTAGGTGGATAAAATGGTTAAATTACTAGACATATATAAATTACCAATATTGACTCAATAAAACCTGTGTAGTCCAATACTACAGAAGAAATTGGAAAGATTGTTCAGGATTTATCCACCCAAATACATAAATATCTGGATGATCAAAGTAAAATTTGACAAACTCTCAAGACATTGATCATCTTATTTAAACTATATAGAACATAAATATGGAATGAGACTTTTTTGCAAGGCTGGCTTACCAAACTGCGATACAAAGAATAAACACTGGATTACAATCACAGATGCAGGAATAGCAGGAGGGCTGCCACACAGACTGCCCGGAGGGAGCTGTGTACTGAGAGGTGCTGTGTGTTCACTTGGGCACATGAGTGGCCTGTCACCCACACGCAGATGCTGTGGGGCATCTCAGAATTTGTGTTCCTGCCTTCTCCTCACTCCGCACTGTAACCCATGTCTATGGATCGTATGGACTTCATGGGCTGCTCCCTACAGCCAGTTGGCAGGGGAGGGAAAGAACGGAGCAGGTACTTACCGTGGTCCACAGGAAGCGGACTCCTGCAGTGCAGCTGTCCCTCTCAGGGTGGCCCCAAAAGACGGCATGAAAGAGAAATCCTCTCAAAGGCGAAATTTAAAACACTACATTTTGCTGACCACTTTCCCTGAAGGAAAGATCTGCGATGGCTCATGGGTAGTAGTAGCTAATAGACTAGCTGGATGAGCAGGTGTTAGGAAAGAACAAAGTTGGTTGTCAATGACAAGGTAGTCTGGGAAACAGAATGCAAAGGGATCTCTCAGAAGTGACCAAGGAACAGAGACTACTTGTCCTGTGTGGATGCTCTCCAAAATCCCCCTGTGGAGGAAGTTCTCAACAAGCTGGCAGAAAAGATGACCTTCCCAGTGGATAAGTGGATGCCTACCAGCTTCTTTCATCAGCAACCCCCCGGGCTTACTTAGACGTAAAGTGGTTTGGAAGCAGGAACATTGAGTGCCTCTCCAAGTGAGGACTTAGCCTCTCCAAAGCTGAAGCAGCCACTGCCACTGACAAGGGTCTGGTTTCCAGCAGGAGAGATCAGTTCTGCAAATCTGATGTCGTTCTACAGTGGACAGGACCAGTCAGTATTTAATTGTAAGTTGATTATACTGGACTCCTTCCATCACAGAGGGGCAACGATTTGTCCTCATTGAAATAACTATTTATATTGGAGTTGAATATACTTTTCTCTCCTTCATGCTTCTGTCAGGGCCATAATAAATACCAGCAAAACAGCCCGTACAATACTGTTACTGCTCAAGGAGCTCACCTATAGTCAAAGCTGTGAAGCGGTGGGCCGATGGTGACGGGATTCACTTGTCTTATCATACACAGGAGAGCTGGCCTGATAGAAGAGCAGAATGGACCATTGAAGGATCAGTTATAGTGCTCCAGTGAGACAACATCTTGTGAGTTTGGCACACTGTCCTCCAGGACATAGTGTAAGAGCTCAACCACCAACCAATTTATAGTGATCAATTTATAGCAACCTTGGTAATAAAGCATGGATGTGGGGATGGTGCTTGCCACTATTAAACCAAATAACTGCCTTTCAAAACATTTGCTTCTTGTTCCCAGAGCTCTTCATCTACTGGTTCAGAGGTCTTGATATCCAGGGCAGGAAAGCTTCAGTCTGAGGACACATAATGGTCCTGCAGGATAGGAAGTTAATACCACGAACCAGGCGTTGTGGCCTCTGCATGCCCCTGGACAAACAGGCCCAGAGGAAGTTCATGGCGTTGACTGGAATGACCAATTTAGATCTGTGTTCTCCAGTACGGTAGCCACTAGCCACCTGTGGCTATTATAGTTAGAGTAATTCAAATTAAACAAAATTAAAAATGCGATTCCTCAGCCACATTTCAAGTGCTCAGTATACACAGATGGCTGTTGGCTATCACGTGAGGTTATAACATATGCTATTGGCGACCAAATTGGGCGGAACAGCTGTGGAACATTTCCATCATGGCAGGAAGTTGCACTGGACAGTGCCGATTTAGACTGTCAAAGGGCAATGGGGAGCCCATTACAAAGGAGGCATGAGGAACTGAGGCTGGCTCTCTGGGAACCATCTGCTCTACCTCCTAGTACTGCTACGTGCAGCAGTCAATATGGAAGGAAAACCGCAACAGACACATCGAGGCAAGACGGCCAGGGCTCCGACCTGCGAGCGTAATGGTGTAGGCCACCCTGCCAGGTAAAGATCCCTTGCCGACCAGGTTGTTGTCTGAGGGCAAAGTCAATGTGCAATAAGCCGTAGAGGAGGGAAGCCATTCGTCCTAGTCAAGGCATAGCACTGTGTATTCTCTACCCATATTTTCTTCCTTGTTCTGCCATGAGTATATCTGTATATTTTAATGAATTTCTCTTACATTTCCCTTTAATCCATTACTGTATATATTGTCTGCAGAACACTGAGACAGAATTGGGATGGAATTAGAGAAAGAAGGGAACTGGCCAGAAATGCTGGACTTAAAGTTAATCTGGAGTAGCTGGTACAAGAATCAAAGTATTTTTTACTTGCTAGGCTGGAACTGAAGTGCAGTAGGCCTGTGTTGGTTATTTTAGCCGCCCAGAGTCTGGTTCCCCCAGTAGCCTTCCAGTGTTAAAGTAGTTGGTTTCTGTATTTGCAAACAGAACCTCTATCTGGTGCAGAAGTAAAAATATTGGCAAGGAATTGACTACATGGCTATTTGCAGATGACATGCTTGTCTTTCAAGAAATTTCTAGAAAATCAATGGGAAAAAAAAGAAAAAAACATTGAAGAACTTACTGTGGTGACCAGATACAAAATTGCTTTCCTGTTTTATTGTCAGAATGGCTAGCAATGATTTAGCTATACACAGAAGTGGCTATGAACTACATAAATGTATCCCATTAATCCAAATAAATGTATCTTCCACTCACTTCCCCTTAGCCAGATCCCAAAGATGCCCATGGCCATCCAGCACCATGCAGCATGAGTGTAAATGTGACAGAACAGAAAGACAGTGGTCTTAATTGAAACATTTTACTTACATAAGTTGACAAAAACATTCTGACCATGTAAACGCATTGCTAGGACCCCTGAGGCCTGTGTAAGTGAAGTAATTAACATCATAGTAAATCCTCCTTTGGCTTGGTTCTCAGAGCAGGAGCTGCGGAACCCAGAAACAGTCCCCTTAATCGTTCCTCTCACGGGAAATCACAACACAGGCCATACAACACCCCTCTCATCTAGCCCCACTACAACGTGTCAGGCAGGCATTATCCTTCCCAGGTCACAGGTGAAAAGTGGAGACCCAGAGAGGACAGCCCCTTGGCCGGGTCACGCAGTCAGCGAGTGACGGAGCCCTTTTAAGAACATGAGTGTATTTAATGGCAGTCTGCAGGGTGTGCCAGCCCTACTTTCTAGCAGTCCTCTACTGAGGCTCGCGGCGGCCACGCTGCCGAGCAGCAAGGCTCTGGGAAGGAGGCGCCCCAGACCAGGTCGCCCCGCGGCTGGCTCAATGCTCTTGCCACGGCACCTTGTTTTCTCCTTTAGGGACAGAGGGACCTCAGAGTTTTTTCTAGTCCAATCCCCTTGTTCTGCAAGTGAGAAACTGAAGACCAGAGAGGGAAACAGTCTGCCCAGGTCACACAGGAAGTGGGGACAGACTCCTAACTCAATTGCCAAGTTTGTCTCTCAGCCTCTGTCCTCCAGGCACCTAAGAGCCATGTCTAGGGGACCCCACTGCAGTCTGAATCTTTGTGCTGGTGTCTGAGCGGCACCTCCAGCAACAGCCTGTGCCAGGCAAACCTATCATAGTCTTCCTGCCCAAATGCTGCTTCTTTGAAACTGCCTCCAATCACAGCCCCCAGGGAGGAGGGAGGGGAGTATCTAGCAGCCCTGGTCTTACCGAGGAACCCCATCCCATGGCCACGGCTGATTGAACGACACCAAGGGCGTGGGGTGGGGGGCGGGCTGGAAAGCTGGTCTGAGCAAAGCTAGACTTAGACTGAGTCAGGTGCCCTGGAGCTGGGGCCAGAGCAGGCGGGGGTCTGAGGAATGGAGACGCAGCCCCTGGCAGAGGCAGATGTGAAGCCCTGGTGGCAGAAAAGCAAAAGCACAGACCAGAGACGAGGGGCCCCAGAGAGGGCCACTGTCCTGTAAGGTCACCACCCCCATGACTCCTACCAGTTCCTGGGTCCACATTACTTTTCTGTGTGACACATTAGCACACTCCCCCTATTGAGCCCTATGAGTGGATTTTTGTGCCATGCAATTTAGACGTTATAGAATTGATTTTTTATTTCTAACAAGTTTGATGGGTAACATTTATATGGTTCACAAATCAAAACAAAACAAAAAGATACTTTGGGAAGTCTTGTTCCCGCCCCGTCCCCATACACTCTATCCTCAGTCCCCAGAGGTGACCACTTTCATTCATCTCTTTTCCGGCATCTCTCTGGACAGATATAAGCAAATGTGAATGTACATACTTACACCCCCCGCCTTACACACAGGTAGCACAGTACATAGGTCGTTCAGCATCTTGCTTTTTTTCACTTAGCAGTCCTGGAAATCATTCCATATCATAAAGTGATGCTTTTTTTTTTACAATCAAAGTCCATAGTTTTACATTGGGGTTCGCCCTTTGCGCTGTACCTTCTGTGGGTTTTGGCACATACTGACGCGCGCCCACCATTATCCTATCACACGGAGTTGTCTCACCGCCCTGAAGAAGTCCTCTGCGCTCCACCTGTTCGTCCCTCCCTGGCACCTGCTGATCTTTTTACTATCTCCATAGATTTACCTTTCCCAGAATATCCTGTAGTTGGAATCATGACTGCAGTATGTGTAGCCTTTTCACATTGATTTCTTTCACTCAGCAATATGCATTTAAGTTTCTTCCATGTATTTTTGTAGCTTGATAGTCTATTTCTCCATTCACCTACTGAAGGACATCTTGGTTGCTTTCAAGTTTGGCAATTATGAATAAAATTCCTGTAAACTCCACGGGCAAGTTTTTGTGTGGACATAAGTTTTCAATTTAATTGGGTAAATACCAACAAGAACAAGAATCCTATGGTAAGAGTATGTTTAGTTTTGTAACAAATCACCACACTGTGAGGTGATGCATTTTAAATCTCACTTAAATCATGATACCCTGGGCTCCCTGCAATGGAGGTGGTATAAGCTAAACGAGGTTTTGTTGGGAAACTTTGATATCTTCAAAATTCCAAAACTTCCTTTTCCTGTCAACAGCAATGCTCTGCCATCTGAAGCGGAATGAATCTACTATGAGCCACATGCTATCGGGAGGGAGTAGGGGCTGGGAAGTGGAAGAGAGGGAGAGGTGAGACCCAGCTGCACACAGACAAGGCAGAACTCAGACGCAAGGGACCTTGCCCCCCACAGAACTGAAACTGTGGGGAAAGAGAAGGGCCTATCCTGTATAAACCCCACACAGGTCGGGGGCCGCCCAAAGCAAGAGACTGACCCTCGGGGCACCCTTAAACCCAGACACTCTAGGTCAGTTCATCGGGAGGCAGCTGACCCAGCCGGGGGAGATGGGGCTGTCTGAGACGGGCCCCAGACGCCAGGTCACTTCAGTGAGACCAAAGAGCAGCAGAATCAGGAAGTATTTCTAGTCTCTCAGCTGGCGGGGAGAGCGGAGGAAGCAAGGCTTTGACTGCATCTGTGGGAAATGCCTGACTCGGCTTGGCCAGGGCGGGAGTAAAAGTCTAACATCATTATCTCACCGCAAGGCCTACTGGCCTCTGCCCCTCCTCAGCCTCCTGGCTCTTCTCTGGGAAGTACAGAAATAGGTTTCTCAACCAGTTCAGGTCATTCTGCCTATTTCTCTCTCGTCCAGCAATTGCTTCACCTGTTTAGCTGGTGGCAGTGAAACAGGAAAGCTGCCAAAGGCCCCTGGGCACCTCTCCCACCACTCCCTGGAGGGCCCACCCTCACCCACGGCCTCAGTCCAGCGGCACCAGCGGCTGTGTGCCCAGAACAGGCAGCTTGTTTCCCTGTGTCCTGCATCCATGGCCTTGGGGGAGGCGGTCTTAGCTCCTCGGTCTTGGCTTGATGGTCTTTACCCACTGCCTCCCTGTCCTTGGCCCAGCCCTCAGGCTTCCCTGGCCTGGGGGGTACCTTCCCTGCCCAGTGCCCAAGGTTTCCTGCCCCACCTTGGCCGCTAAGCTCCCTTGGATCTGCCTCTTGGAATCACACTTCCCGTTTACTCTTTGCTCCTTCTCCCACCCTTCTTTATTCTGCAAATTGCTTTTGTAATTCTATTCCTGCTCCAACACTCAGCTCCTCTGAAATGCCTTTTCTTGACTTTCCAGAAGGACTCCAGCATCCCACCCACATTTTACTACCATTCACCTCTTGTAAGAAACTCCAAAGTATTTGTCTATCTTTCTTCCCCAGCCCCCCTTTTGTGGTCTTAGATATACCGTCTGGGTTATGGGGCCATTAATTCGGGCCAGACATAGTTTCTGCTTCTGGCTTTGGTAGGGCTGTTCTGCTTTTCTGAGATGGCATGGAATGAATCTATATGGCTGAAAGGAGTGATCATTTTATGTGAGTTACATGCAGTCTTCCCCATCAGATTGGCAAGAGATGAGGGCCACTTCTCCAGTCATCTTTTCAATAAGTAAACACTCCCTGCTGCCTCCTGCCTTTGGGCCCTGGGCTCGGTGCAGGGAAATACATTAGAATAGGATATCATTGCTGTCCTCAAGGATCCCCCAGAATGCTGGGGAAGACAAGTCATGAACAAGGATAATTCGGGGCCACAGGTTGTATTTGTGGTGAAACTTTATCCCCTTTAGTAATTGTTAAGCATTTTTTGAGCAACTATTATGTGCCAGGCATTGTGTTGGTACTTCACTTATGAGAAAACTGAGGCCCCAGAGAGGGTGAGGAATTCACACAAGGTGACACAGTAGGTGCAGAGCCAGGATTTGATTTCAGGCTAGTTTGCCCCCAAGGCTAGGTTCCTTCCACTGGTTGGAAGCTTCCTCCTCACCCTGTCTCTCTTCTGCCTCTGTGCAATGAGCTGGGGGTGTTGCACAGAGCTGGGACCGGAGGATGGAAGAGGGCGACTGGCCTTCACAGGGTGAGGTCTGGGAAGCAGTGCTCATTGGGTTGTCTACACACACGCATAGGGCTCAGCTAGAGGGGACAGTCGGTCTTATGGGGTAAATGGGGCTGTCCTTACTTTTTCAGTGCACCAGCATCTTCATAGGTGTGGAGGCCTTAATATCACACCTGATAGGATCTCCTAGCCCAAAAGGAGCCACACTGTTCAATCAATAAACATTACTGAAGTCCTCCTATGAGTGCAGCCTGGGATGAACAGATGCATAAGCAACGATCCTTTCTCAAAAGGAGCATGTAGCATAGTCCATTGCAAGTCAATGCAGTAAGTGTTTTGATAAGAGGACTGCATGGGGTGGGGTGGGGTGGGTGGTGCTGTCAGAGCTCAGAGAAGATTTAACCCAGTTTGAGAGGACAGATCAGAAAGCCTTCTTGGAGGTGATCCCTGGGCTGACCCTCAAGGTAAAGGGGATTGAGACAGGGCATTTCAGGCCATTAGCATAACATATTCAAAGGCTGGGAGGGGAGAGTGGACAAGGCAGTTTAGGAGACTGTAAGTACTTCAGCACAGCCAGAGCCTCAGCTGGGGGCTTTGCTATAAGGGTTGTTTAGCCAAGCTGGGGGTTTGCTACCTATTTGGTAAACACTGAGTATTATAAATTCCTTTAAGTGAGGGTAAGGTATGGTCAGAGTGGCATTTTAGAAAGATCATTCTAGGAGATATCTTGTTCTAAATGGTGTCTGGAAAGTAGCCCTTGTTACAGCCTTCAGCACTTCTCAGAAGAAAAATGCACAAAATGCAAAACAGTTCTGAAAATCAAAATGGACAATCTATTACTAGAAAATGAAAGGCAAAACAATTGCTTGCCTGTGCTTCAACTAGAAAACAAAGCAATCCACTCACATAGACAGTAATACACAGGATTTGGGGGGAAAAATGGCAGAGTAGGAAGGGAACGTGGAAACCTCCTCCCCCACACACCGAGAAAGCAGCTACAGTAAATACAACTAAACCTGAAAATGCCCTGAAGACTGCAGAACAGAGCACCTACACCTGGGGAAGAGGAGAAGACCACACAGAGATGGGTAAAGTGGCAGAGCCACAATCAGTTGAGACCCCAGCCCTTCCCATCCCAGCCCACAGGCAGGAGGAAAAGGAACGGAGTGAGGGGAGGAGAGGTGCTTAGGAACACTGCACACTTGGCCCTGGAGATCTGCTCTGGGAACACAAGTGCACAATGCATTGGGATTTGGTGATGAACAGGGCTGGACTCCAGGGATTGTTGGAGCACTCTGGGAGGCTGAACCTCCAGCAGCTTCTGGACAGGCACACTACCTCGGTCCTGTTGAGACCCGAAACACAGGTGGTAGTCAGAAAGATTTACCATCAGCAGGAGAGGTGCCAGAGGGGCAAGGGCTGGGTAGAGCTCTCTCCACAAGACAAAATTCAGCATCCATTCATGATTAAAACTCTCAACAAAATGGGTATAGACGGCAAGTACCTCAACATCATAAAGGCTATATATGACAAACCCACAGCTAACATCATACTTAACGGCGAGACGCTGAAAGCTTTTCATCTAAGATCGGGAACAAGACAAGGATGCCCACTCTCTCCACTGTTATTCAACATAGTACTGGAGGTCCTAGCCACAGCAATCAGACAAAACAAAGACATACAAGGCATCCAGATTGGTAAAGAAGAAGTCAAATTGTCACTATTTGCAGATGACATGATACTGTACATAAAAAACCCTAAAGATTCCATTCCAAAACTACTAGAACTAATATCTGAATTCAGCAAAGTTGCAGGATACAAAATCAACACACAGAAATCTGTTGCTTTCCTATACACTAATGATGAACTAACAGAAAGAGAAATCAGAAAAACAATTCCATTCACAATTGCATCAAAAAGAATAAAATACCTAGGAATAAACCTAACGATGGAAGTGAAAGACCTGTACTCTGAAAACTACAAGACACTCCTAAGAGAAATTAAGGAGGGCACTAACAAATGGAAATGCATCCCATGCTCTTGGCTAGGAAGAATAAATATTGTCAAAATGGCTATACTACCTAAAGCAATCTACAGATTCAATGCAATCCCTATCAAACTACCAACAGCTTTCTTCAATGAACTGGAACAAATAATTGTAAAATTCATATGGAACCACAAAAGACCCCGAATAGCCAAAGCAATCCTGAGAAGGAGGAATAAAACAGGGGGAATTACACTCCCTGACTCCAAGCTCTACTACAAAGCCACAGTAATCAAGACAATTTGGTATTGGCACAAAAACAGACCCACAGACCAGTGGAACAGAATAGAAAATCCAAACATTAACCCAAACATATACAGTCAATTAATATTTGATTAAGGAGCCTTGGATATACAATGGGGAGATGACAGCCTCTTCAGCAGCTGGTGTTGGAAAAACTGGACAGCTACATGTAAGAGAATGAAACTGGACTACTGTCTAGCCCCATACACAAAGGTAAACTCAAGGTGGATCAAAGACCTGAATGTAAGTCATGAAACCATAAAACTCTTAGAAAAAAACATAGGCAAAAATCTCTTGGACATAAACATGAGCAACTTCTTCATGAACATATATCCCCGGGCAAGGGAAACAAAAGCAAAAATGAACAAGTGGGAATATATCAAGCTGAAAAGCTTCTGTACAACAAAGGACACCATCAGTAGAACAAAAAAACATCCTACAGTATGGGAGAATATATTCATAAATGACATATCTGATAAGGGGTTGACATCCAAAATATATAAAGAACTCATGCACCTTAACAAACAAAAAGCAAATAATCCAATTAAGAAATGGGCAGAGGACATGAATAGACACTTCTCCAAAGAAGAAATTCAGATGGCCAACAGGCACATAAAAAGATGCTCCACATCGCTAATCATCAGAGAAATGCAGATTAAAACCACAATGAGATATCACCTCACACCAGTGAGGATGGCCAACATCCAAAACACAACAACAAATGTTGGCGAGGATGTGGAGAAAAGGGAACCCTCCTACACTGCTGGTGGGACTGCAAATTAGTTCAACCATTGTGGAAAGCAGTATGGAGGTTCCTCAAAAAACTCAAAATAGAAATACCATTTGACCCAGGAATTCCACTCCTAGGAATTTACCCTAAGAATGCAGCAGCTCAGTTTGAAAAAGACATATGCACCCCTATGTTTATCGCAGCACTATTTCCAATAACCAAAAAATGGAAGCAACCTAAGTGTCCATCAGTAGATGAATGGATAAAGAAGATGTGGTACATATACACAATGGAATATTATTCAGCCATAAGAAGAAAACAAATCCTACCATTTGCAACAACATGGATGGAGCTAGAGGGTATTATGCTCAGTGAAATAAGCCAAGCCGAAAAAGACAAATATCAAATGATTTCACTCTTATGTGGAGTATAAGAACAAAGAAAAAAAACTGAAGGAACAAAACAGCAGCAGACTCACAGAACCCAGGAACGGACTAACAGTTACCAAATGGAAAGGGACTGGGGAAGATGGGCGGGAAGGGAGGTATAAGGGGGAAAAGGGGCATTAACGATTAGCAGATGTAATGTTGGGGGGTCATGGGGAGGGCTGTACAACTCAGAGAAGACATGTAGTGATTCTATAGCATCTCACTACACTGATGGACAGTGACTGTAATGGGGTTGGTGGGGGGGACCTGATGAAGGGGGTAGTTTAATAACCATAATATTGCACATGTAATTGTAGATTAATGATACCAAAATAAATTATAAAATAATAATAATAATAATTTAAAAAAGAGAAACTCCAACATATAATCAGCAGAAACTTTACAGGCTAGTAGGGAGTGACATGAAATATTTAATGTATTAAAACAGAAGGACCTTCAACCAAGAATCCTCTACTGAGCAAGATTATCATTCAAATTTAAAGGAAGATTAAAGTTTCCCAGATAAATTAAAGGTGAAGGAATACACCACCCCTAAACAGGCCTTATAAGATATCTTAAAGGGACTTGTGTAGATGAAAGTGTTCTTAAACCTACATATTTTTCACCACTGAAAATAAACCCACAGTAAAGGTAGTAGACCAATTACTTACCAAGCAAGTATGTAGTTAAAAAACAAAACACAATCTATCAATAGATACACAGAAAATGCAGGTTATGACATCTGTTACATAAAGTGTGGAAGAGGAAGAAGAAAAAAGTAATTTTAGAGTTTTTGAAGCAGAGTGACCATCAACTTAATATAGACTGTTATATATTTAGGAAACTATCCATGAACCTTATGGTAACGACAAACCTAAAGTCTATAATAGATACACAAAAAATTTAAAAAGAGAAATCCAATTACAACACTAATGAAAACCATCAAATAATAAGAGTATAAGAGAGGAAGAAAGGAACAGAGAGGAACTACAAAAACAACCAAAAAACAATAAAATGGTAATGAGTACATAAGTATCAGTAATTACCTTAAATGTAAATGGACTGAATGCACCAGTCAAAAGACGTAGAGTAACAGAATGGATAAAGAAACAAGACCCTACAAGAGACTAATTTCAGACCCAAAGACATACACAGACTGAAAACACAGGGATGGAAAAAGATATTTCATTCAAATAATAGGATAAAAATGCAGGAGTATCAGCACTTATATCAGACAAAATAGACGTCAAAAGAAAGAAAGTAACAAGAGGAAAAGGACATTACATAATGATAAAGGGATCAGTCCATCAAGATGATATAACCATTATAAATGATCAATGCACCAGGACACTCTGAAGATGGCGGCATGAGAGGTGAGACACAGGGCTCCTCCCAAAACCATAAACAGTACAAAAATATAGTTAATTAATACAACTAACCTTAAGACAGTAACAAGAAAGAAGGCTGAACCAGACGGCATACAGACCTCACAAACAGAGCAGACCTCAAGAAACAGGGTAACATACAAAAGCATTAATCCAGCAGGACACAGGCCCTTCCCCCACCCCAGCTCACTGGCAGGAGGAAGAGAAACAGAGCGGGGGAAGGGGTGGAAGCCTGGGACTGCTGAACACACAGCCCTGGAGATCTGCTTTGTGAGCAGAAACCTATAGTGTGTGCTGCTCTGGACGTTGGGGAGCTCGGTGCTTGAGAAACTGACATTCTGGCCATTTGTGGAGGAGGAGATCCACATTCGACAGCTCTGTGTCAGAGAAAAGGCAGGCAGTCTGAGAGGCTTCCCAGCAGCTAGAGGGCTGCTGAAGGGGTGGGGTTTGGGTGGAGCTGGCTGCACGGGAGAAGGGAGAGCTGGACATGGTTAAGGTTGTCTGGGCACGCTCTGCCCAGCTGGTTGGGAACTTTGAGGAGCTGTAGGTGCTCCGTCCGCCTGGCTGCCTACTCAGCTCCGAGGCCCCCCACTGTGACACGCAGCCAGCTGCACCTTCCTTCTAGCCTGCCGGCACCACTTCACAAACTCGCAGTCACTGTGCTGCCGTCAGGCCAGCCAGAGGGAGGCCACGCCTACAACAGCTAGAGACGCAAAGCACAGAGGCTTACATGTGTCTGCGTGACCCACTGGCTCTGCCACTGGAGACAGGCACTGCAGACAGGAATCATGAAACAGATCTTTCCTCCCCCAGGCACCAGCTCTGCTCCCCTACGACCCCCAACCTCACTCTAGGTGCTGAGCAGCTCCAGAGACTGGAGTTTCTGTGCACTAGTGGGCACCACACAGAAATATGAAATGACAAAAGAACATGGTTCAGACCAAAATCTCACAAACCCCAGAAAGAGGGTAAAATGAGACCGAGCTCACCAATCTTCCTGAAAGAGAGTTCAAAATAAAAATGATAAACATGCTTATGGAGGTTCAGAAAAATATTCAAGAATTCAGGAACGAATTTAAACTGGAGATTCAATCATTAAGAAATTCCATATCTGAAATGAAGCATACAATGGACGGATTTTAAAGCAGATTAGATGTAGTAGAAGAGTCAGTAAATGGAATAGAAATTAGAGAAGAGGAATACAAAGAAGCTGAGGCACAGAGAGAAAAAAGAATCTTTAAGAAGAAGAGGAAGAGAGAGAAAAAGGGATAGAAAGTGTCATTGAGGAGGTAATTGCTGAAAACTTCCCCAATCTGGGGAAGGAGACAGTCTCTCAAGCCATGGAGGTGCACAGATCTCCCAACACAAGGGACCCAAGGAAGACAACATCAAGACATATAATAATTAAAATGGCAAAGATCAAGGATAAAGACAGACTTTTAAAAGCAGCTAGGGAGAGAAAAAAGATCACATACAAAGGAAAACCCATCAGGCTATCATCAGACTTCTCAACAGAAATCTTACAGGCGAGACAGGAGTGGCATGATGTATTTAATGCAATGAAGCAGAAGGGCCTTGAACCAAGAATACTCTACCCAGCAAGGTTATCATTTAAATTTGAAGGAGGGATTAAACAATTTTCAGATAAGCAAAAGCTGAGAGAATTTAGCTCCCACAAACGACCTCTACAGTGCATTTGGGGGGGACTCCTATAGATGGAAGTATTCCTAAGGCTAAATAGATGTCACCGAAAGGAAGACAAAGAGTACAGAATATGATTCATAACAAAGAAAGAATGGAGGAGGAAGAAAAAGGAGGAAAAAAAAAAGAACCTTTAGGTAGTGTTTGTAATAGTATATGAAGTAAGTTAAATTACACTGTTAGATAGTAAGGGAATTGCCCTTGAACCTTTGGTAACCACAAATCTAAAGCCTACAATGCCAATAAGTACATACCTATCAATAATCACACTAAATATAAATGGTCTGAATGCACCAATCAAACAATATAGATTCACTGAATGGATAAAAAAACAAGACCCATCTATATGCTGCCTACAAGAGACTCACTTCAAACCCAAAGACATACACTAACTGAAAATAAAGGGATGGAAAAAGATATTTTATGCAACTAATAGGGAGAAAAAAGCAGGAGTTTCAGTACTCGTATCAGACAAAATAGACTTCAAAACAAAGAAAGTCACAAGAGACAAGGACATTACATAATGATAAAAGGGTCAATCCAACAAGAAGATATAACTATTATAAATATCTATGCACCCAACATAGGATCACCTACATATGGGAAACAAACAATCTCATAATTAAAGGGGGAAATAGAATGCAATGCATTCATTTTAGGAGACTTCAACACACCACTCACTCCAAAGGATAGATCAACCAGACAGAAAATAAGTAAAGAGACAGAGGCACTGAACAACATATTAGAACAGATGGACTAACACACATCTACAGAAAACTCCATCCAAAAGCAACAGAATACACATTCTTCTCAAGTGCACATGGAACATTTTCATGAATAGATCATATACTAGGCCACAAAAAGAACCTCAGTAAATTCAAAAAGATTGAAATTGTACCAACCAGTTTCTCAGATCACAAAAGTTTGAAACTAGAAACAAATTACACAAAGAGAATGAAAAAGCCCACAAACACATGGAGGCTTAATACCATGCTCCTAAATAATCAATGGATCACTGAACAAATAAAAACAGAGATCAAGCAATATATGGAGAAAAATGAAAACAATAATTCAACACCACAAAATCTGTGGGAAGCAGCGAAGTCCGTTCTAAGAGGGAAATATGTTGCAATACAGGCCTACCTCAGGAAAGAAGAACAATCCCAAATGAACAGTCTAAACTCACAATTAATGAAACTAGAAAAAGAAGAACAAATGAGTCCCAAAGTCAGTAGAAGGAGGGACATAATAAAGATTAAAGCAGAAATAAATAATACTGAGAGGAATAAAACAATAGAAAGAATCAATGAAAGCAGGAGCTGGTTCTTTGAGAAAATAAACAAAACAGATAAACACATAGACAGACTTATCAAGAAAAAAAGAGAGTCATAAACAGAATCAGAAATGAGAAAGGAAAAATCACTGCAGACACCACAGAAATACAAAGAATTATGACAGAAAACTATGAAAACTTATATGGTAACAAGCTGGATAACCTAAAAGAAATGGACAACTTTCTAGAAAAATACAACCTTCCAAGGCTGACCCAGGAAGAAACAGAAAATATGAATAGACCAATTACCAGCAAAGAAATTGAATTGGTAATCAAAAAACTACCTAAGAACGAAATACCTGGACCAGATGGTTTCACTGCTGAATTTTATCAAACATTTAGTGAAGACCTAATACTCATCCTCCTTAAAGTTTTCAAAAAAGTAGAAAAGGAGGGAATACTCCCAAACTCATTCTACGAGGCCAACATCACTCTAATACCAAAACCAGGCAAAGACACCACAAAAAAAGAAAATTACAGACCAATATCCCTGATGAACATAGATGCAAAAATACTCAACAAAATATTAGCAAACCGAATTCAAAAATACCTCAAAAAGATCATCCATCATGATCAAGTGGGATTCATCCCAGGGATGCAAGGATGGTACAACATTCAAAAATCCATAAACATCATCCACTACATCAACAAAAAGGACAAAATCCACATGATCATCTCCATAGATGCTGAAAAAGCATTCAACAAAATTCCACATCCATTCATGATAAAAACTCTCAACAACATGGGTATAGAGGGCAAGTACCTCAACATAATAAAGGCTATATATGACAAACCCACAGCCAACATTATACTTAACAGTGAGAAGCTGAAAGCTTTTCCTTTATGATTGGGAACAAGACAAGCATGCCCACTCTCTCCACTTCTATTCAACATAGTTCTGGAGGTCCTAGCCAGGGCAATCAGACAACACAAAGAAATAAAAGGCATTCAGATTGGCAAGGATGAAGTCAGACTGTCCCAGTTTGCAGATGACATGATATTGTACATAAAAAACCCTAAAGAATCCAATGCAAAACTACTAGATCTAATATCTGAATTCAGCAAAGTTGCGGGATACAAAATTAATACACAGAAATCTGTTGCTTTCCTATACACTAATGATGAGCTAGCAGAAAGAGAAATCAGAAAAACAATTCCATCCACAATTGCATCAAAAAGAATAAAATACCTAGGAATAAACCTAACCAAGGAAGTGAAAGATCTATACCCTGAATACTAGAAGACACTCCTAAGAGAAATTAAAGAGGACACTAATAAATGGAAATTCATCCCATGATCTTTGCTAGGAAGAGTTAATGTTGTCAAAATGGCCATCCTGCCTAAAGCAATCTACAGATTCAATGCAATCCCTATCAAAATACCTACAGCATTCTTCAATGAGCTAGATCAAATAGTTCTAAAAGTCATATGGAACCACAAAAGGCCCTGAATAGCCAAAGCATTCCTGAGAAGGTAGAATAAGGCAGGGGGAATTACATTCCCCGACTTCAAGCTCTTCCACAGAGCCACAGTAATCAAGACAATTCGTTACTGGCACTAGAACAGACGCATAGACCAGTGGAACAGAGTAGAGTGCCCAGATATAAACCGAAGCATATATGGTCAATTAATATACGATAAAGGAGCCATGGATATACAATGGGAAAATGACAGCCTCTTCAACAGCTGGTGTTGGCAAAACTGGACAGCTACATGTAAGAGAATGAAACTGGATTGCTGTCTAACCCCATACACAAAAGTATACTCAAAATGGATTTAAGACCTGAATGTAAGTCATGAAACCATAAAACTCTTAGAAAAAAATATAGGCAAAAATCTGTTGAACATAAACATTAGCAACTTCTTCATGAACATATCTCCCCGGGCAAGGAAAACAAAAGCAAAAATGAACAAATGGGACTATATCAAACTAAAAAGCTTCTGTACAGTAAAGGATACCATCAGTAGAACAAAAAGATATCCTACATTATGGGAGAATATATTCATAAATGACATATTCAATAAGAGGTTGACATCCAAATTATATAAAGAGTTCAAGCACCTCAACAAACAAAAAGCAAATAAGCCAATTAAAGAATGGGCAGAGGAGCTGGACAGACACTTCTCCAAAGAAGACATTTAGATGGGCAACAGGCACATGAAAAGATGCTCCACATCGCTAATCATCAGAGAAATGCAAATTAAAACCACAAAGAGATATCACCTCACACCATTTAGGTTGGCCACCATCCAAAAGACAAACAACAAATGTTGGCGAGCATGTGGAGAAAGGGGAGCCCTCCTACATTGCTGGTGGGAATGTAATTTAGTTCAACCATTGTGGAAAGCACTATGGAGGTTCCTCAAAATACTCAAAATAGAAATACCATTTGACCCAGGAATCCCACTTCTAGGAATTTACCCTAAGAATTCAGCAGCCCAGTGTGAAAAAGAAAAATGCACCCCTATGTCTATCACAGCAGTATTTACAATAGCCAAGGAATGGAAGCAACCTAAGTGTCCATCAGTATATGAATGGATAAAGAAGAGGTGGTATATATACACAATGGAATATTATTCAGCCATAAGAAGAAAACAAATCCTACCATTTGCAACAACATTGATGGAGCTAGAGGGTATTTTGCTCAGTGAAATAAGCCAGGCAGAGAAAGACAAGTACCAAATGATTTCACTCATCTGTGGAGTATAAGAACAAAGTAAAAACTGAAGGCACAGAACAGCAGCAGACTCACAGAATCCAAGAATGGACTAACAGTTACCAAAGGGAAAGGGACTGGGGAAGATGGGTGGGAAGGGAGGGATAAGGGGGAAACAGGGCTATTACAATTAGCACACAATGTAGTGGGGGTGGGGGTGGGGTGGGAGCATATGTGGAAGGCAGTATAACACGGAGAAGAGAAGTGTGATTCTATAGCATCTTTCTACGCTGATGTACAGTGACTGCAATGGGGTATGTGGTGGGGACTTGATAATAGGGGGAGTCTAGTAACCATATGTTGCACATGTAATTGTATATTAATAATAGAAAAAAAATATTTTCAGGAAAAAATTATCAATGCACCCAACATCAGAGCACCTAAATATTTAAAAGAAATACTAACAGAATTAAAGGAAGAAGTAGACTGGAAATCATTCATTTTACGAGACTTTAACACAGCACTAACATCAATGTAAGATCTAGTGAGTTCTGTGTCATATATGGATCCAGCAGCTCAGGATAAGAGCTGAACCTTTCATAATATTCACTTATTTTACACTCTCTGATTAAATAGTGCTCTATGAAATATATCTTATTCTCTTCCACCCCCTTTTGAAGATAGTTGCAAAAATCTGAAATAAATATTAGTAAATATTATATCTCATTTTACAGATAAGAAAAACAGTCCTAGAGAGCTTAAAAGAACTTCTCCAAGGTCACACAACAACTGAGGCATGAGAACCTAGAGTCAAACCTCAGCAGTTTGGTCCAGAACTGAAGTTCTTTTGCCACTCCACTGAGTCAGCATGTCAGCTGCTTCTCTTCTGTTCCACTCCTTTCCTGGTTCATGGAAAAATATTTCTCAAGCTACATAATTCATTCCACAATTCATGTGATGTCTCTGCCATGTTTAATGACACTAAAAACAATAATGATTCCTACAGTGTTTCAGCACTTGACAACCAATAATGGACAAAGTTTTTCAAAGCTTGGAACACTCTGCTGGGAAAATAGCTGAACAAAAAGTCTTACGTATTTTTGTCAGTAAAAACAGAGATGTGAGAGGCAGTATAATATGCATTTTCACTGCCAAGAAACTTGCGTAATGATTTTCTGCATCTTTAAAGCCCTAAATCCATGAAGGCTTTTTTATTGGTATTGAGTAACACACCATGCAAATAGCAGATATCATTCATATCCATCCCCTAGCTCCTTTTCATGTCATCCTTTATCTAGGAACTGTTAAAGCTTCCTCATTAACCATGCATGAACATTTGGAAAAATCACTGTATTCTCAGATATGTAAAAATGCAGAGAAAATTTTTTAGGAAGTATACCAAGTTATTAACAGATTATTAATCTCTAGGTTGTGGGTTTAAAAAAATATTTTTTGACCTTCTCAAAGTCTCTGCAATAAGTACATGTCACCTTCTAAATCATACAACACTTTTAAAGTCAGCTCAGAATATATAAATTTTTATAATCCTATAATTGTAGTTATGTAAAAAATATTTAGTAAAAGATTGGACGAAAATGTTAATAGTTTTTTTTCTAGATGTAGAGCAATTAGCTTTTTTCTCCCTTCTACTTTTTAGAATTTTCCAATTTTTTTCTAATTACCATTGTATCAGTCAAGATTTTTTATTATGAATAATAGAAATTGACTCCATCTACCTTGAACAGGGAAGGATGTATGAAAAGAACATTAAGTATTTAGGAATGCTGGGCATACATAGGAATGCTGCATTATATGAACTATATAAACACTCTAACTGTCCCTGTGTCTTTGTGTCACTCTCTCAAGGTTCAGATTTCTGGGCAGGATCATCTGATTCGCCAACATCAATCAGTCCTGTGTCCCTGTTCTACCCACCCAAGCACAGGGAGAAGGACTGTCTGCTTCTTGGCTGGGCTTCCCACAAGATTCACATAGTGGGGGATCCTCCAAATAGGTAGGGAGTTCAAATGTGGGATAGCTCAAAAAAAGACAAGTATCCACTAAAAGCAGATATTATTACTATTTTTTTTTTGCAGTGTCCCAGATCAGACTGCACAGCTGGTCTAATAAAGACACTAATCACCATAATTAGGCATTGCTTTTACAGTGAAAAAAATAAACCTTTTCTTTTTCGTTAAAACATAGACACTTTGTGTCACACATTGTGGATCAGAGGGCATTTTATTTTACGCAGTATGGATTAAAGAACAGGGTTTATTGGGAAAGTTATAACCCCAGGGTCTCCTACTAAGAGAAGGCACGTGTGCCCCAGCCTCCCTCAGTTCCCAGACAGGTGTGCTGCGGTGAGGTGCGGCAGGACACACCGGGTCTGTGTTTCCCCGGATGAACATCACCTCATTTGCTCTTTTTCTAGGTGCAATTTGCTAGTGGGAGTAAAATCAGACTGTCTGAGCACTGGGAAGTAGGAATTTAGAGTGCCAGGAGTTACCCAAGAAGGCTAATTTTCCAGAAAGGAGCCTCCTAGTGGGAGGAAGGGGTTGATGAGGGATAGTGTGGGACATGACACCCAGGTCTTGGCCTGGATAAGATGGTGCGTGTGCTGTTCATTGAGCCAAGGAACGCAGACTGAGGAGGGGCAGGTTCAAGGGAAACAATGAATTTGGTTTGGGACATGATGAAGCATCACCCCAGACAAGGTCAGAGTCATCATCGCACACTCACAGCAGCCTGTACCTCTCATTTGTATTGCTTATCCCAAATGCCATTAAGAAAATAATTGCATAATTAATATGGAATTTCTGTTCAAGATTGCAAGCTCCATGAGGCCTTGGCCCCAGGTTTAACCACTTCTGTACTACATCCCCAGCACCTGGTGTAGGGTCAAGCACAGAGTAAGAAGCCAATAAGTATGTGTTGAATGAATTAGTGAATCTACCCAGAGCCTTGCAGTAGGCAGCTGAATGCATAGATAGGACGCTGAGAGAAAGACCTGGAATGGAGGTCTACATTCAGAAGTGGTTCACACTTAGCTAGTTACTGACTCCAAGGCACTGGATAAGAGGGGATATCCACTGGGCTCGGGTGGGTTGAGAAATGAAGTAGCCTAAAGGAGAACCAGGGAAACCATCATCCAATGGGTGCAAGGAAGAAGAGCAGCCAGGAGCTAAGCAGAGAACTAAGAGAGGGCAGCATTCCAGAAGCTAGGGAGGAAAGAGTTTTAAGCGTGGACATGTCAATAGAGTTAAATGTTGCTGAGAGGTCTTGTAAGATGAAAAACACTAAAGGTTACAAAGCACTGTGTGCCTGGCACTGTTCTGACAGTTCTAAGTGTATTAACTCACTTATTTCTCATGACAACCATGTAAGGAAGATGTTATCATCATCATCTCCTCCCCAAGATGAGGAAACTGAGTGTCTCACCTGAGGTAGATTGCCCCCAGGCAAGTTCTCCCTGGATTCTGTGAGACCAAAAAATGACAATGGAACATTCCTGGGATGAAAGGGTTTATGCCCAACATTATTCCCACAGTGGCAGGCCAGTCACCAGAATCCCATTCACTCAGAGCAAGTCTGCATACACCAAGCTGGTCTCTGCCTCTGGGCCTCTCTGCTACCCCACAGCCATCTCAGTCTCTGTCCTTGGCACTGCCACCACTCCAGCCTCTGCTTTCCTGTAGCCCTGCAGCCATGCAGCAGCCCAGAGCACTGGGTGGAGCTCTTTATATAGAATCAATAACAATGTATTGCCCACACATGTGTAGTGAGCAAGCTGACCGGGGCCAGGTGAGAATCCTGGCCACAGGAACCTTCACTTTCTCCACACCCTCACTCCAGGCTCTGCCTCTCTTGCTCTCTCCTCTGGCTCTTCCCTGAGCACTAGGTGGAGCTCTTCCTATAGCAACACAGACAATTATGGCTCATTGCCAACAGGTGTGCAAGCACGTGCCTATGAGACTTGCCCATGCACAGTGGGCAAGTAAATTATGGTCAGGTGAGGATCCTGGCCATGGTAACTTCCATTTTCCCTGCACTCCACTCCTCCAAGATTCTCAACTCACAATCTACACACCCTTAATCCTCCATGATGGTCCCTGTGCAAGAAAGCTGGAACATTGTAACCAGATTCCATAACCGCAACAGAGGCTATTAAAACATACAAATAACAACAAAAATTATGATACAGATAACAGCAGAAATTATGTTACTCCTCAAGCCTGAGGAGAGACTGATTGCCACCAGTGGTCATTCCAGCTGTATTCAAACCAGTACTACTCAGATGAGTTCATGACTCCCACTTTCCATGCATACCCAGCAAGCAGCAATTTTTGCCAGAGTGTGTGCCCAATCCACACAGACATTAGAGGAGATTAACCTATAGGACAATAAGACACATTTTAATGATACCAATAGAGGGAAATCTTGCCTATCAGGTAGGATGCATTTTGTAATTGCTGCCACAGGGCAGGATGAGTTGTCAGGGAAGCCAGCTTTCCCAACTCTGATCCTGACAGAATGATCCCATCCACCCCTACATTCCAAAGACACAGGAACTCTGAAGGTTTCTGCCAAAACTAGGAGCCCAAACCCATCATCTCCACCTGTGTATAAGGGTGGAGAATAGAGTGCTTCATGACCTGGGGAGGCGGCTGCACCTCTCATTGAGGAACCTGTGGTTGCAGCGTCTTTATTTTCTTGATTAAAACTGGGAATGATTTATTTCTACCTCTTTATTCTCCCCTGGCTCCTCCACCATTTCCAGGGCTGATATCAGCTTTCTCATTCGGCACAGTGCCCCCTCTGCTACATCCTTTACCTTTTCCACAATGCCTTGCAGTGATGCTATCTCAGTCTTCAACAGCTCTCTTACCTTCACCTCAATGCCTCACAGTTGGAATTCTTGGCTGCCTTTTCTCATACTTCTTGCAGAAGTTCAACCTCCTCCTTCATGGCTTTTGCCTCTTCCACAGTGCCTTGCTGCACTGCTGTCTCATTCTGCAAAGAATCTTTGACTTTCTCTGCAGCAACTCGCAGCTCACATTCTTGCATGGCCTGTTGTCATGCTTCTTACAGGAGTATGTCCTTCTCCTTCACGGCCTTTACGTCTTCCACAGTGCCTTGCAGTCACACCATTTCATTCTTCAACACATCTTTTACTTCTCTTACTTCTTCCACAGCACCTTGTAGCCTGAGTTCTTGTGCTGTCTCTTCTTGTGCTACCATTACATCCTTCACCATCTCCATAGCACCTCACAGCAATGTCATCTCAGACATCAACAAGTCTTTTACCTCCTCCACAGCACCTCACAGCCTGCATTCTTGTGATGCCTTTTCTCATGCTTCTTGCTGGAGTATGTCCCTCTCCTCTATGGCCCTTCTTATCACTGTGAGGAATAGCCAACCCATGGTTCCCACTGCCTCACGGGCACTCTGTTTCTTTAAGGGATGCCCTATTCTGCAGAGGGCCTCCTCTACTGCCTCAAGCATCACTTCCACCTCCCCCAGCATTTAACTCTAAGTGTATTAACTCGTTTGATGGCAAGTTATTAACTCATTGATGGACATTGATCTGGGAGCCCATGAGACATGCAGAACTTCAGGCCCTAGCCCAAATTTCTGAATCAGACTCTGTGTTTCAACAAACTCTTCAGGTGATTCATATGCACAGTGGAGAAGTGTAGGACTAGATGATCTTTGAGAACTTTGGCTGAGAAGAGAGAAAAAGAGAAATGTAGTGTTAAGTGAGAAGTTTTTCTTTATAGGATGGAGAGACATGAGCATGTTTATAAACTTAGAACAGTGGTTGGCAACCCCAGCAGCACATTAGAAGCACCTGGGATGATGTTAAACAAATGACTAATCCCTGAGCCCCATCCGCAGAAAATCTGTGTGGCCCCTGTGATGTGGGGCAGGAGGGTGGAAGTCTACTCAAGGGAAAGGCACAATTCAGGAAGGATGGGTTGGAGGTGCAGGTGCCAGGGAATGATGAATGAATGAGAACTTCCTCAGAAAAATGAGAAGAGATGGGATGATGAAGAAATGAAGAGGAGATGTTTTGGGGAAGGAGGAAAAGCAGTACTAGTAAAGCGGATAGAGGTCAATTTAGAGAGGGTGGGGACCAACAGGGAGAGAGGCCCTTGAAGGGGATCATACCTGAGAGCCATGATTGATTGGTTGACTGATTGATTTTTTAAATTTTAACTAGGACATGTGTGGTGTGGCAGGAATGGTTTGTTGTTTTTTTTTTAACAGGGACCTTTTTTAAAATTAAAGTATCATTGATATACAGTCTTATGGTGGTTTCACATACACAACACAGTGGTTCAGCATTCACCCATGTTATCAAGTCCTCACCCCCTCCAGTGCCATCACCGTCTATCAAGAATGGTATTTTAAAAACTTAAGTTAGATGATGTTACTGGTTTGCTCAAAGCCTTGCAGTACCTTCCCATCACACATGGCTCACTATGCCCTTGCTGACTTCATTCTCTGCTTTCCATTGACCTCCAGCACACCAGGCTCAGTGCTTCATGTTCCTGCCTCAGGGTCGTTGTACTTGCTATTCCTATTTACATGCTGCTCTCCCTCCAAATGTTCACATGCCCTGCTCTCTCACTTCTATGGGGTCTCCTCCAATGTCCTCTCTGCAGAGGGGACCTCCCTCATCACTCTCTGTCCCATTCTTCTGAATTGTTTTCTTTCACTACCCAATATCATGTCATAAACTTACTTGCCTATTTATTTAAGGTCACCTCCTCTGCCAGAATGTAAGTTCCATGGGAGCAAGGATTTGTTTTGCTTACCCACCACCTAAACAGACAGGCACAGAGGCGGCGCTTGCAAAAAGTTTAATGAGTAAATAAATGGCTGCTGCTGTTTGTTGAAAATAAATAGGATGCCCAGATGAAAAGGCACTGCTGAGATGCGTGGGGAAAGTGATTAGCCAGGGAGACTGAGGGCAAATGGGATGGTTAAGGACAAGTAAATGGCATCTTTAAAGGCCCAGCTGAGGACGAGTGCAGAGTTGTGATGGCAGAAGGGACAGTAAACAGATGCAGTGTCTGGTGTGTGTGAGAATGTGGTTTCTGCCCTAGGCCACCTACTCCCTGTATGGTGCTGGGCAAGTCTGTCCATCTTTCTAAGCCTCAATTACCGTATCCGTAAAACGAGGCTGATAATCAAAGTGCCTTCTATCCAAGATGGTGGAGTTAAATGAGGTAATAGCCATGGAGGGCCGGGCAAGAGACAAGCTCTCGATGTGAGTTACTAATCCATCCAAGATTGTGCGGAGAGTGTGAAATGTTGCAATATAAACAGATTTTTCTAAGTTTTGGTCCAAAATGTCCTACGCTGGAGTAGATGTGATGTGTTACCTTGCCCCCAACCACGCACCCACACTAACACGTTTCCACCTTGCCAAACCCATCACTGGCTTTTCTTTTTTCTGATGATTCTTCTGAGAGCTGGCCTAGAGCCTGTCACAATATTTCTCCATAAATATTTACTGATGTTCACTGACTTCTCCCAAACCTTGCTGCTTAGTTGTTTCCTGGTCAGGAAAATCTCTGTGTGGAGTGGAAAGCGATTAGTGTCTCCAGCCTCCTTAGGGGAGAATGGGCTAGGTAGGAAGACAGAGTTTTGTGGGTTCTGAATCATCTGTAAGGCTGGCATAGTAAACGTAGCTCAATAGGAGAGGAGTGGGTTTGGTCCTCTGGATCTTCTCTAAGAATCCATCGGGCATCCAAGGGCAGCCAGGGGCCCAGAAGGCGCTGGGCTTTCGGCTCCTTTAAGAGGCGTGGCCGCTGTGCACCGCCCCGGGGCGTGATTGGCTGAGGCTGCTATCCCGGAGGCAGGACTCTGTTACTTGGGAACAGCGCGGGGGCTTCGGGGGCATCTGCGGCGGCTGCGCGGAGGAGCGAAGTGCTTTCTGGGGCCGGGGCTGCGCGACAGCGCTGGGGGCTGTGGTGAGCGCCGCGCAGGCCGTACAATTATCCGCCCGGAGGCGCCGCCGCCATTGCCGCCTCGCTGGGTGAGCTCGTCCCGCCCGCCGAGCAGGGCCCCAGCGGGTCGCCGGCATCATGGGCCAGTGCGGCATCACCTCCTCCAAGACGGTGCTTGTGTTTCTCAACCTCATCTTCTGGGTGAGCGGGGCCGGCGGGGGACCCGGGAGAGGCCTGGGCTGAGGCGCTTGTGGGGCCCGGTCGGGGCTGGGGCTGGGCCAGGGCCGGCGCTTCGGGGGCCGCGGTAGCGAGCTCGGGAAGGCTACAGGGCCCTGCGGCGGAGGCGCGGGGAGGTCCCTCGCGGGCCTGGGTGAAGGCCGCTGGCTTGCAAGGGCGAGAGGGGTAGTCCTCGGGGCGTCTGGGGGTCTCCGCGCTCGGCCTGGAGCCCCGACTGGCTGGCGCGACGCCAGCGGCCCGGCGCGGAGAGGCTGGGCGGATCTTCCCAGCCCTCGGCCTGGAGCGGCCTGCCGGACCGAGAGCACTCGGCACACATTCTGTCGGGACGTCAGCCCGAAATAGGATACTCCCCAGAGGGTGAGGCTCCGCTCCTTTGGTCAGGGCCCGAGTGCCCGCAGCTCCGGCGGCAGGCCCTCGGCGTGTGCGCAGGCGGTGCAGGATGCCGGCATGCTACCGGCTCTGGGGTGAGGGACTTCCACTTGGAGCTCTTTGTGTACGGAGAGCTCGTTGGATGGTTACCAGACCAGAAAACGGAAAGGTTTCAACTTGATAAGACAGACAATCCTTTGACCAAGAAAATCAGTCTGTTTGTTTAGGTGATGAACATGGGCAGCCTGAGGTCATAAACCTTAGTTGAAGATGATTCAGGTGTCAGAAGATTTGAAAGCGATAAAGTCACTTTCAATAAAAGGTGGCTTTTGAGTATTTTGGGGGGGCACGCCCACAGAGGAGTGATTATAACCACTTCAACTTCAGGTCCTTATGTCACCAGGGACTTTTGTAATAACCTGTGTTCCTATCAGTCTCTCCACCCTCTAGGCCGCCTGGACCTTGCACCCGGATAAATCTTATTAAGCGTTTCTTCCCTCACATCACTTTTTTTTTTTTAAACAAACCACCCGCCCCACTCCTAAATCCGCAGTAGTAGAATAAGGTTCAACCTCCTCTGGTATTGCAGTTGAAGTCTTCAATCCCCTTTCCTTCCTCATGACTGGCCATGTTCTTAAACCCTTGCTGCCCTGGACAGACTTCTTTATCCACAGTCCCCAGGATATGCCTACTTCTCATACTTTTTTGTGGCCACATTCAACTTCCTCCCACACATACATCTAACTTAGAAAGAATCCTTTCTTTCTTACACGCCCACTCCCAAACAAAGGATGAAACTTTTCATATCCTGACTGCTGTAGCATAAAAGGGTAATTATAAATAATAAGGTACTTATTGCACACATGTATTGCTATAGAGTCTTGGAGGATATTTACAGTGTGAAGAAGAGTCCTGACTGATAGTACCTGTTTACAGTCACTCACAGGGCCTGGGGCTTCCATGATTTCTTTTATAATTAGAGCAGTGTTTCTTATACTTCAGTTTGAGTTACAGGCCTTTTAAAAAGGTAAAAGAATTTTCAGGGATTCCCCAGATGAGAAACACTCTATTAGATGATATGATAACTTAGGCAGAGACTTGGCTTGTGTCTTTCACAGTTTCTTGTGATTTTTATGGACATGGCTATTTGATTTGATTTGATTTTGAAGAAGAATAACATGAATTCCAGGCTGTTCTAGCTAGGGACTGAAATTGTTGATATAAGAAAATATTAGAAATACGGGAGCCATTTTCTTTAAATAATTGTCATTTACTCAAAAATATAAGTTAATTCTAAGTGATTGCTCATGACGTTTGGAAATTGTGTAAGTAGATGCATTATTGGTAGTTACACATAAGTGAAGAAAGTTACGTTAAACTTCAGCTGTGCTTTTCTTAGTGAGTTATTGTCAAGACTAATGTCATCCTGTGTAGTAAAAACATACTTTATCTAGGTTAGTAGGATAGTAAAGTTTTTGTGAGCTGTGATAAGGAATTAAGCAGACGTACAGGGGGAAAGAACTGTGGCTTAGTGAAATACTAATGAGGAAACAGTATTAGAGTGACTCCCAACAAACTATTGGAATCTGGTGATGGTGTTAATAACTAATATTTATTTGAGTGCTTAATACACCCAAGGCTTGTGCTAAGCCCTTCCAGTGTCTTCAGAAGCCCCACCTGGCAGGACATATTATTATGCTTATTGTATAGATGAGGACTTTGAGGTTTACTGAAGTTAAAGTAGCACAACCAAGGTGTGGCAGAGCCTGTGTTCAAATTTAGGCTGTTCTGTGCTTTAGAGCCTGTGGTGTTAGAGCAAAGTGTGATTTTTTAAATGATTTGTAGAGAGGAAGGAACTTGTCTCTTTAGGAAGAGTCTCTAAAACATACTGATTTTAACCCTGTTTAGAACTTCTACAAGTATTTATACTATTTAACATGTCAGTTTTTAAAAAAATTAGGTCATTATGAGGAAGTACATAAAACAGATGTTAACCAGTTCTTCTTGGGAATTTGTAATGTATCCTTCAGTTCTAGTAAGTGTATTTTTATTTAGTTGTTCCCCCTACTCCACTTGCTGTTTTAATGCCTTAATGTGTAAGTAGAAGAACAAACATTTCTTGCATAGAACACATCAAAAGTGTTTCTAGGTTCCCTGAGGCAACTTTGTAAAGACTTTTAAACTCTTATTTGTACTGGCTTTTCACTATCAGATGGGAATGGTTGATTGTGGATAAGTGTTAAAGTTTAATTGCCTTGGCAAGATTTTTTTTTTTTTGCAAGATCTTTAAACTATACCTTTTAATATCTTGATATTCTGGTTTGGTTGACAGTTTGTGCAGTGAACTGTGATGTGGAAATAGACATGTACCTGGTATACTTAGGCTTGGCACTAAATGATCTGATAGCCAAAATTGTTAATGTTTACCTGGTCTAGATTATTTTGGACAGTGCAGTGTAAGAAAGTTACTGTGGAAAGGCACAAACTAAAAGGGGAAACAATTGTTTCTGAAATGCTGAGGGTTGTCTTATTGGAAATAGTTCCTCTCCAGATTCCAGAATATTAAGGTTTGTAGCTTGTTTGAAAGGTAATTTTGGACAACTGAAAGGATGTACAACTTGGATCTCTCTCCAGATTCCAGAATATTAAGGTTTGTAGCTTGTTTGAAAGGTAATTTTGGACAACTGAAAGGATGCACAACTTGGATCTCTTTGTTTTTTATGGAATGGCATAGCTTTAAATGTAAGTGTTAGTGCCAGACCCATGATAATGTATGGAAGGCAGGAGTGATTGAGGTACCTGACTAAAATTTGAAGGCTATTTGGAACAGTCATTAGCCTCTTCTATAAACTGCACCTTTGTACCAAGAAAAGTTTATTATTTCAGTAGGTCATTTCATCTGACCCAGGAGGCCTCATCTAAAACAAGTTTAAATCAGTACTTTTTATATTTTATTCTTTTAAGTTAATTGAGTACTTAATCAAGTTTCATGCTGTACAGATCCCCTTTACTTTTTCAACCCTATGAGAAAAACCAGTTGACAAGTATTTATTTTACTCATGTGTGTTAGAATTATAGGGACTGCAGGAGAAAGTTTTGTCCATGCCTGTAGAATTTATAATCTGGCACATCTATTTAGGCTGTTGTTTTCATCTGTGTGAGAGGTGATAGTAACACTAAAACACCTATGGAGTAGGTAGGAAGTACCAAAAGAAGGTCAGGCACTTTTTAAATGCCTTTAGAAACAACTTGAGAATGTGGCACCTTCACAAATCATTATTCACTCATGAAACCTTTCACATCACATTTTCCTCTTGAATATGTATAATGAAGGAAAATTTGTTCAACAAATTTAACAAATATTTGAGCACCTAGTTTGTGCTTATATTACTGAAAATGGTGAAAAAGACAGTTGATGATCTTGTTATTACAGAACTATCTTTCTGGTGGAGCAAGACAGTTAAAAACTAACGAGGAAAATATCAGACAGTGATGTGTTATGCAGAGAATTAAAACGGAGTGATGTGATGGATTGATTGGGTGGTTGCCTTAGGTTGACAAAGAAGGCTTCTCCAAAGAGGTAAAATTTAATTTGGAATATAAGGAGCTGATTTTGGGGTGTGATAGGGAGATGAGGGGCATTCAAGATAGAGTATGTTCAAATTACTAAAAGAAGGTTCATGCTTTTGTTTAAAAAAAAAGTATCATGAAGTATTTCAAGGAAAACGTCCTGTCACAAATCTCCTTATACATATTTTGTATTTTCCAGTACATCCTACACATTGAGTTGGGGATATGATTCTTTTAAGCCGGAACCTTCATCTGACATCCTGGAATTTGTTTCTCTACCTCTTGTATTTCTGTCATCGTGATGACTGCTCAGACAAAGACTGTGTCATGGGAACACACCTTCAGCTAACAGACTTTTTTTCATAGTTGTTCAATTCACTAGATGAAAAACTTAACTTTGTTAGTAAGAGGGTAATGGTACATAATAGACCTAGTTCTTTACTTGTCTTTGACAGTTAAGGAAATGAGTGTTTCCAGTGTTACTACATTCGCAGTCATCTGTCCACTGACCAAGGACCTTATGGCTCTGAGTAATCATTAACTGAAAGAACTTGGCATTGGGAACTTGAAATTAGCCAGGTCACCATATACAGGAAAAGCTCTGTTTAGTTGCAATTTAAGGAATAGATTGTTTATTAGCTTTTTAGGATATTTATCATGCATTGAAATACTCTAATGAATTTTATTCCATAAGATCCAATTCAGGTTAGGATTTTTGCAGAAAGTTTATTACATAAAATTTATCCTTGCACCAAACAAGGATACCCTAAGAGTCTTCACTTAATAAGTGTTTGTTGAATATCTAGGCTTTACCTGTTTCTGAGAAATACAGAAAGCAAAAAGACATAGTCCTTCCTGTCTAACAGTTTATGGGCAGAGGGGGCAGACAGGCAAAATCTTCTAATAGTTCATTGAATTTAATTTCTAGGTGTACCTTACCCCCCTAAATCATACCATAGACAGTTTCAAGTCTTCCTTTAAAAATACTGTCATCTCCTCCCCCTCCCCACTCCCCACCTTACTAGTTGGGTAGAGTCAATAGATGAGAAAAATTATTTGTATTTATGTATTTGTTTTTTTATTTTACTGAAGGGGTCAACGTATTGTATTTTGCATTGTTCCGCTACTGATTAAACACGTAACCCAGCACGAACAAACTAATATTGTAAAGTTTAAGCACCCCAGGCTCCTATGGTAATAATGGCTCTTTTTGTAGTTAGAAAAAGGTATGGGGACAGAGGGTCTCAAAGAAAAATGTGTGTTTGAATTAATGCTTCTCAGATGACCCCTGGAACACTGCAATATGAAAATTTCCATGCTGTTACAATAATTTGGCTGTAGCAATTGGTTGATCTCCATTTTCATTGCCACCTGAATGTTTGAGTTTCAACTGGTAGGTAAAAATTGGATTAAATAGAACAACTTTGTTAAGATGGATAAATAATGACTATAAAAAACAAAGACAGAGAAGTGAAAATGGGGCAGAATTGAGGAACATGACCTTTGGAATATCATCAGAGTATTAAGGGGTGTAAAAAGATTTAAATATTTCTTTAAGAATAATGGCAATAATGATTGATAACAGTGATGTTGGTAATGCAGAAGTGCCTTGTGAAAACTTTACAATAGATATTTTTCTTTTTTTTAATGGCCTTGCTCCTTGAAAGGTGATATTTATGAAAAAAAAGGATAATGTGTACTGAAAAAATCAGAATTGTGTTAGATAATTGAAATAAAGGTGAGTCGAAACCAGATAGACCCAAGAAAAGTGATTAATGGGGAAATTAGCAGAGGTCCCTAAAATTGTTGGGATTGAAGAAGTGCCTATTTTATGTTGGTGGGTAAGGATAGATACAGGAATTAATTTGTGAGAGAACAATAAAGTCTTAATTTTAGATGTAATTTTAAATATTTACTTTCCTGATTATGCAAATAAAAACTTGCTTTTTAAAGTAGACACTAAAAAAGTATTTTAAAAAAAACACATTACCATAATTCCTGAGACAAACAATATTAACATTTTGATGTGTTTTTTATCAACACACCATTAAAATTATTAAATTATCCTTTAACAAAATATTTAAGGGCTCTAATGCAAGTATATCTCTGGATGTCAGGGTTTTTTCTTTTTCTTTTGTTTTTGTCATTACAGTTTTTAAAAAATAATATCACATTTTAATGAACATACCTTCTATACAAATCTTTGTTTTCATATGACATATTTTTTCAAGGATAGATTCCTAGAAGTGGAATTAGTTGGTACAAAAGCCTAAAAGCTGAGGCTGGTATGTGTTGCCAGATTACTTTCCAGAAAGATTACTCTGTATTAATCTGAAATCCAGGCTGAGGGCCCTCTCTGCACGCTCACACATCTTTGTATACTGTTTGGCTTTATTATTGACCAGTTTGTTAGGTAGAAAATGCTTAGTAAATATAACTTTAATTTCTGAAAGATTTGAAATCTTTGAAATAGTGGGGTTTTTTTTCTTGAAAGTTGATAAGAAAGTAAATGAAATATGCAGGCATTGGACTTGGTAAAAGAGTAATTATGTTAAATGGTGTGAAGTATTTTGTCAGAGTAAGAGTTGAAACAAAGCATGTTTGGACTACAGAATAGTATGGTAAATGGAATGCTAAAAGATTTAAGGTAATTTTAAGACACTTATAATAGCACAAGGGTGGAGTTTTGCGAAGCTTTCAGAAATGCACTGTACAGAATTACCAATGGATTCCTTGTAGGAGACAAGTGAGGTACATAAAAAACTAATATGACTGTCCAGGAAACTGAATGAAATATGAAAAGATTTGCACATAAGATGGGATTTCTGCTGGCACTTTTACCTTCTCTGCTTCCATTTTGAAATTTGCTCATGCAAAAAGTAGAGTACATGGTGGTTTTTCTTTTTTTTATTAAGGTATTATTGATATACACTCTTATGAAGGTTTCACATGAAAAAGCAATGTGGTTACTACATTTACCCATATTATCGAGTCCCCACTCATACCCCAATTCAGTCACTGTCCATCAGTGTAGTAAGATGACACAGATTCACTGTTTGCCTTCTTTGTGCTACACTGTTTTCCCTGTGATTCCCCACACCATGTGTACTAAACATAATACCCCTCAATCCCCTTCTCCCACCCTCCCCACCCACCCTCCCACACCCCTCCCCTTTGGTAACCACTAGCTCCTTCTTGGAGTCTCTGAGTCTGCTACTATTTTGTTCCTTCAGTTTTGTTTCATTGTTATACTCCACAAATGAGAGAAATCATTTGGCACTTGTCTTTCTCTGCCTGGCTTATTTCATTGAGCATAATATCCTCCAGCTTCATCCATGTTGTTGCAAATGGCAGGATTTGTTTCCTTCTTATGGCTGAATAGTATTCCATCGTGTATATGTACCACCTTCTTCTTTATCCATTCATCTACTGATGGACACTTACGTTGCTTCCATATCTTGGCTATTGTAAAAAGTGCTGCAATAAACATAGGGGTGCATATGTCTTTTTGAATCTGAGAAATTGTATTCTTTGGGTAAATTCCAAGGAGTGGGATTCCCGGGTCAAATGGTATTTGTATTTTTAGTTTTTTGAGGAACCTCCATATGCTTTCCATAATGGTTGAACTAGCTTACATTCCCACCAGCAGTGTAGGAGGGTTCTCCTTTCTCTGCATCCTCGCCAGCATTTGTTGTTCTTAGTCTTTTGGATGGTGGCCATCCTTACTGGTGTGAGGTGATATCTCACTGTGGTTTTAATTTGCATATCCCTGATGATTAGTGATGTGGAGCATCTTTTCATGTGTCTGTTGGCCATCTCAATTTCTTCTGTGGAGAACTGTCTCTTCATATCCTATGCCCATTTTTTAATTGGGTTATTTGCTTTTTGGGTGTAGAGGCATGTAAGTTCTTTATATATTTTGGATGTTAATCCCTTGTTGGATATGTCATTTACAAATATATTCTCCCATACTGTAGGATGCCTTTTTGTTCTGTTGATGGTGTCCTTTGCCATACAGAAACTTTTTAGTTTGATGTAGTCCCATGAGTTCATTTTTGCTTTTGTTTCCCTTGCTCAAGGAGATGCGTTCAGGAAGAAGTCGCCCATGCTTATATTCAGGAGATTTTTGCCTATGTTGTCTTCTAAGAGTTTTATGGTTTCATGACTTATATATATTCAGGTCCTTGATCCATTTTGAGTTCACTTTTGTGTATGGGGTTAAACAATAATCCAGTTTCATTCTCTTGCATGTAACTGTCCAGTTTTGCCAACACCAGCTGTTGAAGAGGCTGTCATTTCCCCATTGTATATCCATGCTCCTGTATCATATATTATATGGTTGGGTTTATATCAGGGCTCTCTAGTCTGTTCCATTGGTCTATGGGTCTGTTCTTGTGCCAGTACCAAATTGTCTTGAGTACTGTATTGCCCAGTTTTTCTTGACTATTTTTTCTCTCAACATTTGAATCACTTCTCCTTTACCAAGTGATTCTTTGAGGCAAAAATTACTATGAAGTAGCAGTTCACAGAAGCAAGCAAGAACTCGTCCAGACGCTGTGCTTTCAGCCCAACATCAGATGGTCCCTCATTTTTACACTGTCCTGATTCTTGCCAGTTCTAGACATGAATCGCCAACAACTGTATACCACTGCAGGAATTTCACTTCTTTTCTTCTTTGCTTTATTTTCACCCAGATGTTCTGTAGGATGCTTCCACCTTTATGTTTCTAAATTTCCATACAGATAACACTTTTCACAACAGAGCTATTTTATCTCCTTGGTTGTAACAAGTCTGTTTCGTTTTTAATATTGCCATATTCTAGTGGCAAGTTTCACTACAGTTGATGTGCCCCTTTTCATTTCCTAGTTCTTCTTCCTTAGAAAATTAAAGAATTTAGTAGTTTTGTGGATTTTAGCATTTTATCAGCTGTTTCTTTTACAGAGGATTTGAAAAGTACAAAAAACCCCAACTAGTTTCTAAATGATAGAAAAAGCAATCTTAGGTAAGATGAAATTTTAAGAGACTTCACATTTGGGTGTAGGTAGTGGAGGGTTAAAAGGATAAAATTAAGTATGCTTCTGGAACTCATACTAACAAAATTTTATAACAGGATAGCTTTTGTTTTTTAGAGGAACAGCTTGGTGTTGTGGGAAACCACTGGCTCTCCTAAAGTTTTAAAATTCTGTGACAATTTAGAACATGAGTTTACTAAAAGGCAAAGAATGATTTTTAAAAAATTATTCTTTCTTAGTTTCAGCTCCCAGCCTTTCCTTTAAATTTCTCTTCACTTCTTTGTAAAAAAAAAAAGGGGGGGGTGAATATTTTTAGTATACTGTCCTGGCACAAATCCTCCTTATAGGCTCAGATTTTTTCAGTGGTGGCTAAAGCAGTTCAGCTGCTTCCAAGTTCCACATTTCATCACCTCTTCTGTTGCATGCCCCTGCCCCCTCCCCCACTGCTGCTTTGTTGGCAAAGCTCAGATCCTTTGACAGATCCCAATCCCATCATGACCCTTCAAAAGAAGGATTTAATGCAAGTCACCTTTTAGTCTTTTTAATAGCCACAGCTCCTATGTTAAAAATCATTGTGACTGCAAAGTCCCTATGCATACTAGTTGGGAATTCTTACCTATCCCTTTATCATACAGCTCTGCCTGTGGTTCTCATACCAATGGTTGGAGGTCATTAAAGCATTTGCTTATTGTTGTTTTTAGGTCTTCCGTTACTGGTAGGACACCTAATCTATATTTTCAGAGAAACTGATGTCATTTCATAAGTTGTCAATTATGCAACTTAAAATAAAAGCACTATATACAAAGAACAGACCAATAGTTACCAAAGGGAAAGGGACTGGGGAAAATGGGCGGGAAGGGAGGGATAAGAGGGAAAAAGGGGCATTACAATTAGCAGATGTAATGTTGGGGGGGGGGCACGGGGAGGGCTGTACAACACAGAGAAGACAAGTAGTGATTCTATAGCATCTCACTACGCTGATGGACAGTGACTGTAATGGGGTTGGTGGGGGGGACCTGATGAAGGGGTAGTTTAATAACCGTAATATTGCACATGTAATTGTAGATTAATGATAATAAAATAAATTAAAAAAAAGCACTATATACAGATGCCACTAAAGGAAGAAAATTTTGAAGTTGTCTTCAATTTAGGAAGCACAGACACTGTTTACAAGTAATTTGACATACATGGTCCTATGTCAGCGATCAGTGCAGTTTCCGCTGTGGTGTGTACAACTGGTAAGTTGCTTCCTGCTGTATGTTGTCAAAATACATTCTCAGCTCTGCTGTGTGGTTTGGATGTTGACTGGTTTGCAGCCTGAGCAAAAAACTGCTCTCCGGTCTATTAGAAAAGAATAGGCAGCTTTACAAATGGCATCTCCTGTGACTCTTCCATTGCATTCATTACATGTCTGGTTCTTATTGCTGTTGGTTTTTCTGCCATCTCAGTCTCAATTTCAGGTGAATGTTTCAGTCTGGGATGAATAAATGTTCTGGAAATTAATGTTCTGGAAATAAAGGAGTTTGGTGATTAGTGGAATATAGAAGTAGGGCAAGGAAAGTATAGAGTAACTTTTAGTTACAACTAAAATTAGATGTCTGGTGCCTTTTGCTATGATAGGAGATTAGATGGGGTGGGGAGAGGGATTGAGGTAGGTTGAGGGTGAGGTGACTGTGGAACTTCCAGGTGAGGATGTGTAGGTCTGAGACGATAGCTTAGGTAATGAGCTGCAGTGACCGGTGAAGCCCCGGCTGGTATAAGCCCTGCCTTACTGAGGGTATCTACAGTGAGCAAAGGTGTACTCCCACTGCCCGCTGATCTATATTGGACATATAGGCCCGAGCAACGATTTTATTGGCCTAGTGTAAGAAAATACATTGAAGATGCTGAAGCTTTATTGTCCCATAGACTTAAGAAATAAACTGAGTTTTCAGGTTGAGGGTAGTTAATGATATTCTAATACCATTATGGAGACTTCAGTTTGAAGATTAATGATTTATATGTTAAATTTTAAAGGATAGTGGAATAATTCTTTTCCTGTAAGTCTCAAGGTGCTCTACAAATGATAATTCGTTACACCAAATATTTTAATACTTAGCCTCACACTGCATTTGATCGTTCACACATAAGCAAGTGGTATTGGGCTGTCATCATTGAGCTGGTGTACACAATGATAACAGAATTGACAGTGATAGAGGAAAGTGTATGTACAACCGTGCAGCTGCAGAATAGCAGCTGAAATAAGTCATATCTGTTCTCTGACTTTCTCTGCTCACTTTCCGCTTAGGTGCTGTAAATAAAACCATGTGATTCAAAGTGTAGTTCAAGAATCAGCCTCATCAACATCACCTGGGAGTTGGTTGGAACTGTGGAGCCTCAGGCCCTAACCCCAGAACTACTGAACCTGCCTGCAGTTTAATAAGGTCCTTAGGTGATTCCTGTTCACATTAGAGCTTGAGAAGCATCATTCTAAAGAATAACTAGATCTAAGGGTTTGCAAAATTCTTTAGTAACTGAGCCCTCTGGCTCTCTGCCATTTCACAGTTTTGACTAGGACAGTTAGTTTTTTGGAAGTAAGTATCACAGTAATGAAATGTTCTCACTAATGAATGATAGGAGACTTTTCAGCTTCACTGGAAAAAAGTCTACAAATAGATTCAGAAGTGTTGGGAAATTTCATTAAATTATAGCCTACTAAGAAATAGTCACAGCATTTTACTAGTCGGACTTAGAGACTTACCAGTGCTCTGATCTTGTTTTCTATAGGGAGCAGCTGGCATCTTGTGCTATGTGGGAGCCTATGTCTTCATCACGTACGATGACTATGACCACTTCTTTGAAGACGTGTACACTCTCATCCCTGCTGTAGTGATCATAGCTGTTGGCGCCCTGCTTTTCATTATTGGGCTAATTGGCTGCTGTGCCACAATCCGGGAAAGCCGCTGTGGACTCGCCACGGTAAGTTAGTGCATCTCTGACCACGTGTTGTCATATGTGGGTTTGTTTCATTTGTGTTACTTGCTTGAATTGAACATGAAACTCCATAGGCTGGCTGTTGTAATTGAAACAGAATTAGCATTTGCCTTAAACTTGAAGCAGTTATCTCAGATAATTGCTTTTTTTTGGCAAGGGAGTATTTTGAGTTATTGTTTCATTTGTGTTTAATTTTTGACAATGTTTCCTTACAGTTTGTCATCATCCTACTCTTGGTTTTTGTCACAGAAGTTGTTGTAGTGGTTTTGGGATACATATACAGAGCAAAGGTATGTTGTCTACTGTAACTCCTATGTTTTAGAAGGTGGTTTAAGTTTTTCAAGTGGAGTAAAACATTCATTTTATCAGAGTAAACATTTTCTTTTGCCTTACTTCGGTTTAAAAATCTAAAGTTAATTAGAAATTATACAGAAAACAGGTTGGTGTTTGCCAAAGATGGGAGTGGGGGTTGGGTGGGGGGGTTGGCAAAATGGGTTAAAGGGGTTATAAGGTACAAACTTTCAGTTATAAAATAAGTCATGGGAGGTGTAAGGTGCAGCATGGCAACTATAGGTAATAATACTGTAGTGCACTTGTGAGAGTTGCAGTGGGAGTAGAACTTTAAAGTTCTCATCGCAAGAAAAAAAAATGCTGTAACTATGTATGATGATGGAACTTAACTTATCAGTGATCTTTTTGTATTATATACAAATACCGAATCATTATATTATACACCTGAAACTAATATAATGTTACATGTCAGTTATACCTCAGTTAAAAAATGCATTTAGTAAACACACAAGTCCAGTTTCCTGGCTTAATAGTACACACTAGAGAGCCAAGCTCTTATGTTTAAGAATCTGCAGTGTTTTTGGCTCCTTTCTGAGCAGTTCTCACCACTGAAGGTGCACATGTAGGCATCAAAGATGGTGTTTAGTGTGGATTCTTATCTCAGGAGTGCTCCTGAAAGCTTAATTGATTTTTTTATTTCAGTTGTTATATATTTTCCTGCCACAGAAATTTTTTTATGTATAATGCTGTGTTAGTTGGGGTCTTCTGAAAAGCAGGTGCAAAGATGGAATTCAATGTACATGGATTGTTTTAGAGGAAAGGCCTATGAGAGAAAATGGGACTGGCTGAGAGCTGTCAGGCCATGATGCAGATGTAATCCCAAGTACTTGTTGGTGTAGTTATGTAGCTAATTAAATATTAACTAACTCTGGAACAGATGAGTACATGAAAAAAGAATACAAAATTGAGTAATTTGAAAAGCCTTGGTAAAAACACATAGTCACTAAAACATATTTTTGATCAGATATGGGTAAGACTACTGTAAAATTTTAGGGAAATTTTATTAATATCTAGTGGAAATCTATACTTTTATTGTGTTGCAACTCAAAGAAACCAAAATTGGAAGTCATTGTTGATGCATTAAGGATGTGATTTGTACAAAGCAAATGATAAAGTGCTCTAACCAATGGATCCTAGCAAAGAAAAAATGATAGGCTTACATTTTAAGATTGGTGTGAATATACATTTCTATGCTTTTAAGCTAAATGAAAATGTTTATTTTTTTTTAAGTCTGTGATTTTTTTGGACTTTCTCAATTAACCAACCAACTTCTCCTGACCATGGGAGGCTTCTCCATTTGTCAAATACAGTACACTGCATTTACCACTAATTTTAACATACAGGATAATAATGAAAAAACAACAGGATGTTCCTGGGATGAGAGTACGTGTCAATTTAGGTTATAGTTAGGTCTATACATATTTGCTAGGAGTGATTTTAGAACCTTGTCCAAATCATAGATTGTCTACTTTGATTTCACATCTATATCTAACAAAGCTATAGATATACATTTGACCCTTGAACAATGCAGGGGTTAAGGGCACTGTCTCCCCACTCCCCAACCTCTGCCCTACACAGTTGAAAATCCCTCTATGACTTTTGACTCCCCCAAAATTTAACTACTTACAGCCTACTGTTCACTGGAAGTCTTATAGTATGACAGGTTATTAACCCATTTTGAATGTTATATGTAGTACAAACTGTATTCTTAAAGGAAGCGACTGGAAAAAAAAATGTTCTTCCATATTGTCACCAATCTCCAAAAATTTTTCCAATATATTCATTGAAAAAAATCCTCATTTAAGTGGACCTGCGAATTCAAACTCATGTTGTTCAAGGTTCATCTGTATATAAATTAATGAATTATATATGGCATAAATTTCTGGACCCCAAAGGATAGAGATCAGCCAACGTTTTTTCTAGCATCCCGTATGTTCCTTACCTAAGACATGCCTAGGTAATATTCAGCTGTCACTTAACATTGCATTTCAGCTCTTTGTTGAACAAAGGATTTGTTTTAAAATTGGATTCATCCAGGCCTTTATCCAACCCCGGGCTATTTCACGTGGTAAATTCATTCATTCAGAATTGCCGACAAGCCCTTAACAGTATAGGCACACCCTAGTGACTGTTCCAAATGTGAAGATGTTAGAGCCCTTGTAAAATCCCTTCTGAAGCTTAAATTAGAGGGTATTGTAACATCAGATCATAATTCTCTTTCCTCATTTGAGGCAGGATAATAGAACTATTTAATTTAACAAGCAAGCATACTTTCTGGACAAGATAAAATTCTCACAGGAATTTGGCAAATTCTGTATTCCCCTTCGTGCACTTTATTATAGTGAATCTTCTAAAGATCTATTCCACCAGCCTTGAATTCCTTGAGGTCAAAGCAGTCATCTTTGAAATGTCTAGCAGTAGAAAGGTGTCTGGAATAATAAATGTTTTGAATTGGTGGATTGATTGAATGAAGAAAAGAAATTATATATCAAGACTTCTAGTCTCATTTAATATAGCAAAGTGTTCTACTACTCTTCTACTTTGTAGGTATTTAATATTCTTTAAATTACTTCAGAATGAGTTGCAAATGAATAGTTCGTCAGCTGAGATGTTTGTTCAAATTTCCTCAGCCCAAAGATTCCTTATGGGAGGGATAAATACAAGTTTTTTGATTTCTGCTTTAGAAGAACTAAATTCAGGATTTCATTTTCCATTGCCTTTTTAAAAAATGCATTGGTCCTGGACATAGAAAAGGTTGATTGTAAGTTGTGATCTTACCTTCCATGCCCATTCCGAGGGATAAGGGGTCCTGCCAACTCAGGGCACCTGTTGCCATCCACTCCCTTCTTGTTCTTCTTTCCTGGTCATTTCTTCTTTATTCCACCTTTATTTCCTTTCTATTTTGCCTGCTTTTGCTTCCTACCTGTAGTGCCATTAATGCTAAACAGGCTGCTTTGAGTTAATTAATTTGGGTATAACTTTAGAGCCATTATAATAGAAATTATTCTCATTGTAATGTAGAGTTTTAAGTCCAAGGCATGATACTCTAATTTAATATTCAAATCATTGAATCATAAGGTACCAGGCCGCTGTGCCAGAAAAAGAATGCAAAGGATTGTGCCCCACCTATGATCTGGTAATCAATTTATAGTCTCATCACATCATTGATAGAATCACTACACTGGTCTAATCATACTAGAAGGGTGGGAAGAACCTGGCACAAACAGACATTATTACAGGGTGCTTGTATTTTAGTAATTGGCAGCAACAGGTTATAAGGAGTGTATTTCCTGCCTCTTCATTTACATACATGGAACTGCAGTTTTTCCATATAATGCCACTTCTGAGGACTGGTTTTTTCTTTTTTTACTTGCTGATTACTTTTGTGTATTTAGCTAAGTCTGAACATTGAATAAATAAAACAGAACTTATGTTGGTATTTGCCCCAAAAATATCTTCTATCTTTATGTTGTTTTATTTTTACCTTTGAGAAAAGGAAAGTAAATAGATTGAACCCACTGAAAATTTTTTGAAAAGCAGGGCAGTCTGTTGAGGATGTCTGTTTCAAGGCTCAACTGCTTTCTCTTGAACCTGCCATTTTGCACACAATCCTCTCTTTTAAATGCTTTTAATCAGTGCAATACAGTGTCTGAATTTTATATGGAGGCAGGAAAGGAGAAAACTTCTTTTCTTACAAGAAATTCACAGAGCTATATGGCAACTCTGCATAGGTGCCAGTTAGGTATTTTAGCTGGATCCTTGGCTAATGTTAATTTTACCAGTGTTTTGAGGGACTGCATTCTTTATTTTGATTCAGGTGGAAAATGAGGTTGATCGCAGCATTCAGAAAGTGTATAAGACCTACAATGGAACCAACCCTGATGCTGCTAGCCGGGCCATTGATTATGTACAGAGACAGGTGAGCTCTCTGGAGACCAATTGGCATTTGAGCACCAATCACTGCTGGGTCAATGTCAAACTTTATTATTACTGTGTAAGTTAGCCGCATACTTTCATAGCCATGGTTAATTTCATGATGTGTCCAATATTTTTACCTTCACCCTTGAAGTTTTTTCTACCATTACCTAGTCAAAGCCAGATAAGAAGCACTTAACTTTTTCCCCCCCAAAATAATTAACCAGAGAGATGATAATGGAGGAGAGGTATGTGTCATTGGAAAGGTGGGAGTCCAGATGGGCGTTAGAGGAGATGAGAGGTTTTCATATACCTTTAGAAAATAAGACCAGAAAATGTAACAGACAAAATAGTAAATTAAAAAAGTACTCTGTGGACAATTTGAAACATACATGAAAGAATAGTATAGTAAATCTTGGTACCCATAAAGCCACCTAAAAAGTTGTCAACTTTTTGTCAATCTTTTTTCATCTCTTACCCCTACATATCTTTTGCTAGATTATCTTAGAGCAAATTTCAGACAAACTATTTTAAATACTTTGTCATTGGAAATATTAACTCAGAACCAGATATTTATTATGTAAAATATGAAGATTTTTCATAGCAATAAACTATCCCTTGTGGGCAATGTGCTTCCCTATGGAAGTTCTAGAGCCACTAGTCATTATGTGGCTAATTAAATTAAAATAAAAAATTCAATTCCTTAGTCACACTAGCCACTTTTTAAGTGCTCAGTAACCTCATGTGGCTGTGGCTACCATATTGGACCTGCAGACATAGAGCATTTCTGCCATTGCAGAAAGTTCTGTTGGATATCACCCAGTATAGAATACTAAAAGTTCTGCAGTACGTAGAACTCTAAAAATTCAACAAAGGTATATGTGTTTTGTGAGGAGTAATACCTATATTCTCTTCTCCACTAGCTGCACTGTTGTGGAATTCACAACTATTCAGACTGGGAAAATACAGACTGGTTCAAAGAAACCAAAAACCAGAGTGTCCCTCTTAGCTGCTGCAGAGAGACCGCCAGCAGCTGTAATGGCAGTCTGGCCCACCCCTCTGACCTCTATGCCGAGGTAAGCTCAGTTTCTTGGCCACAACTTGAATCAAGCCTGGTAACCTGTTTTTCTCTGGAACTTCTTTTCTACACCCTTTTGCTTGTCTTCAATGCTATTTTATTTTACTGTAAATTAATAAGTTTACTGTAAATGTTTAAATATATTGTTGTCTTTTTCCCTCTTGGTTTCTGTCATTTCCATTTCTGCCAATGAGAAGCAATATGTGACCTTGTGCATTTCACTTAAAAAAAAAATGACTTCTAATGAGGGTTACTTCGTATGTTTCAGGGGTGTGAGGCTCTGGTTGTGAAGAAGCTACAAGAAATCATGATGCATGTTATCTGGGCAGCACTGGCATTTGCAGCTATTCAGGTAAGCCCAGCTAGCCGAGGAATTGTTGCCAGTTTGCTGATTCTCAGGTGTCAGCCCTAAGTGGTTTGAATCACAAGTAAGGTCAATCTTTGTGTATATAGAGAACTTGGAGGTCATTGAAGTACCAGGCACCAGTTTCCAACCTTCATTTCCGGTCTCTAGACCTAAATCCAGAACGGTCCCAAGAAACCAGAGATCTGGAGAAGGGGGACACTTCACGTGTGAGGGAACTCTCTGCCTTATTTTCTTGACTTAATTAGTGACTGACCTGTTCAAAATGCAAACTGTTGTCATAGTGTATTCTTGAGAGGTTTTTTATTAGAACGTCACAGAAGTTTTAAAAATTGTACTGCTTGATTTCTGTTTGGAAATAGAAAACTTCATTTCAGTTTCCTTTGGTACTGTTTATCTTTCTAGTTTTTATTTTTCTTTCCTCAAGGGTTTTTTATGTTCATATACATGAATCAAGAATTGGTACTGCTCTAGTCTTTTTTACTAACAGGAGCATTTTCATTGCTTTACAGAGAAGACCTTTAAGTAAAAACTGAGGTTCTAACCTCATTTGTATTTGTGGACTTAGTTTTTTGGACTGACAGCCATCAACGGGTCCATGATATCACTTGGCACACCTGGAAGAATATCATGCCATTGTTGGTAGCCGAGGAAACTTGTTTTCCCAGCTCCTATCAGTGAAAACAGTCTCCCCTCCCCTGTCAATAACAGCATGTGCAAAAAAGCTGCTAATTGGTTAATTATCTCTTGTCCCAGCACCTCCCATACCACACACATACATCTCTATCCCTTATGCCTACCTGAAAACAAATAAGAAAGTAATTTTTCTACCCACTACAAACTACCTATATTCCTAGTTTCTCAGAAATACACAGTATATCTTAGGGATTCTGTTAGAGTCAGGTCCTAGAGTCTTACAACTGAAAATAACCAACTGTTTGAAAATGATTGAAAGTCCTTTGCATCAGATCTAGTTCTCAGACTGTTCTCTTAATTGTTCTTGAAATGTGCTACAGGCCTTGAGAATCTATTTTAAGTTGTAGGAATCATAATTGTTAGATAAAACCAATGTAATTGCTAGTTTAAATACAAGTTGCTTGGATTGCCTGCTCTGTATATTTGAATAGAAGCTAGTGTATTTAATGGGAAGTGCCTTTTAAAATGGCAAAAGGGTGACTTTGCTTTGCTGGTATTCATCAGTCCTGAAATTATACATTAATGGCCTAGCTCTTTATTTGGTATGGTCTCTGCCCTTCTAAACATTTACTCTGTGGCTCAGTATAGCAGTAATCCGTTGATGAGCAGGGATATATTTCATGTTTTGATTGTGCAAACACATTCACTTAGGTAAAAATAATGAAATATGAGCAAAGTCTCTTTCCCCATTCACATAAATACAGTTTTACAACTCGTAGGTTCCTGTATCTACCAGCACAACGAAGGTACTGAACAGGTCCAACACCACAAGGATGCCACCTGGTACCCTTTCATAACTAACTGTACCCACTTCCCTCCTGTGCCTCCTCCCCCCATCCCTTGGCAACCACTAATCTGTACTCCATTTCTAAAATTTTGTCATTTCAAAGAATTATATAAATGGAATCATATGGTGTGTAACCTTTGGTACCTTGCTTCTTAAAAACAATCTTACTATGGCTATATAGTATTCCATTTTGGAGGCATACTTTATAATTGATCGTACCTACATTAATGAGCACTTACATAAGTCTTGCTAATACAGAAATGCAGGACTTCCGGGAGGATAACTTAACAAGAAAGTTAAGTTAGATTGTTAGATAGTAAAGAAGCAACCCTTGAACCCTTGGTAACCACGAATCTAAAGCCAGCAATGGCAATAAGTACATATCTATCAATAATCACCCTAAATGTAAATGGACTGAATGCACCAATCAAAAGACACAGAGTAACAGAATGGATAAAAAAGCAAGACCCATCTATATGCTGCCTACAAGAAACTCACCTCAAATCCAAAGATATACACAGACTAAAAGTGAAGGGATGGAAAAAGATATTTCATGCAAACAACAAAGAGAAAAAAGCAGGTGTTGCAGTACTTGTATCAGACAAAATAGACTTCAAAACGAAGAAAGTAGCAAAAGATAAAGAAGGACATTACATAATGATAAAGGGGTCAGTGCAACAAGAAGAGATAACCATTATAAATATATATGCACCCAACACAGGAGCGCCAGCATATGTGAGACAAATACTAACAGAATTAAAGGAGGAAATAGACAGCAATGCATTCATCTTAGGAGACTTCAACACACCACTCACTCCAGAGGACAGATCAACCAGACAGAAAATAAGTAAAGACACAGAGGCACTGAACAACACACTAGAACAGATGGACCTAACAGACATCTACAGAACTCTACACCCAAAAGCAACAGGATACACATTCTTCTCAAGTGCACATGGAACATTTTCCAGAATAGACCACATACTAGGCCACAAAAAGAACCTCAGTAATTTCAAAAATATTGAAATCCTACCAACCAACTTCTCAGATCACCAAGGTATAAAACTAGAAATAAATTTTAGAAAGAAATCAAAAAGGCTCACAAATACATGGAGACTTAACAACACTCTCCTAATTAATCAATGGGTTAACGACCAAATCAAAACAGAAATCAAAGAATGTATGGAGACTAATGACAACAACAACACAAAGCCACAACTTCTGTGGGAGGCAGCAAAGGCAGTTCTAAGAGGAAAGTATATTGCAATCCAGGCCTATTTAAAGAAAGAAGAACATTCCCAAATGAATAGTCTAAAGACACAATTACTGAAATTGGAAAAAGAAGAACAAATGAGGCCCAAAGTCACCAGAAGGAGGGACATAATAAAGATTAGAGAAGAAATAAATAAAATTGAGAAGAATAAACAATAGAAAAAATCAATAAAACCAAGAGCTGGTTCTTTGAAAAAATAAACAAAATAGATAAACCCCTAGCCAGACTCATTAAGAGAAAAAGAGAATCTACACACATAAACACAATCAGAAATGAGAAAGGAAAAATCACGACAGACCCCACAGAAATACAAAGAATCATAAGAGAATATTATGAGAATCTATATGCTAACAAGCTGGAAAACATAGAAGAAATGGACAACTTCTTAGAAAAATACAACCTTCCAAGACTGACCAAGCAAGAAACAGAAAAACTAAACAGACCAATCACCAGCGACGAAATTGAATCGGTAATCAAAAAACTACCCAAGAACAAAACCCCCAGGCCTGATGGATTCACCTCTGAATTCTACCAGACATATAGAGAAGAAATAACACCGATTCTCCTTAAAGTTTTCCAAAAATAGAAGAGGAGGGAATACTTCCAAACTCATTCTATGAAGCCAGCATCACTCTAATACCAAAACCTGGCAAAGACCTCACCAAAAAAGAAAATTACAGACCAATATCCCTGATGAACGTAGATGCAAAAATACTCAACAAAATATTAGCAAACCGAATTCAAAAATACATCAAGAGGATCATACACCATGATCAAGTGGGATTCATCCCAGGGATGCAAGGATGGTACAACATTCGAAAATCCATCAACATCATCCACCACATCAACAAAAGAAGAACAAAAACCACATGATCATCTCCATAGATGCTGAAAAAGCATTTGACAAAATTCAGCATCCATTCATGATTAAAACTCTCAACAAAATGGGTATAGACGGCAAGTACCTCAACATCATAAAGGCCATATATGACAAACCCACAGCTAACATCATACTTAACAGCGAGACGCTGAAAGCTTTTCATCTAAGATCGGGAACAAGACAGGGATGCCCACTCTTTCCACTGTTATTCAACATAGTACTGGAGGTCCTAGCCACAGCAATCAGACAAAACAAAGACATACAAGGCATCCAGATTGGTAAAGAAGAAGTCAAATTGTCACTATTTGCAGATGACATGATACTGTACATAAAAAACCCTAAAGATTCCATTCCAAAACTACTAGAACTAATATCTGAATTCAGCAGTTGCAGGATACAAAATTAACACACAGAAATCTGTTGCTTTCCTATACACTAATGATGAACTAACAGAAAGAGAAATCAGAAAAACAATTCCATTCACAATTGCATCAAAAAGAATAAAATACCTAGGAATAAACCTAACGATGGAAGTGAAAGACCTGTACTCTGAAAACTACAAGACACGCCTAAGAGAAATTAAGGAGGGCACTAACAAATGGAAATGCATCCCATGCTCTTGGCTAGGAAGAATAAATATTGTCAAAATGGCTATACTACTAAAGCAATCTACAGATTCAATGCAATCCCTATCAAACTACCAACAGCTTTCTTCAATGAACTCGAACAAATAATTGTAAAATTCATATGGAACCACAAAAGACCCCGAATAGCCAAATCAATCCTGAGAAGGAGGAATAAAACAGGGGGAATTACACTCCATGACTTCAAGCTCTACTACAAAGCCACAGTAATAAGACAATTTGGTATTGGCACAAAAACAGACCCACAGACCAGTGGAACAGAATAGAAAATCCAAACATTAACCCAAACATATACAGTCAATTAATATTTGATAAAAGTGCCTTGGATATACAATGGGGAGATGACAGCCTCTTCAGCAGCTGGTGTTGGAAAAACTGGACAGCTACATGTAAGAGAATGAAACTGCACTACTGTATAGCCCCATACACAAAGGTAAACTCAAGGTGGATCAAAGACCTGAATGTAAGTCATGAAACCATAAAACTCTTAGAAAAAAACATAGGCAAAAATCTCTTGGACATAAACATGAGCGACTTCTTCATGAACATATCTCCCCGGGCAAGGGAAACAAAAGCAAAAATGAACAAGTGGGACTATATCAAGCTGAAAAGCTTCTGTACAGCAAAGGACACCATCAGTAGAACAAAAGACATCCTACAGTATGGGAGAATATATTCATAAAAAACGTATCTGATAAAGGGTTGACATCCAAAATATATAAAGAACTCATGCACCTTAACAAACAGAAAGCAAATAATCCAATTAAAAAATGGGCAGAGGACATGAATAGACACTTCTCTAAAGAAGAAATTCAGATGGCCAACAGGCACATGAAAAAGATGCTCCACATCGCTAATCATCAGAGAAATGCAGATTAAAACCACAATGAGATATCACCTCACACCAGTGAGGATGGCCAACATCCAAAACACAAACAACAACAAATGTTGGCGAGGATGTGGAGAAAAGGGTACCCTTCTACACTGCCGGTGGGACTGCAAATTAGTTCAACCATTGTGGAAAGCAGTATGGAGGTTCCTCAAAAAACTCAAAATAGAAATACCATTTGACCCAGGAATTCCACTCCTAGGAATTTACCCTAAGAATGCAGCAGCCCAATTTGAAAAGGACAGATGCACACCTATGTTTATTGCAGCACTATTTACAATAGCAAAGAAATGGAAGCAACCTAAGTGTCCATCAGTAGATGAATGGATAAAGAAGAGGTGGTACATATACACAATGGAATATTATTTAGCCATAAGAAGAAAACAAATCCTACCATTTGCAACAACATGGATGGAGCTAGAGAGTATTATGCTCAGTGAAATAAGCCAAGCCGAAAAAGACAAGTATCAAATGATTTCACTCATATGTGGAGTATAAGAACAAAGAAAAATACTGAAGGAACAAAACAGCAGCAGACTCACAGAACCCAAGAACGGACTAATAGTTACCAAAGGGAAAGGGACTGGGGAAAATGGGCGGAAGGGAGGGATAAGAGGGAAAAAGGGGCATTACGATTAGCAGATGTAATGTTGGGGGGGCACGGGGAGGGCAGTACAACTCAGAGAAGACAAGTAGTGATTCTATAGCATCTCACTACGCTGATGGACAGTGACTGTAATGGGGTTGGTGGGGGGGACCTGATGAAGGGGGTAGTTTAATAACCGTAATATTGCACATGTAATTGTAGATTAATGATAATAAAATAAATTATATTAAAAAAAAAATAAACATAGGGGTGCAAAAGAAATGCAGAAATGCAAGTAGTGAATATCCTCTCTGTGTATGTGCAATCTATAGCAAAAATTTGTAGCCATTAAATTGAGGAGTCAGAATATGTGAATGACTCTTTGATATTTCTGAATTTTTCTTAGAAAAGGGTATTTCTGGTGTGCAGTTCCAATAACCTTGTGTAACATTACCTGTTTCCCATAATGCCACCTACATAGTATATTATAGAACATTTTAATCCTTGGCAGTCAGTTTTTTCATCACCACTTGCCTATATATTTAGTAATCATTTTTTCCTGGGTATTATAGTTGAGCTAAGTGCTGATTAGTTCTCATGATTTGAATATTGTGGGAAAGTACTGCAGGAAAAAACACTGGAGCTAAAATATTTGTGTAACGTTCCCAAGTTTATTGTTGGAAAATTTCAACAGTCAATGGAATTTTGGTATAGCAAAGCTTTGAAAATGGTCCTGTAATACTTAGTGATAACGTTTGGACATAAGTTATTGTGTAGACCTTAATGATCTTTTAAAGAGACTCATTCCCAAGTATGAGTAGGATGTTATCAAGTTTATTTAATTGCTTTTAAATCAGTGCAAGTTGACTTAATTGAAATAAAAGTCAGGTAAGAAATGATACTTACTTCAGGCCCCATTTTGAGAATGCTAACTTCTTCAATAGAAGTTAACCAACTGAAAGGAATGTGAGGGCTTTGGGATGAGAGGAGATATTTTTTTTTACTCCCCCAGCAAATCAGTAATTTCTGAGCTTAACATTTTTATTGCTCAGTTTAACATTACCTGGAAACACAATTTGTATTTGATTTTATAGATGTTCTAAGAATTTTTTGCTGTATAGTGAACAGAAATGTAATTCTTTAGCAGTTAGACACTAAATACATCTAGAATTGGCTTAATATATTTAGTAAACTTTCAATAGTATTTACTTTTAAAACATCTTTAAGGTGCTGTACCCTAGTAAGCACTCAGCCAATATTGATATAATGGAACTAAAGGTTTCAAACATCAAGTATATGTCCTGAATGGCTGAATATAGGCTAATTGTGGGCAGAAATGGAGTGCGTGACTTTTATACACTGAGAATGCACATTGAGGACATCCTTATTCTCTGCATGTGTGTCTCATTAGTAATCTTCCACTTTAAACTGACATCTGTTTCTCTATCAAGTACGTATTGTTGAAATTAGATTGACCCCATATATACAGAGGGCTCTCCCTGCGTTTTAAAATCAAATGTCTGAGACCTTTTCACCATCAATAAAAATGTAGAACAGCAAATTAACTTACTCTTATTTAGGTCTTTGGTTACTGTTCATATTTTATAAGAAACCAGGTCACAAAATTCTAAAATTTTTTTCCCTTAATCCAGCTTAATCCTCTTTCTTATCCAAAGTAAGCATGACTTTATTAAAATTCCAATTTGCTACCACAGAATTAGGGCTTATGAAGAGCAAATGATGAAGGAAGAATGACCTTTTAAAAGTGATGTGTATGTATTACCACAAAGCCAAACCTGATTTCAAAAATAGCAAAACTTGTGAAAGAAACAAAAACCTTCAAACTACATTTTTTGGCAGCAGGATTGGCCTCCACCATAGGGCCTTCATGCTATTCATGTACTGAATTCCGTGGACTATTAAAAAGCCTCTCCCTCCCAAATCCAGATGCCTGAAAAGGCCACCATTAAATTTCTTCGGTATGCACAGTCTTGGTCATTTCGACCTTTGCTGTCCAGCATGGTACCCACTAGCCACTATGTCTTAAGTTTAAATTAATTTAAATAAAATAAAAAATACAAGTCCTTAGTTGCACTAGCCACATTTCAAGTGCTCAGTGGGCACATGTGACCATTGACACCTCAGATGCAGACTGTTCTCATCACTCCAGGAAGTTCTGTAGAGCAGTTGCTCTCGACTGAGAGTGGGCGTGGCAGTGGGAGAGCTTTCGTTCTCTCTTGGCTTCACAAGGTGTTCTTAGGTGTGAGGCAGGGAAGCTAAAACTTGGTATTTACAGTTATGAAAAAGATACTGTATTCATTAGAAATTGCTTCTGTTACTGTTGTTACTGCTTTTTTAACTTGAGGTCACTGAACTTTGAAACAGCTCCATTGCCAACAAAGAAATGTACACTTGCTGCAAAAGAGTTTTCAGCACTTTTTCCATTGTTTTCTTCCTACAGCTGCTGGGCATGCTGTGTGCATGCATCGTATTGTGCAGAAGGAGTAGAGATCCAGCATATGAGCTCCTCATCACGGGTGGTACCTATGCATAGTAGAAAATTCATGCCTGAGCTTTTTTATGGTCTTGTTCTGATTTGGAAGGTGAATTGAGCAGGTCTGCTGCAGTTGGCTTCCAAAGGTCATTTAGTTAAAGCACACGTACACAGGTGTGGGGCAGAGCAGCGTGGCTCTTACATGCCCACCTACTTAACTGCCCACTTATGACTTTTTTTTTCCCCTGTTCTAGCTGACTCTCCATGTCCCTAAGTTTTCAAGTATGGCTGTAAATGTTCTAATTTCAGAACCATAGTTGCATAGTGTGGTAGAATTAAAGGAGGATGGGGGCCTGCTTCTGTTCCCTCCAAGCAGTAACGGGACTGCTGCTGAAGTGTCTGAGTCCTTTCAGTCTTCACAATGGCAGACTCTTGGCCAAAGGTTTTTGGGTGGAGGGGGAGAGCCAGCTGTCTGGTTAAAGGTTAATACCAGATGGTGCCCCTCTTGAGTGTCCTTTTAAAAAATATATACTGTAGTCCAATAAGATAGCAACTGTACAAAATGGCTAAAATAGATTTAGAATCATAAAGTGTATATCTTTTCTCATCTTCAAAATCAGACTTGAGCTTTGAATAGCAGTTTCTAATCAAAGCTGGCTTTATAGGAGGAATGTATCGTATGCACTGCTGTTTGAAAACAGTGTGAGTGTGTGTGTGTATGATTAAGCCCATTCATAGTTTAAGTCTAAACTCATTAGGATTAAGGTATCCATGTAGCCTAGCAAAATAGTATGTAGATGTGATCTCAATTGTAAATAGAAAAAATCTAATACAATAAACTCTGTATCACTCCTCAACATGTAGTTTTTGATTATTTGGGGATACTTCAGTTCCAGAGCAGCAGTGTAATATTTTTAATGTTGGTGCTGTCTACAGTTTATCGTGATTTGCATGTGACTTTTTTTGGCTGGGTACAGTGTACTTTATTGATGGTACCTGACAACATAGGCTTCCTAAGTAACTCTCCATCTTCAGGGGGTCTGCAGTGGGCACTGTGGATGTCGGGAGATTTCTCAGTGTGTCGGGGGATGAGTTTGGACAGGGACTTCCCAGAAGCTGTGGGCCTCTCCCTTCTGGCATTTTTGCTGGGTCTGGTGGTCCAGGGAGCTTTGACTCCTTGGGTGCCATGTGGACCATGAGGTCCACCACCCTTTTGCTGTAGCCAAAGTCATTGTCATACCAGGAAATGAGCTTGACAAAATGGTTGTTGAGGGCAATGCCAGCCTCAGCATTGAAGGTGGAAGAGTCGGTGTCACTGTTAAAGTCACAGGAGATCACGTCGTCCTTGGTGTAACGTAGGAAGCCTTGGAGAGGGCCTTCCGATGCCTGCTTCACCTTCTTGATGTCATCGTGTTTGGCATCTTTCTCCAGGTGGGAGTAGGGACACAGAAGGCTATGCCTGTGAGCTTCCCATTCAGCTCTAAGTTGAACTTACCCATGGCCTTGGTAGTGCCATGGGAGGCAGGGATGATGGTCTGGGCAGCCCCTGGGCCATCACACCACAACTTCCCAGATGGGCCATCCGTAATCTTCTGGGTGGCAGTGATGCCATGAACTGTTTTCACGAGTCCCTCCATGATGCCAAAGCTGTCATTGATAACTTTGGCCAGGGGAGCCAAGCAGGTGGTGCAGGAGGCACTGCTAACATCTTGAGAAAGTTGTACTTTTTAAAGTTCATACCCATCACAAACTTGGGGGCATTAGCAGAAGGGGCAGAGATGATGACCCTCTTGGCTCCACCCTTCAAGTGCGCCCCAGCATTCTCCATGGTAGTGAAGATACCAGTGGACTCCACCACGTACTCAGCACCAGCATCACCCCATTTAATGTTGGGGTCTCACTCCTGGAAGATCGAAGTGGGCTTTCCGTTGATGCCAAACTTCTCATTCTCAGTCTTGACTGTGCTATTGAACTTGCCATGGGTGGAATCGTACTGGAACATGCAGCCCATGTAGGTGAGGTCAGTGAAGGGGTCATTGATGGTGACGATATCCAGTTTGCCAGACTTAAAAGCAGCCCTGGTGTCCAGGTGCCCAATACAGCTGAATGCATCTACCTCTGTTACCATTGTGTCTCAGGATGCTAGCTGGTGCTGCGCAAGAAGATGAGGCTATCAAACTGGCAGGAGCAGAGAGCCTGTGTGTGTTTTAATTATAACTTGCTAAGTTCTAAAGACCTTGATATTCAAAAAGCCACATGTTTTTTCCATCCAGTATATCTTACCAATGGCTGGAGAGTACAGTGTGGGGCAGTGGAGGTGGAGGTGGGGAGGAGTGGTGGACTGCAAGTTTGGGGTGGGGGAGTGGCAGAATTTGATCACCCATTAAATAAAGGACAGGAGGAAGGAGTTTAAGATGAATCCCAGGTTTCGGGCTCAGTCGACTGTTTAAACAGAATTAGTCACAAGATAGGAAGCAGGTAAGGCCCACATCTTGGAGCATGACTTCACATTGAATTTTGGATCTCTCGATTTTGAGATGCCTAAATATCATTCAAGTCTGTCCTGCATGAAAATGGAGAAGGTGTGAGAAAAGAGGAGTAAAAACTAACTCCGGTTCACAAAGTGGAAGTTAATTAAAACATTCATGATTTCAGAGAACTACAGATTTGATATGTTCCCTGACCCATCGCACCTCTTACCCTGTTGCTGCTCTGTGGGCAACAATGTTTTACTTGTCCTGTGACCTTTCACTACCACCTTCTCCTCCCAGCCCTCTCTCTCCCCTCTCCCTTTCCAGTTTTCCACATGCACCACACGTACCCTCTTGCCTGTCACATGTTGGGGCAGAGGTGAGCAATATCTGGACTGTGATGTTGGTTGTCCTCAGCGATTTCTGCATTACGGAACTGAGCTTATAGAGTAGGAAACTGCTTTGGAAAATGTGCCAGTTTTTAGACCACTCCTTGAACTTGCTCAAGAGGTGTAATTCCACACACCCTTCCTTCTCTCATTCCTTTCTGCTTGGCTGGTGAAAGCAGCTTCCTCCCTTCTAAATGGTTCGCATTACCCTGAGATCTTGTTATCTGGCGCTTACTCTGCTGAGGGCAAAAGAGCTACTTTTTATATCTGAATTAATGAATGAACTCATGGTGCCATTTTCCCACCTTGTGTGCTCATTGGAATCACCTGGAGAACTGAGAAGCACAGATGCCTAGGTCCCAATGCCTCTGAAGTGACCTGGGGTACTTCCAAAGAGCAGTGAAGGCTGACAACCACTACTATATCCTGTTGCCCTAAATTTATTTGGAAATAATTTCAAACTTACAGAAAGTTGCAAGAATAACAATTGTACATACAAGGCCTAAATGTCTTTTATTAAATTCCCGTATTAACATTTTGCATCATTTGATTTGTTTGTTCTTGATGTGCTGTTTCTATCTGATGGCCCTCTGGCTCTGACACGTCAGTGGATATTTCCTAAGCATAAAGGTAGTCTCTTGACAACCATAATATGGTTCTCAAATTTAGTACATTTAATTAACACTGATATAGTAGTCTACTGTTTATATTCCAGTTGACCTATAATGTCCTTTATACCATTTTTTCCCTTCCAATTCTGGATCTAGTCTTTGATCAGGTATTCTTTCCTTTAACCCAGAGTGTTTCCATAGTTTTGTTACTTGTGACATTGACATTTTGGAAGAAAGTAGTCCCTTTTTTTAAGTGATGCTTAGTTTGGGTTTATTTAGTATGTCCTCTTGATTAGATTTTTGCATTCCAGTTCCAGGTGACTAGAGCACTACTCATGTCATGTGCCCTCTTGGAACATCACATTGGGAACATCCAAAGTCATCTACCCTTCATGATGATGTTAATTATGATCACCTGGTGTATCATTCAGGGTCCGGTGAGGGGGAAATGTAAATGAAAAATTTAACTACTAAAAAGTTTTGGTTTTGCTTTTTGCTGTTATATGAGTTACAAAGAAGAGCCCTAAGGCATCCTAGAAAACAGCTACCACCCTGAGGATCAAGGGAATAGATTACCAGGAAAGAACTTAGAAACTCCGAGGAGAGCCTTGCGGGTCTGAGAGTCAGACCTGGGACAGGAACATGCTGCCTGCCCTGGGCTGCAGAACTAACTCATCGGAGGCGCCACCACAGAGCCATGAGAGCAGAGAACCGCTGCTGTGCAGAGCAGGCCTCAGGCCAGGACTGCACAGCAACGCTCTCCAGCCTTGCCAGCTGGCAGAAGGGAAGTGTATTTTGTGGAGTTCCAGCTCAGTATTGCAAGGAAGACAAAGGGAAGGTGAGTTTGGAGCTAAGAGGCAATAAATTAACACCTGACACCCTGTTTTCCACTTTCTCCCTATTTTTTTTCCCTTCCTACTCAAGCAGTCTCTGGGGACATACTATAAGACCATATAATTTCCTGCTGCTTACCAAGCTTCTCCCTAGGTTTAGCAAATATTGCTGTTTCTGGCTTGATTCAGTCAGGCCACAATTATTGTTTTAGATTCCACTTTGCTGTGATGATTGTAAAACACTTCCAATCCTGCACTCTTTCCTTATTTACTAGTCCTCCTTTCTCTTCCAGTTATTTGTTTTTATATATCTATCTATATTCATTATGGAATGAAGGAGTCCCTTTTTTTCCCCAATGGTCTATAATTCATTATTATCTTTCTGTTGTTTCTTTTGGGTTCTCAAATAGTTCCAGATTTGAGATCCAGTGGGAGCCCCTTCATGTTGCCTACTGTGCTCCAACCATTTTTATGAAGCACTTCCATTATTTCTGATGTAGCAAGATGTTCCAGGCTCATCTTGTACTCGCTAAGCCCCACCCTGGAATCTGTTCTGAGGAGCCCTGGTTCCTAGCACTAGCTGTGCTGGTTTCTTCTGGGGTATCTGCTTATCCTATTGGAGCTGAGCTTACTGCCTTTTCAAAATTGTTTGATTTTATTTAAACAAAAATAATAGTACTTTAAAAAATGCAAACCAGACAGACATCTGTCAAGAAAAAAGTGCACAGGTAAGCAAGTTTCCCAGTGCCGTGTGTCCTTCAGTTTTCTCTGCATACACAAAACACACTTGGTGATGGGTTTTGGTTTTGCTTTTTACTGTTACATGAGTTCTTTTCTATAGGGCTCTTTTTCTATACAACATAGTGTATATATATATATATATATTCTCTTTTTGTATCAGACTGTAGAAATTGTCATTCCTTTCTGTTAGCTGATGACTATTTAATACCATGATTAACCAATGTACAATGGACGGACAATCAGGTTGATTCCAGCCTTGCTGCAGTGAACACCTCTGTGCACATCCTGTCAGGCATTTAAAAATATTTTTTAATTTTTAAAACTATTGTGAAATTTACATAACATAATAAAATTAACAAATTTTAAGTGAACTTTTCAGTGGCACTTAGTACTTTCACAATGTTGTGCACCAACTCTCTTTAGTTCCAGATCTATTCACCATCACATGTGCACGCTTGCACAGACTCAAGGATAGATTCTCAGTAGTGGATTTACTCTAGACCAAAAGTCACATTTAAAATTTTTCGTAGGTATATCTAGTTGCCCTCCATAAAATTTATGTCAATTTATATTTCAACTCCTGTTGAATGAAAATGTGCATTCCCCTTTACCCTTGTTGACACTTTGGGTATTATCAGCCTTTATATTTTCTTCTAGTCTGATAGATAAAATATGTATTTCTTTGACTATTAGCTAGTTCCAGGATGTTTTTAAAGGTGTTTTAGCCATTTGTATTTCCTGGATTTCTAGTTTCTAATATCTGCCCAGTTGATGGTTGTTTTCTTATAGATTTTAACAGTTAAGTTTGCTTAGGGAGCTTCTCTATGAATCTTAATGCCTGTTGCTATTGTGAATAGGATAATCCTCCTGATATATTTCCTAGTTGGTTATTATTGGTGTGTAGGAGCAACTAGTCTTAGGGTGCATTGATCTTGTATCCAGCATCCTTGCAGTTCTTGAAAATAATTTTCATGTTCTGTGTGGTTCTTTACCGTAGTGTTTCTGAGGTCTTCTGAGGGTGTTATACCATTACCTTGCAGAAACATCCTAAATTCATACACTGAATACCTTTTTAGGTACTGCTGAGTGCATTGCTAGTCATGGAGAAATTGACTCATGCACAAGTCCTGTTCTCCTGAGTTTATCCACTGAAAGTAAAGTAGATATGTAAATTATAATAGGATAGGAAAGAGACTTGTTTATCTTTGCATCCCTAGGACCTGGCACATAGTGTGCACTAAATGTCTGAAGTCACTATGGTGCCATAAGAATACAGTTTTCAAACTTTTTTTTTAGCTAAAGAACCCATTATCCAGAAAGGTTCTCAACCCTGGCTTGCATATTAGAATCACCAGGAGAATGTTTGAAATATTTGTTAGCAGAGGATCGGTTTCAGTTTGTTTAAAGTGAGACCAAAGCATCAGCTTTTAAAAAAACTTTTAGGGTATTCCATTGAGCAGCCAGCGTTGAGAACCTCTGCTAGTCCAATATGTAAACTCTGCACGTAGAGCTTGAAATGGAGTGGGGGCTCCCTTTCTCCTCCTTTTGGCCCCTGACAGGGCATTGCAGAGCAGTCTGAAAGCCACACCCTTGTGACCCTAAGCCTCCATGAGGATGATCCTGAGCCTCTGTAAGGATGCTGAGGCGGTGTGCCCACTTCCTTGTGGTAGTCTTGTTCTGGGCTTGTGCTGCTGCTTTGCATGCCTGTTTGGGAAATAGGCAGACATCCTGGTTCAGCCAGGTGGAGCCAAGCTGAGACTGCTGACCCTGGGAATAGCTGTGGGAGGATGGTTGGAATTAGGTGTTGGACTTCAGTGATCCATGCATGTAGTTTGGCCAAATGGGGATTGTTTCTCCTTTACTCCTTGTCACCATCAGGAAGGACTTACTGACCTAACCACAAGCTAACCAGAGGGTGTGGGAGTGAGAATGATTATGCCAAGCCCTGAGCTGCTATTTGTGGCACCAAGATTCAGAAGTGGTGGCCTTTTTGTTAAAAATGGTCATTTCAAAAAGGATTAAAAGATGGCAGCATGAAAGGTGAGACAGAGGCCGCCTCCTAAAACCATGTGTAATACAAAAATATAATTAATGCAACTAATCCTGAAAGAGCAACAGGAAAGAAGGCTGCGCCAGACTGCATACAACTGGAGAAAAGAACAGACCCCGTGGAACCGGGTAACATACCAAAGCTGTGACCCGGCAGAACCCAAGGCATTCCGCCACCCCAGCTCACCTACAGGAGGAAGATAAAAGGAACAGGTAGGGAGTGGAAGCCTAGGACTGCTGAACACCTAGCCCTGGAGACCTGTTCTGGGAGCATGAACCTATGTGTCACGGTGCTCTGGTGATTAGTGGGGTTTGAAAGCTAAGACAGGCGGAATACCTGGAGAGACTGAGATTCCAGCTGCTTGTTGAAAACAGGGATCCATATACAGCTGCTCCAGGACAAAAGAAAGGGGGGCAGTCTGAGAGACTTCCTAAAAGTGAGAGAGCTGCTAAAGGGGCAAGGATTACACACAGCTTACGGCTCAGGAGAAAGGACAAGTAGACAAAATTGTCCGGGCGCACTCTGCCCAGCAGGGAGGGAACTTTCAGGAGCTTCAGGTGCTCCATCCCCCTGGCTGGCTCTGCAGCTCCAAGGCCCCCCACCATGATACACAGCCTGCTACCCCTTCCTCCCAACCAGCCCACCGCTGGCTCACAAACCTGCAGCCCCTGCCCTGGTGTCAGGCTAGCCAGAGGGAAGCCTCAGTTGCAACAGAGGAAACAACAATCGCAAACCATAGGGGCTTACATCTGTGTTTTCAGCCCACTGGTTCTGGCACTGGAGACAGGCATAGCAGCCGGGAAAAAGGAAATACCTCTTTCCTCCCCCAAGGCACCAACACTGCTCCCCTGTGACCCTCAACATTGCTCCAGGGGCTGAGCAGCTCCAGAGAGTAGAGCTGGGCACTAGAGGGCGCCACATACAAATATGAAATGTAAAAGGAACCGGGTTCAATCCAAAATCCTACAAACATCGGAAAAAGTAAAATGAAACCGATCTCATCAACCTTCCTGAAACAAATTTCAAAATAAAAATCACAGACATGCTCATGGAGGTACAAAAAATTATGCAGGAACTCAGGAACAAATTCGGGTCGGAGATCCAATCATTAAGGAATACAATGGAGGGTTTTAAAAGCAGATTAGATATGGTGGAAGAGACTATAAATGAAATAGAAATTAGAGAAGAGGAATACAAAGAAGCTGAGGCACAGAGAAAAAAGGATCTCTAAGAATGAAAGAATATTGAGAGAACTGTGACCAATCCAAATGGAGCAATATTCGTATTATACGGGTAGCAGAAGAAGAAGAGAGAAGAAAAGGGATAGAAAGTGTCTTTGAGAATGTAATTGCTGAAAACTTCCCCAATCTGGGGAAGGAAATAGTCTCTCAGGCCATGGAGATGCACAAATCTCCCAGCACAAGGGGCCCAAGGAGGAAAACACCAAGACATATAGTAATTAAAATGGCAAAGATCAAGGATAAGGACAGACTATTAAAAGCAACCAGAGAGAGAAATAAGATCGCATACAAAGGAAAACCCATCAGGCTATCGTCAGACTTCTCAGCAGAAACCTTACAGGCCAGAAGGGAGTGGCATGATATATATAGTGCAATGAAGCAGGAGGGTCTCTAACCAAGAATAATCTATCTGGCAAGATTATCACTTAAATTTGAAGGAGGAATTAAAACAATTTCCAGGTAAGCAAAAGCTGAGAGAATTTACCTCCCAGAAACTGTCTCTACAGTGTATTTTGGAGGGACTGCTATAGAAGGAAGTGTTCCTAAGGCTAAACAGCTGTCACCAGGGGTAATAAAAACACAGTAAAGAAAGCAGAACAATTAATTACTAAGCAAACGCAAAACTAAATCAACTACCCCCAAAATCAGTCAAGGGATAGACAAAAAGTACAGAATATGATAACTAATATATAAAGAATGGAGGAGGAAGAAAAAGGAGAAGAAGAAACTTTTTAGATTGTGTTTGTAATAGCATAAGTGAGTTAAGATAGACCTTTAGATAGTAAGGAAGTTACCATTGAACATTTGGTAACTACAAATCTAAAGCCTGCAATGGCAATAAGTACATACCTATGGATAATCACCCTAAATGTAAATGGACTGAATGCACCAATCAAAAGACATAGAGTTGCTGAATGGATAAAAAACAAGACCCATCTATATGCCACCTACAAGAGATTCACATTAAACTGAAAGACATACACACAGTAAAAGTGAAGAGATGGAAAAAGATATTTCATGCAACTAATGGGGAGAAAAAAGCAGGTGTTGCAGTATTTGTATCAGACAAAATAGACTTGAAAACAAAGAAAGTCACAAGAGACAAAAAAGGACATTACATAATGATAAAGGGGTCAATCCAACAAGAAGATATAACCATTATAAATATCTATGCACCCAACTCAGGAGGACCTACATATGTGAAACAAATACTAACAGAATTAAAAGGGGAAGTAGAAGGCAATGCATTCATTCTAGGAGACTTCAACACTCCACTCACTCCAAAGGACAGATCAACCAGACAGAAAATAACTAAGGAGACAGAGGCATTGAACAACACATTAGAACAGACGGACCTAACAGACATCTACAGAACTCTGCACCCAAAAGCAGCAGAATACACATTCTTCTCAAGCCCACATAGAACATTTACAAGAATAGATCATACACTAGGCCACAAAAAGAGCCTTAGTAAATTCATAAAGATTGAAACTGTACCAATCAGTTTCTCAGACCACAAACGTATGAAACTAGAAATAAATTACGCAAAGAAAACGAAAAAGCCCACAAACACATAGAGGCTTCATAACATGCTTCTAAATAACCAATGGATCAATGACCAAATAAAAAGAGATGAAGCAATACATGGAGGCAAATAACAACAATAATTGAACACCACAAAATCTGTGGGACACAGCCAATGCCATGCTAAAAGGGAAGTATATTGCAATACAGGCATACCTCAGAAAAGAACAATCCCAAATGAACAGTCTAAACTCACAATTAATGAAACTGGAAAAGAAGAACAAATGAGGCCCAAAGTCAGTAGAAGGAGGGACATAATAAAGATTAGAGCAGAAATAAATAAAATGGAGAAGAATAAAACAATAGAATCAGTGAAAGCAGGAGCTAGTTCTTCGAGAAAATAAAAGATAAATCCCAAGCCAGAGTTATCAAGAAAAAAAAGAGAGTCTACACACATAAACAGAATCAGAAATGAGAAAGGAAAAATCACTATGGACACCACAGAAATATAAAGAATTATTAGAGAATACTATGAAAAATTATATGCTGACAAACTGGATAACCAAGAAAAAATGGACAACTTTCTAGAAAAATACAACTTTCCAAGGCTGACCCAGAAAGAAACAGAAAATCTGAACAAACCAATTACCAGCAACAAAATTGAATTGGTAATCAAAAAACTACCTAAGAACAAAACTCCTGGACCAGATGGCTTCACTGCTGAATTTTATCAAACATTTAGTGAAGACCTAATACCCATCCTCCTTAAAGTTTTCCAAAAAGTAGAAGAGGGAATACTTCTAAATTCATTCTATGAGTGCAGCATCAATCTAATGCCAAAACCAGGCAAAGACACCATAAAAAAAGAAAACTATAGACCAATATCCCTGATGAATACACATGCAAAATTCCTCAACAAAATATTAGCAAACCAGATTCAAAAATACATCAAAAGATCATCCACCAGGATCAAGTAGGATTTCCTCCAGGGATGCAAGGATGGTACAGTATTAGAAAATCCATCAACATCATCGACCACATCAACAAAAAGAGGGACAAAAACCACATGATCATCTCCATAGATGCTGAAAAATTCGACAAAATTCAACATCCATTCATGATAAAAACTCTCAAGAAAATGGGTCTAGAGGGCAAGTACCTCAACATAATAAACAAACCCATAGCTAACATACTTAATGGCGAGAAGCTGAAAGCCTTTCTTTTAAGATCGGGGACAAGACAAGAATGCCCACTCTCCTCACTTTTATTCAACATAGTTCTGGAGGTCCTCGCCATGGCAATCAGACAACACAAATAAAAGGCATCCAGATTGGCAAGGAAGGAGTTAAACTGTCACTGTTTACAGATGACATGATAATGTACATAAAAAATCCTAAAGAATCTGCTCCAAAACTACTAGATCTAATATCTGAATTCAGCAAATTTGCAGGATACAACACTAATACACAGAAATCTGTTGCATTCCTATACACTAATGATGAACTAGCAGAAAGAGAAATCAGGAAAACAATTCCATTCACAACTGTGTCAAAAAGAATAAAATACCTAGGAATAAACCTAACCAAGGAAGTGAAAGACCTATACTCTGAAAACTACAGGACACTCATGAGAGAAATTAAAGAAGATATGAATAAATGGGAACACATCCCATGCTCATGGATAGGAAGAATTAATATTGTCTAAATGGTCATCCTGCCTAAAGCTATCTACAGATTCAATGCAATCCCTATCAAAATTCCAACAGCATACTTTAACGAACTAGATAAAATAATTCTAAAATTCATATGGAACCACAAAAGACCCCGAATAGCCAAAGCAATCCTGAGAAGGAAGAATAAAGCTGGGGGAATGATGCTCCCCGACTTCAAGCTCTACTACAAAGCCACAGTACTCCAGACAATTTGGTACTGGCACAAGAACAGACCCATAGACCAATGGAACAGATTAGAGAGCCCAGATATAAACCCAAGCATATATGGTCAATTAATATATGATAAAGGAGCTATTGACATACAATGGGGAAATGATAGCCTCTTCAACAACAGGTGTTGGCAAAACTAGACAGCTACATGCAAGAGAATGAAACTGAATTATTGTTAAACCCCATACACAAGTAAACTTGAAATGGATCAAAGACCTGAATGTAGGTCATGAAACCATAAAACTCTTAGGAGACAACATAGGCAAAAATCTCCTGAATATAAACATGAGCAACATCTTCCTGAGCATCTCCTCAAGCAAAGGAAACAAAAGTAAAAATGAGCACATGGGACTATATCAAACTAAAAAGTTTCTGTACGGCAAAGGACACCATCAGCAGAACCAAAAGGCGTCCTACAGTATGGGAGAATATATTTGTAAATGACATATGTGACAAGGGTTTAACATTGAAAATACATAAAGAACTCACATGCCTCAACACCCAAAAAGCAAATAACCCATTAAAAAATGGGTGTAGGATATGAACAGGCAATTCTCCAAAGAAGATATTCAGATGGTCAACAGGCACATGAAAAGATGCTCCTCATTACTAATTATCAGGGAAATGCAAATAAAATCCACAGTGAGATATCACCTCACACCAATTAGGATGGCCAGCATCGAAAAATCTAAGAACAACAAATCCTGGTAACTATGCGGAGAAAGGTGAACCCTTCTACACTGCTGGTGGAAATGTAAGCTAGTTCAACCATTGTGGAAAGCAATATGGAGGTTCCTCAAAAAACTAAAAATAGGAATACCATTTGACTATGGAATTCCCCACTCCTAGGAATTTACCCAAAGAACACAAGTTCTCAGATTCAAAAAGACATATGCACCCCTGTGTTTATTGCAGCACTATTTACAATAGCCATGATATGGAAGCAACCTAAGTGTCCATCAGTAGATGAATGGATAAAAAAGATGTGGTACCTATACACAATGGAATACTATTCAGCCATAAGAAAGAAACATCCTACCATTTGCAACAATGTGAATGAAGCTGGAGAATATGCTCTGTGAAATAAGCCAGGCAGAGAAAGACAAGTGCAAAATGATTTCCCTCATTTATGGAGTATAACTACGTAGCAAGACTGAAGGAACAAAACAGCAGACTCACAGACTCCAAGAAGGGACTAGCAGTTACCAAAGGGGGAGGGATGTGGGCAGACAGGTGGGGAGGGAGGGAGGGAGAAGGGGATTGAGGGGTATTATGTTTAGTACACATCGTGTGGGGGATCACAGGGAAGACAGTGTAGCACAGAGAAGGCAAATATTGAATCTGTGGCATCTTTCTACAGTGATGGACAGTGACTGTAATGGGATACGGGGGGCACTTGATAATATGGGTGAATGTTGTAACCACAGTGTTTTTTCATGTAAAACCTTCGTAAGAGTGTGTATCAATAATATTTTAATAAAAAAATATTTTAAAAATGGTCATCTTCCACCTTGTCTTTCTCTTTTTTTTTTTTTTTGAGGTACATAGAATGAAATGCACAAATCTTAGTATACAGCTTGGTGAATTTTGACATATATATATATATACACTCATATAGTCATCACCCAGATCAAGATATATCAAAATATTATATTCTTTCTCTCTTTCACCTATTTCATACATCCACCCATTCTTCTTCCCTGTGTCAACCACCAGTCTGTTCTCTGTGTTTTTATGAGTCTCTTTCTGTTCTGTTTGTTCATTTTTTTTTAGATTTCACATAAACATGGAATCATATGGTATTTATTTTTCTGTTTGAATTATTTCACCTAGCATAGTACCCTCTAGATCCATCCGTGTTGTTGCAAATGGGTAGATTTCATTCTTTTTTATGGCCGAGTAATATTCCATTGTATGTATGTTCCACATCTTTATCTATTCATCTACCATTCATCTACCTTGATCCATGTCATTCATTAGATTCTTGTTTCCACATCTTGGCTATTATTAATAATGCTGTGATAAACATACGAGTGCATATCTTTTTTTTCAATAAACATAGATTTATTTTAAATCAGTTTGGTACATGATATGGATTGGTTTTGCAGTTTATCATGAACTGAAATATAAATTTCTAAGTACTGCAGTGTCTGCCTGTGCAACAAATGTTTGTAAGGCAAAATAAAGTGTTTTCATGGAACTGTATCTGCATAAACAAATCAGGAAAAATCTGAACAGGTTTTTATATACCATCTGGATTAAAAAATTATTAATGGTTGAAGACATTAAATTGGTAAAAGAAGGAGAGAAAAGACAGTTCTACTATAAGAGCTCTTCTTGCAAAATCTGATTTCTTAGTATAATTTTGTCATTCAAAGTTACAGAGAGGCTTCATCAGCTACATTTCACAAAAATGTTCTGTGTAGACCCCGAATAGCCAAAGCAATCCTGAGAAGGACGAATAAAATGGGGGAAATTACACTCCCTGACTTCAAGCTCTACTACAAAGCCACAGTAATCAAGACAATTTGGTATTGGCACAAAAACAGACCCACAGACCAGTAGAACAGAATAGAAAATCCAAACATATACAGTCAATTAATATTTGATAAAGGAGCCTTGGATATACAATGGGGAGATGACAGCCTCTTCAGCAGCTGGTGTTGGAAAAACTGGACAGCTACATGTAAGAGAATGAAACTGGACTACTGTCTAGCCCCATACACAAAGGTAAACTCAAGGTGGATCAAAGACCTGAATGTAAGTCATGAAACCATAAAACTCTTAGAAAAAAACATAGGCAAAAATCTCTTGGACATAAACATGAGCAACTTCTTCATGAACATATCTCCCCGGGCAAGGGAAACAAAAGCAAAAATGAACAAGTGGGACTATATCAAGCTGAAAAGCTTCTGTACAGCAAAGGACACCATCAGTAGAACAAAAAGACATCCTACAGTATGGGAGAATATATTCATAAATGACATATCCGATAAGGGGTTGACATCCAAAATATATAAAGAACTCACGCACCTAACAAACAAAAAGCAAATAATCCAATTAAGAAATGGGCAGAGGACATGAATAGACACTTCTCCAAAGAAGAAATTCAGATGGCCAACAGGCACATGAAGAGATGCTCCACATCGCTAATCGTCAGAGAAATGCAGATTAAAACCACAATGAGATATCACCTCACACCAGTGAGGATGGCCAACATCCAAAACACAAACAACAACAAATGTTAGCGAGGATGTGGAGAAAAGGGAACCCTCCTACACTGCTGGTGAGACTGCAAATTAGTTCAACCATTGTGGAAAGCACTATGGAGGTTCCTCAAAAAACTCAAAATAGAAATACCATTTGACCCAGGAATTTCACTCCTAGGAATTTACCCTAAGACTACAGAAGCCCAGTTTGAAAAAGACATATGCACCCTTATGTTTATTGCAGCACTATTTACAATAGCCAAGAAATGGAAGCAACCTAAGTGTCCATCAGTAGATGAATGGATAAAGAAGAGGTGGTACATATACACAATGGAATATTATTCAGCCATTAGAAGAAAACAAATCCTACCATTTACAACAACATGGATGGAGCTAAAGGGTATTATGCTCAGTGAAATAAGCCAAGCCGAAAAAGACAAGTGTCAAATGATTTCACTCATATGTGGAGTATAAGAACAAAGAAAAAACTGAAGGAACAAAACAGCAGCAGATATAAACCCAAGGATATATGGTCAATTAATATATGATAAAGGAGCCATGGACATACAATGGGGAAATGACAGCCTCTTCAACAACTGGTGTTGGCAAAAGTGGACAGCTACATGCAAGAGAATGAAACTGGATTATTGTTTAATCCCATACACCAAAGTAAACTCGAAATGGATCAAAGAGCTGAATGTAAGACATGAAACCATAAAACTCTTAGAAGACAACATAGGCAAAAATCTCCTGAATATAAACCTGAGCAACTTCTTCCTGAATGCGTCTCCTTGAGCAAGGGAAACAAAAGCAAAAATGAACACATGGGACTACAGCAAACTAAAAAGCTTCTGTACAGCAAAGGACACCATCAACAGAACCAAAGGCTGGGAGAATATATTTGTAAATGACATATCCAAAAAGGGGTTAACATCCAAAATATATAAAGAACTCACACACCTCAACACCCAAAAAGCAAACAACCTGATTAAAAAATGGGCAGAGGATATGAAGAGACAATTCTCCAAAGAAGAAATTCAGATGGCCAACAGACACATGAAAAGATGCTCCACATCACTAATCATCAGGGAAATGCAAATTAAAACCACAATGAGATATCACCTCACACCAGTAAGGATGGCCACCATCCAAAAGACTAAGAACAACAAATGCTGGCGAGGATGCGGAGAAAGGGGAACCCTCCTACACTGCTGGTGGGAATGTAAGCTAGTTCAATCATTCTGGAAAGCAATATGGAGGTTCCTCAAAAAAACTAAAAATACAAATACCATTTGACTGGGGAGTCCCAATCCTTGGAATTTACCCAAAGAATACAATTTCTCAGATTGAAAAAGACATATGCACCCCTATGTTTATCGCAGCACTATTTACAATAGCCAAGATATGGAAGCAACCTAAGTGTCCATCAGTAGATGAATGGATAAAGAAGAGGTGGTACATATACACAATGGAATACTATTCAGCCATAAGAAAGAAACAAATCCTACCATTTGCAACAACATAGACGGAGCTGGAGGATATTATGCTCAGTGAAATAAGCCAGGTGGAGAAAGACAAGTGCCAAATGATTTCCCTCATTTGTGGAGTATAACAATGCAGTAAAATTGAAGGAACAAATAGCAGCAGACTCAGAGACTCCAAGAAGGGACTAGTGGTTACCAAAGGGGTGGGGTGTGGGAAGGTGGGTGGGGAGGGAGGGAGAAGGGGATTGAGAGGTATTATGTTTAGTATACATTGTGTCGGGGTCTCACGGGGAAAACAGTGTCGCACAGAGAAGGCAAAGAGTGACTCTGTGGCATCGTACTACACTGATGGACAGTGACTGCATTGGGGTATGGGTGGGGACTTGATAATATGGGTAAATGTAGTCACCTCATTGTTTTTTCATGTGAAACCTTCATAATACCTTAAAAATCAAGAAAAAAAAAAAGAAACTAAACATACACTTCTATACAATGTAGAAATTACACTCGGGCATTTATCCCAGAGAAATAAACACACACGTTGACCAAGAAAAAAACAAACAAACAAAACAAAACAGCAGCAGACTCACAGAACCCAAGAACGGACTAATAGTTACCAAAGGGAAAGGGACTGGGGAAGATGGGTGGGAAGAGAGGGAGGAGAGGGAAAAGGGGGCATTACGATTAGCAGATGTAATGTTGGGGGGGCATGGGGAGGGCTGTACAACTCAGAGAAGACAAGTAGTGATTCTATAGCATCTTACTACACTGATGGACAGTGACTGTAATGGGGTTGGTGGGGGGAACCTGATGAAGGGGGTAGTTTAATAACCATAATATTGCACATATAATTGTAGAATAATGATACCAAAATAAATTATAAAAAAAAATTAAAAATGGAAATATCAAAAAAAAATAGCTTCAAAATAAAGACTTGACTCCACCGGAGCCCTAGACACACACACACACACACACACACACACAAAATGCTCTGTGTGCTGACCCTGATGAGGTAAATGGCAATTATACCACTGCAGCTGTTTCTGTCACTTTGGAATGGACATTTTCTGTATTTTCAAATGAATCTTGTACCTTATAGCACTCACTAAAAACTAACAGCCATGGCACCATAAGACAATTTTTTGGTGAGATTTCTAGAATTACTAATGAAAACAAAAACATGAGGTAAACCTATCCTTTCCCAAAAACCTTTGAAGCCAGAGATTTAAAACAATTAAGGCACTTGAAAACATTAGGTGTATGTACAAATGTGCAAGTAAAACAAACTTCAGCTGTACCAGCAAGTAACAAACACTGAATCTTTACTGTAAGAACCTTTAATATAATTATCTAAATGCAGGGAATTTTTGGCTTATGAAATGGACCAAAGCAACTTGTCATTGCCTACTATAAAAATACTGAAAACCAAGTTTTAAACTCAGCCGCTGTAGGTTAAAGGAACTAAAACAAAAAAGCCTTAGTGACCTAGAAAAAAGTAAAAGCTCATTTTAAACTGGTTTAAGCCTGTGAACTATGCCAACGAGTCAAAGGCAGGGGAGAAATGTCCCTCTCAAACGAAAAAACCTGGGGTTTCCTAAGAAAACTAAAGGAAAACAGTAAGCATGCTCGATATGCTACAGGAACTGAAACTGAGAAGGGGACTAGAGAGAGAGAGAGCGCACACACGCACAGTCTGTCCATCCAGGGCAGTCACCACTAAAACCTATGGCAATCAGTCGACCCCAAACCCTTAGCTTTTTCTGAATTTACAGTTTTCACATCTGCTATCTCAAAACGTAAAGTGATTGTCTTATTTAAAGAGTTAGTAAAAGATTCTGAAACAATTTATTTCCTTTTTGCCTCATGAAAAAGCTTGGTGGAAATTCCTTTCGAGGTACAAACAGTGTTAAGATACTTTTTTGAAGTACAAAGGAAAATATAATTAAGTCAATTTTATTTCTATACTTTGTAACAGCTGTAAGAAAAATGTTGGGAGGTTCAATATACGAAGGCTTTCAATTCTGTGTAACATCTGTTAGCTTAAGTCACTCAGGTCTGAAGTAGGTAAGTTTCCAATCAAACACCAGCAGGCTGGTACCTAAAAGCAGGGTTACTTCTGGCTCATCAATAGCTCTGTCCTTAGACCAACCGTGACCCTCCTTAATGAGAAAAATCAAATCACAAACATGTTAAGTCACAGTCTACCTTCCAGTCTGTCTTTTAAGGCACAATTCTGTATTTTCGCAGTGATACAAGGTGCTTTACAAATATGAACAATAACCTGCTACACTTTAATGGTCTGTATCCTTTCATTTCTTTAAACCTGGAATGTAATTCTCTGTGTGGCATCTTATTTCTAATGTAGAAAAAATAATCGTTATCAAGCACGAAATTTTACTCTAAGGATATAGTGTACTCTAAAGATACTAAATTTATAAAAATTTTGCCACTTTTGAAATGATAGCCAAAAATCCACCTGACTGATGCCCATTTGTCACTCTCCTCAATTCTAGTCACTAACCTACATTCTGAGTTAGGACGAATATAATGCATCTTCCAGGCTTTAAAATGACTGAATTTAAACTGCCAAGAGAGTCGAGGTTGTTTGCGCAGGACAGTGTCTCCCACCACTCAGGGTCACATCTGGCATGGCAAGAAGAAAACCTAATCCCACAGTGGCAGCCATTTAAAAGAAGAGAAGACAGCCACGAGGATTTATGTACCATATTTTAAAATATTCCTGTTGAGCAAAATGATTTAACTGATTTTTCTTAAAGGACGATGCTCCAAAATACCCTATATGCATCTTCTGAAAATGTGAAGATCCTGGAATAGCGTCTCCCACGTGGGACATAATAAAAAATACTATTTCGGTTTCAGTGAGTTACATGCCTTGTTAGCTTAGTGGGTCTGTTTACAGTGTGGTGGTTTCGTTCTTTTGACTTGCAGAATTTATAGAGAAAGAACATCACAGCCTGCATGCCCAGGACAAGGACAATTCCCCAGACAAAACTGGCGGCATCAAAGGTCAACCTCCGCACAGGTTGTGAGGTTGTGGTTAGAGTGGTATTAGTGGAACCTGATGTCGCAGGTGTAGTTGTGGTGGAGGCTGTAGGAGGAGGCAGAGTTGTGGTTTTAGCTGTAGAATTGGTTGGCAATGGAATGGCAGTGGGCACTGAACAGAATTGTGTGCTGTTCACCACCTGGCAGTCACTGTTGAATTATGTGAACAGTGGCTTTTATCTTCTTTACGATCTATCCACAAGCAGGGAGTAGCAACAGTGATGCTGGCGTTGACACAGGAAACACAGTTGTTCTGGCCTTCACAGGTTTCTGGCGCCGGAGTGGTGACCAGTGAGCTCGCGTCGGGTTGTCTTAGCGGCGGGCGTTGGTTGGAGCGGGCTCGGTCACGTTCTAGGACGCGCTCAGCATGCGCAGCGTGGCCAGGCAGGCTGCAGCCCACAGCAGCGCATGCGCGGGCCCGGACATCTTGGCCTCAGCGGCAGGGTCCGGGTCCGGGGGAGGCTGCAGCACACCCGCAGCATCGGCCTCCATCCTCTGCATGTATCTTTTTGAATCAATGATTGGGGGGGGGGGGGTAAATTCCAGAAGTAGAATTACTGGGTCATAAAGTATTTACATTTTTTTATTTTTGAGACACCTTCATATTAATTTCTGTAGTAGCTGCACCAATTTACATTCCTACCAACAGTGCATGAGAGTTCCTTTTTCTCCACATCCTCTCCCACACTTGTTTCTTGTTTTTTTGATACTAGCCACTCTGACAGGTGTAAGGTGATAGCTTGTTGTGGTTTTGATTTGCATTTCCCTGATAATTAGTGATGTTGAGCATATTCTCATGTGCCTGTTGGCCATCTGTATGTCTTCTTTGGAAAAATGTCTGCTCAGATCCTCTGCCCATTTTTTAACCATACTGTTTGTTTTTGGTGTTGAGTTGTATGAATTCTTGATATGCTTTGGATATTAGCCCCTTATTGGCTATACCATTTGTAAATATATCCTCGCATTCAGGTTGCCTTTTCACCTTGTTGATGGTTTCCTATGCTGTGTAGAAGCTTTTTAGTTTGATGTAGTCCCACTTGTTTATTTATTGCTTCTGATTCCCATGCCTGGGGAGACATATCCAGGAAAAACTACTAATGGCAATATTCGAGAGTTTACTACCTGTGTTTTCTTTTAGAATTTTTTGCTTTCGGGTCTTATATTTAGGTCTTTAATCCATTTTGAGTTTATTGTGTGTATGGTGTAAGAGAGTGGTCCGGTTTCATTCTTTTGCATGTAGCTGTGCAGTTTTCTGAGCACCATTTATTGAAGAGACTTTTCCCCATTGTATATTCTTGCTTTCTTTGTCATATTAATTGACCATATAAGGATGAGTTTATTTCTGGGTTCTCTATTCTGTTCCATTGACCTATGGGTCTGTTTTTGTGCCAGTTCCATGCTGTTTTGATTACTGTAGCTTTAAAGTACAATTTGAAATCAGGGAGTATGATACCTAGTTTTACTCTTCTTTCTCAAGATTTCTTTTGCTCTTCATAGTCTTGTGTGGTTCCGTATAAATTTTAGGATTATTTGCTCTAGTTTATTGAAAATTGCCATTGGTATTTTGATAGGGATTGCATTGAATCTGTAGATTGCTTTGGGTGGTATGGCCCTTTTAATAATAATTATTATTGCTATCTATGAGCGTGGACCATCTTTCTATTTGTGTCATCTTCAGTTTCTTTCACCAGTGTCTTACAGTTTTTGGAGTACAGGTCTTTTATCTCCTTAATTAGATTTATTCCTAGGTATATTATTCTTTTTGATGTGGTTGTAAATGAAATTGTTTTCTTAAATTTCTCTTTCTGCTAGCTCATTATTTGTATATAGAAATGCAACAGATTTCTGTGTATTGATTTTGTATCTTGCACTTTACTGAATTCATTTATTAATTCTAATAGTCTTTTGGTTGAGTCCTTAGGGTTTTCTATGTATCATGACATCTGCAAATAGTGACAGCTTTACTTTTTCTTTACTAATTTGGATGCCTCTACCTTTTTTTTCTTGTCTGATTGCTATGGCTACTAATTCCAGTACTATGTTGAATAAAAGTGGTGAAAGTCAGCATCCTTGTCTTGTTTCTGATCTTAGATGAAAGCTTTCAGCTTTTCATTATTGAATATGATATTTGCTGTGGGTTTGTTGTATATGGCCTTCATTATGTTGAGATATGTTTCCTCTATACCTAGTTTTTTAAGTGTTTTTTATCATGAATGGATGTTGAATTTTGTCAAGTGGTTTTTCAGTATCTATTGAGATGATCATATTGCGTTTATCCTTCCTTTTGTTAATGTGGTGTATCACACTGATTGATTTGTGGATATTGAACCATCTTTTCATCCCTGGTATAACTCTGGCTTTATATTTTTGTCATAAATTTTGTCACGGTGAATAATCCTTTTATTGTATTTTAAAATTCAGTTTGCTAATATTTGTTGAGGATTTTTGCATCTATTTTCTTCAGGGATATTCGTCTGTAATTTGTTTTTTTATGGTCTTTGGTTTGGGTATCAGGCTTCATACAATGAATTTGGAAGCTTTCCTTCCTCTTCAGTTTTTTGGAATAGTTGAAGAAGGATAGGTATTAGCTATTCTTTAAATGTTTGGTAGAATTTTTCTGTGAAGCCATTTGGTACTGGACATTTGTTTCTTGGTGGTTTTTTAATTGCCATTTCAATTTCATTACTAATAATCGGTCTCTTAAGATTTCCTATTTCTTCCTGGTTGAGTCTTGGAAGATTGTATGTTTCTAGGAATTTATCCATTTTTTCTAGGTGGCTCAGTTTGTTCGCATATAACTTTTCATTGTAATCTCTTATAATCATTTGTATTTCTGTGGTGTCAGTTATAACTTCTCTTTCATTTCTGATTTTATTTGAGTCCCTTTTTTTCTTGATGAGTCTAGCTAAAGGCTTTTCAGTTTTGTTTATCTTTTCAAAGAACCAGTTCTTTACTTTCATTGATCTTTTGTATTTTTTTTCTTAGTTTCTATTTCATTTATTTCCACTCTGATTTTCATTATTTCCTTCCTTCTACTAACTTTGGGCTTTGTTTGTTCTTATTTTTCTAGTTCCTTCAGGTGTAGAGTTAGGCTATTAGAGATTTCTCTTGTTTTTGAGTTCTGTACTGCTATAAACTTCACTCTTAGAACTGCTTTTGCTATGTCCCAAAGATTTTGAACCATTGTATTTCTATTTTAATTGTTTTCCAAGTGTTTTTCTATTCTGTTTTGATGTCTTCATTGGCCTCTTAGTTGTTTAGAAGTATACTGTTTAGCCTCCATATGTTTGTGGGGGTTTTCCAGTTTTTTTCCTGTAATTGATTTCCAGTTTCTACCATTATAGTCAGAAAAAATGCTTGGTATGATTTCATTCTTCTTAAATTTATTAAGACTTATTTTGAGGCCTAACATGTGATCTATCCTAGAGAATGTCCCATGTGCACTTGGAAAGAATGTATATTCTGCTGTTTTGGGGTATAATGTTCTGTATGTATCTGTTAGGTCCATTTGGTCTAATGTGTTGTTCAAAGCCATTATTGCCTTATTGACTTTTCTGTCTGAATGATCTATCCATTGATGAAAGTGGGATGTTAAAAGCCCTCTACTACTATTATATTACTGTCAATTTTTCCCATTATGTCTGATAATAGCTGCTTTTTTATATATTTAGGTGCTCCTCTGTTGGGTGCACGGATATTTACAACTTTTATATCTTCATGCTGGACTGAGCCCTTAATCTCTTGCTTTTAATTAGCACTTATATCTAATTTAAATTTTATGGGGATAATGGCTTATACAGGGGCTTACTGCACCCCTCTTACTGATGAAGAAACTGAGGTCCAGAGAAATTGTAATTTGCCTAGGAAGCATGAGCCTGGCTTCAGATCCGGATGTTCCAACTTCAGAGGCTGTGCTTCCCTGGCTGCTCCATCCTGTCGTTGAGCAGCCATCTGTCAGGAAAAGGGCTACAGTTATTTATACACTCAATTACACACATACCAACTCCCTCTTTATCAGGCATCACCTCCCCTGCTGGGAAGGCTGTCCATCCACACAGTTGGTTCCCGGCAGCTGAGGTCATGACCTACCCGGTACAAGGAGAATGCAGACTTCTGCGGAGGCAATGAATCTTAGATTCATTTGTGTGTGGGCTTTTTTTCCTCGTATAAACTGTGACCCCAGAGTTGCTTTCAGTTACATTTTCTGGCTGCCTGAATGACAGGAGCACAAGTTCTGTTATCTAACACTGGTCACCCATCATGCTCAGGGGCCCGTAGACACTGTGGCACACCTGTCAGAGATGATGATAAATATCTAAGCCAAAGGTTGTTTTTAAAAAAATCTTTGCAGTCAAATGGAATGCTCAATCAAGATGACAAGGTATTTTCAAGGAATAAATAAAGAACTGATACCTAACTTTCTTTTCTTTCCTTGTGGCTGCTAATCCACGACCTGCCCCTGTTGATCAGCTTGGCTGTCCTTCCTCTCCTGGCCCTTGCTCATGCTTTGGCCCAGTGCTTCCCCTCCCCAGTTCCCACTCCACCTGGGGAGGACCTGCCTGTCCTCAAGGCTCTGTTTGCAAATCGCACCTTACCCCATTATTTCCCGCTCTCCCCATTCCTGTCTCACATTCTACAAGCTACTGAGTCCAGTTGTCTGCTTCCCTCATTCTTCCAGAATTGCTGTCTACCCAGTTGCCAGCCCCCAGACAAGCCACCATCGTCTCTGTGTCAGGCAGCCTGTACCTGGCCTGCAGATCCCACTCGTGCTGATTCACTGCCTACCTTGTGTCAGAGGGGTTATAGCTTCTGTGAGAGCACCACACCCTCGTTATCCAGCTGAGTGCCTGTCACACAAAATACCTCAATTGAAGTACTTTTGGGGCTGTCCGACAGGTCTCATACCTGTCTGTCCTGAGCCACATTTCTGGCCAAAGGAAGCATTTTCATAGTCAGGTCTTTAATCACTGAATCTGTCTCTCCCCACCTTTCTCCATCTCTCCCTCCACCTCCTTCACTCCTTCAGGAAAGTATAAGATCAAGCACCAGATTACATTTTTCTCTCCCAATATCCCTATTTATAAACCTCCAGTGTGTCAGGTACAAGTGTGGACATTTGGTCAGTTCTCTTGAAAGCTGTGCTTTACAAGAGAAAATAACATTTCAGGAAGGATTAAAGCCTAAATCTGATTTTTTTCAGAGGTCAAGCCTTCCGCACCCAGTCTGCCACACTCTGGTGGAAGCAGTGGTGGGTGACATCCAGCAGGGGGCTAGCTAGAGCCCTCCTTCCCAGGTCCTCTTACCCTGCACCAGGAGCTACATCTTACCATTCACATCTGCCTGGCTCCAGCATACACGTGTCATACTTGGGCGACAAGTCAACCTTTTCACTACTTTGTAGACTTGCAAGGTGCTCGCACACCTGAGATGGGTGAGAGGCTGCAATCCAAAGGTACTTCCCCTCCCCAAAGAAGAGAGCCCCTCCCCTCCTTCCCCGAGCAGCACGTTTCTTTAATCCCACTTTTTCCTCAAGTGATAAAGATGAGAGCATGAAGATGGATACAAGTCCTCTCCTTGCCGTTTCCTACAGCAGAGCTTGGTCAAAAGCCTCATTACTGCCACTGTGGCATGAGACATAAGCCAGGACCCGTGGGAGTCCAGTCCACTGTGGGCTTCTGTGGGCGTCATGAGCTCCCGGGTACCAGAGGCGTGACCGACTGGGGGGCATCTTGTGGGGAGTCCGATTAGATTCCTCCAGCCTCTTCTGTTTCTGAGTACTGGGGAATGGCAGTGGTGACCTGCACTCCCTTCTCTGTTGCACACTCCAACCCACTCCTTGCCCATTGTGGGGCTGCCAGAGATAGGCAGGAGCAGAAAGGAGCTGCCATTTCCTCTCAGAGCAGGTTCCCTGTCTCCTTGACTTGTCTAGGGTTGTTTGTTTCCCAAAGCCTGTGGCTGCTCTCTATGTTGCGACATTTTTCCTATAGTTCGTATGTTAACTTTCTAAGCTATTTGGTCCCCTCGACCAGGTTGGGTTAAGACTTCCTGAGTAAAGCAAGGGACTGAGGCTTTACTCATTTTTCTTTAATAGGGGGCTGGCCACAAAGGTTTACAAATGAGCAAGTGATGTAATTAACAGTCCCAGAGAAAGATGGTCTACAGGTGACAGTAACACCCTTCAGCAGTTTCTCAAGGTGTGCCCAATGGGGAACCATGTGTCCCCCTACCCAGTGTCTCCTGTCTGTCTGGCCCTGAGTTGGGCTGGGCTGCTGGCCTCTTGGGCTGGAGAGTTGGAGCTCCCCCAGGTAGGCATGGGTGAGGCCCAGGACTGAGGCGCTGCCAGCTCCTGGCTGCCTCCCCCATACCGCTCCTAAAGTTTTGGGCATGGTCGGACCCTACTGTGGCTGGAGCAGGACTTTGGCAGGCCTGGGTGGGGTGGGCCGCAGGCTACAGTGGCTTCCCTGGACCCCGCCAGGCCTGAGGGCCTAAGAGGATTCCTTGCACCCTAAAGCCTGAAAGTCTGTCTTCCCAGAGTCTGTACCACAGCCCCTTCGCCTCCAACAGACCCTTCACCTATTTCCTGCCCCAGAGTGAGCTTGGCTCACCCCCCAGCATGTTCAGGCATCCCCCCTCCTCCCTGTGCTCACACATTTCTCTTCCTCATGTCTTTCCTCTGCCCTTAGGAAGCCTGGTCCCCCATCCCAGATCTGAGCCCCCTCTCCTCGCCCCTACCCCATCCTCCCTGTCCCCTCCAGCCTTCTCCCATTTGCCCGAGTGTGAGTGTCTCTCCCTGGCAGTCTGGGGGTTCCTAGGGCCCGGGCTATCCCCAGCAGACCTTGGGACAGAGCAGCGTGGGGCCTCGGATGACAATGGCAGTGGGGAGCACTGTTCTCCTAGGTGTACCCCCGCATATCTTTGTCTCCTCTGACTTGGACATGGGCGAGAGAAAGGGACTCCAGGAGACCAAGGAGAACAAATGCACTCCTTTATTTCTGTAAGGAGACTGCTTGGGAAGGACCAGCACCTGTTCTGAGGGGCAGGCTCAGTCCTGGGAGCCCAGCAAGGCCAGGGCAGTAATGAGGACTGTCCTGGCCTGGGGGCAGGGCAGGTCCAGGTGGGAGCTGCTGCCCCTCCCTCAGAGCTTCTCCAGGTAGGAACCAGGGACAAAGCCACGTTGCCCATTCCGCTCCACCGTCCACCAGCCATCCTCCCCTTCCAGGATGACCTCTAGGATGTCCCCCGCAGAGATGTCCAGCTCGTCAGAATTCTGGGTGAGAATGAAAGGCGTCAGGCTGGAGGTGGGCCTGCTGGGAGAGCCCTGGTTGCTGTTCCCCTACCCCCAGTAGTAAAGGCAAGCTTGTCTCCCAGCTGGGCTGAGTCCTCTGAGACAAGTCTGGTCTCCTGGGGCTGCAGAACAGCCCCTGGAGACATAGAGGGTGTGGGGCCTGTGGGGTTCTGCCTGCTATGTCCCGCTCCCCAGTTTGTAGGCCTCACAGCCCAGAGCTGCCTCCCCTGCATGCCTTTCTCCCGCTCTCCCCAGACCCAGCACTCGCAGCGAGCCAGGGGTCGGGTGTGCACACCACACCCTCGCCTCTGCAGGCTCAGCACAGCTCCCCTGCACCTGCCCAGCCCCAGCTAGCCACTGTCCTACAAGCACCCCATCGCTCTCCCAGCTGGTCTCCCCAGCCAGGGACCAGGCTTTGGGAGTCAGTGCGGCCTGCCTAGCCCTGAGGGGACACTTGACCTCCCTAGGGTGGATCTGACTCTGCAACCCAAAGCAGGGGTCGGACGGACTCTCTGGGGGTCATGGCTCAGCTGCCCCGTGGCTCCTGGTTCCGTGAGGATCCTCACGGACCTCAGAAAACCAACCTAGTACAGCTGAGGGGCTTGTTCAGATTTTGACCTGTTCTTGGCACCCGTGGCCCCAACCCAAGGGCAAGGATCCTGACCGTCAGACCATTTCCTGCAGATAGCCCCAGGCCCTGGCAGTCTGCCTGCATGTGTGCACACACATGCATGAGCACACGCAATGCCCACGTCTGCCTGGACTGTGTGCATGCATGCACGTGTGTGCGTGGACATGAGCCCTCATACCTATCCATCAACGTCCCTCAGCAGGTCCACATGGGTCCCTTTGTAAGTGCTGGGCTCCGAGGGCACCCCCCCACCAGCACACTCACTGTGCATGTACCTACAAGTGAACACAGCCTTGGGCACACCTGTGCCCTCCTGAGAGGAGGGGAAGGGCCTCACCTGGGCTGTATAATCGTAGAGCACCCTGTAGCCCTGGGCTGGCAGGCTGGGGGGTCCTGGCGCCTCCTGCACTGCAACAGCGGCATAAACACCCTCATTCCGTTCAGGGGTGGGGGTCAGGACCTCTGCGGAGGTGGAGAGCAGAGTGAGGCCTGGAGTCAGTGGTCTCTGGAGGCACCTCGGGCGTGAACTTCCCCAGGTTGGCTCAGCTTCCCCGGCCCAGCTGTTGGAGGCCCATCTGTGCCATGTAAGGGGTCCTCTCCTTCCCCTAGGGTCAGTTTGGGGGTCCCCCACATCATCCCCAGTTACCTGCAGGAGCTGCCAGTGATGCAGTCTTAGGGCTTCCATGCAGCAGCCCAGAGAACCTGGGGATAGGGAGCAAAGCAGGTAGGTTCTAGAGGGAGTGGGTGATGCAGGGAGCCCTCAGACCTCCAGGGCTGGGACTGCCCCTAGCCCCCAGGCATGGATGTGATTCATGGGGTGCCCCTAGGTGTGAGGGCTCCCCAAAGGGTAGTCCCGGTGGCCCTTCCTTCCCCAGCAGTGCCTTCCCAGGCCTCTTCTCAGCACCTGCTCCCTGCAGGGCCCCTTTGGGGCTCTAAGACCTTTGTGCTCCCTGCCCAGGGCCCTGTATCCCCCAGGCCCTGCCCCAGCCTGCTAATGGCCTCCCCCATGGGCAAATGAGCCGCCCCTGAGAGCTTGGCTCTCCTACACCCCGCTGGGACCTTCACTTGTCTGGGCCCAGCCAGCCTTCCTCCTGTGGCCCCACCGTGACCCAGCCAACCTAGCCACTGCCTGACCCCAGTGTATGGCTGGGTTCTGGGGGGCAATGCTGCATTTAGAGTAGCCCTTCCCATGGCTCACGCCTGGACTGAGCCAGAATCATGAAGGTGTGTTGAATAATAGGATGGAGCAAGTGGCAGACACTGGGGACACCTGATGGTGGGGAAGACAGATGAACACAAAGCAGCGGTGCTGAGGGCTAAATAAGTAGAGGCTGATGCTCTTTGCTGGCATCAGGTAAGGCTTCCTGGTGGGGTACAGCTAAGACTTGAAAGAGTTTGAATAGGCGGAGTGGGTGCATATGTGCAGAGGAGGGGCCACACGGATGCAGGAGCTTGCAGAGTGGAGCGGCCCAATCTTGGGTATCTGGGAAACAAGATTGGAATAGGGACTGGGCAAGCCTGAGGGGCCTTGAGTGCCTGGCCCGCCAAGGAGCTGGGCTGTGATTCAGGCCTGGTGAGGGCCGCCCTGGAATGCCATGGGCAGAAGAATCCAGCTCTCCCCCACCTTACACACATACGCAGGGTTAGGGGAGCTGAGGCCAGGTGTGGATACACACGTCCAGGATGGGAGCCTGCGGCGCAGCCCTACCCCTGGTGCAGCCGGTGCAGGGTGAAGCCAGCAGGGCTTTGCTGAAGCTGCTGGGCGCCCTGCCTCACCGCCCGTCTCCCCAAAGCTGTCTGCCAGTTCCTGCACTCCCTTGCCTGGCTGCTGCGCTAGGGTGTTCCCAGTGGATTGCCACCATCGTCCCCCAAGGCTTCCATCAGAGGGCCTTACGTTTTCGGTCTGACCTCGGCTCTCATGGGCCCTGGGCCTGGAGGTGAGCGACTTGTGCAGCTGACACACTGAGGCACAGGTGGCACTAGGACCCTTCTGCCACCAGACCAGGAAAGTGGTCCCACAAAGCCTGGGAATTCCCTGGGAGTACTGGCTGCAGGGCCTGCTCCTGTGCCCCGATCCCATGGGAAACCTGACTGTCCAGGGCACCAAGCCAGGCCGCCGGAGGACAAGGTAGCCAGCCCGAGGCTCAGTCACTGGTGTCATTATTTGTTTAATGCCTGGGGCCCCTTGGGCTGAGGGGTCCTGAGATGAGATGGAGCCGGCCTTGTCCCCAGAGAGCGCCCAGTGCCTCAACACAGCACCAGGCACCCAGCAGGCACTCAGCAGACAGTGCGGAGGAGAGGCCCAGCTTCCCAGCGGCTGCCGCCTGCCCCAGCCCCGGCCGCTGCACCCTGGCCTCTCACCTCTTGATCACGCCGCCGGATGGCTGCATACCCAGGCTGCAGGATGACGAGGTGACCTCCCGGTCATAGTAGTTCTGGTAGGGCACTGGAGCTGCAGGCGGCAAGCCTGTGAGGCCTCAGGTGGCAGAGCAGAGGGCAGGCAGGACCTGGGCCCCATGACACCCCAGCCTGTCCCCATTCAGAGACCCAGACTGGAGCTCCACGTTCCCATCCTGGCCCGAGCCAGCCCAGGGCCTGCGGAAAGGGGAATCTCTTGCTTTCATGAGAGGCCCCATTGTGGGCACCACCAAGACCAGATACTCTGGTCTCATGATTCAGTGGGGACCACGCAGACCGGGGTGCGTGTTCCTGAGGACACGACCCACCTTCGCACCCCTTCTGAGTATACAGTGTTCTCAAGTCCTGCTCTTCTGCCTCTGAGTAGGTAGCAGGCCAGGGACCCCGCAGAGAACTCTGCGATCCCCAGCCCCTCACGCAGGTCTCACCAGGGGTCCTCCACCCAGAAAGGAGTTGTGAGCCGCCCCAGCCCTGTCCTGTCAGTTGAGGCTGAGAACTGGGGCCAAGCCCCCTAGGGACAGAGGGACCTGGCCCCAGAGGCTGTGCTGCCCACAGGCCAGGCCTCACCTGGGGGTTCGGTGCCTGTGCTCTTGGCCTGTATGAAGTTGTCAATGTCAGCATCCACGTTGCAGCCTTCCAGTGTCACCCGTACCTCCTCATAGAGCTGGGGATGGGAAAGAGCAGAGGCTACGGGGTCAGGCCTCACCTCAATGCCCACCCACATCAAAGCCCTGCCCCTCTGTGGATCTGAACTCTGTCCAAGGGCCCCGGCCCCGCTGGCCTCCCCACAGGCCTGTGTGTACAGCTCAGGGCCTATGTCTGGGGGCCTTGGTGTGCGACCACCCCAGGTCTGCCTTGAGGAGTCAGGCCCTGGCAGGCAGCTTCTCCAAGTTCCTGAACACCTACTGTGCACAAGGTCTTATGCAAGGGGCTTCCCTCACTCCTGTCCTCTGAGGTAGACACTATTTTCCCCATTTATAGATGAGGAAACTCAGAGAAGGAAAGTGACTTCCCCAGGGTCACAGAGTAAGAACTCAATGCAGCCAGGCTTTGAATCCATTATGAGGGTCCAGAGACCTCACTGCTTCCTCTGCCACAAGGAGGCTGCCAAGTGGGCTCAAGTCATTTGTGGGAAAACCCCAAATTCCATAGGCTGTGGCCGAAGGGGTCAGGCGAGGAACAGCAGTGGGCATCAGGGAGTCAGAGCTGCCTCAAGAGACTGCTCATGGCTCTGGGGCTGCATTAACAAGAGGTCAGGCCCCCTGGGAGGTGGTGGCCTCTCTGCCGGAGAGGGCCCACCCCAGCCCGCTTGGCACATATAGTTCACTAAGGGGAACCAGCACACCTCGGAGATGCCTGGAGGGCAGAGGAAGGGCTGGACCTCAGCTCTTCCAAGAGCCAGGCCTGGAGCAGAGCAGTCCAGGTTCCTCCAGCCTCCTTGGAAACCTCCGAGGGGCTATGTCCTCCTATCTTCCCAACCCTGGCAGCAGAAGCAGGCTCCGTGTGGCTCAGAGCAGAGCCAAGGCCTTGGAGTAGGGATGAGCAAAGAATGCAGAGACCAGGATCACCAGAGAAGCACAGTTTCCAGGCAGAGGGCCCCAGCCCTGCACAGTACTGGGGTCCGGCAGAGGCCGAGCCCTAAAGTGTTTGTTGACAGACCCAAATGGACCGCGGCACGCCGGCCAGTCCTCACTCCCCACCTGCCCAGCTTACTCCCTGCCCCCGCCAGCCTTCAGCCCCACCTCGTCATCCTTGACGCACTGCATGGAGAGCTGGTTGCAGTGTGCCCACAGGGCGTTTCGGAGGATGGTCACCCGGTCAGACTCTTGTAGCTGGAAGGCCTGGGGTGGTGGGAGGGAGGTGAGGAGGGGCTGCAGGGCCCGGCCAGCTGGGCCTGACCAGCCAGACCCCTTCTGCTGAAAGCCAGGTCTAAGGGAGAAACCCTTCCTGAGGGCTCCCACCCCTACCTCTGTGCCGGGCCCTGAGGCTCCCGGGAGGAAGGCTGAGAGCTGCCTGTGGGCTTCTGTCCCCGCCCCACCTCCAGGCCCCACCACACGCTGGAAAAGACGCTGTAGGTGTTGTGAGAGGAACACTGGACCCCGAGTCCCGAGGCCTGTCTCCCAGGCTCTGTTCTTCAGGAGGTGAAGCTATTGTTTTTGTCTGAGCCTCCATTTTGGCTTCAGCAAAAAGGGGTGAAGGATGCCTGCCTGCCACCCAGGGCCGCAGGGCGCAGAGCCAGTGGGGAGCTCCCTGGGGCAGGGACCTAGCAGGGGCCTGGGAGTGAGTGCATGAGTGAGTGAAGGAATGAGGCCTACGCCTGACCACCACCTCACTCTGCTCCATGAGCTGCTAGAGGGAGAGAGGTCCTTCCCATTTTGCAGCTGGAAAACAGGCTGCCCTGAGGCGACTCACCTCACAGGTGGTCCGGTGCTCCAGCTCCCACTCACCCCGCACCTTCTCCAGCTGCTCAATGTTCTGTCTGTATGCCCGCTCTGAAAGCACAGGTGGCCCTCAGGGCAGCCGCTAGCCAGGATACCCCCCACACCCCCTACCCGTTGGCTCTGGCCAGGCCCCCCTCAGAGACACCTGCCCTGGCCGCTGGAGCCTCATCTCAATGCCTGTCAGGCCACCCACTCTACTGCTGCTCTTTTTGGCGTGACACTTAGCTCGCACTGTGCTCTGAACAGCCCAGGCCTGGAGTAGAGCCCATGAACCCAAGGTCAGAGTCCAAGGCTCTTGCCGTCCCCAGTCCCACCGTCTCACTCCGGGTGAACAGCGAGAGGATGCGAGAGGGCAGCAGCGCAAGAGTGGTGGAGGCGGGGAAGCTGGCAAGCCGAGAGCCCAGCAGGCTTGGCCGTGACCTTTGTCTCCAGATCTCTGGGGGTTACCTCTCCCCCAACCAAGCAGCTGGGTGCTGGGAAAGGCGGAGCAGAAGGGAGAGCATTCCCAGGGAAGGCGGCAGGGGCGAGCTCTGTCCTAGGGGGCGTGCGAGCAGCAGCGAGGGGTTTGAAGGATAGGGGAGACAGAGGCCCAGAGAAGGCTGTGTGTGTGCCCGTGTGTGTGTGTGTGTGTGTGTGTGTGTGTGTGAGACAGAGGTGAGTGGGTCTGTCCCCCATGGTGGCTGTGAAAGTCCTGGGGTCTGGGTTGGAAGGCAGTCACCACCATTTATTGGCTGTGTGACCTCGAGCAAGTTACTTAATCTCTCTGCCTCAGTTTCCTCTTCTATTGAAAAGGGGGATAGTAATAGCAGCCACCTCATAGGATTGTTATGTGGATTCATTAAAATACACAAAGTGCCAAGAACAATCCTGGCAAATGAGAGAAGAGGAATATTTTTATTTTACTTGCCTAAGTATGGGAGTGAGGGTGACGAGCATGTGACTCTGTGTGGTCGGCTGTGAGTGTGCGTCCCCTGGGTGTGAAGCCTGGGTGGCAGGGCTAGGTCTCTCCAGCCGGCCCCGGGTCTGAGGAGGCGGGCTGGCTGCGTACCTGCCTCGGTGGCCGAGTCCTTGCACTGCTTGGCCTTGTTCTGGCTCTGCGGAGACAGGGGGAAAGCAGTGTAGAACCCGCAAGCCCTCAGGCTCCAGCTTCCCTGGCTGCCTCTGAATGCCTCTATCACCTCTGGCCCCCAGGGAGGGCACTCAGGGGCCAACTATGGGCAGGTCCCACCCTTGGCCCACAAAGGCCACAACAGAAAGGTCACAATAAAAAAAGAAACAGGAACCTGCACCCCATGTGGAAATAAGATTTCAGTGGGGCAGACACAGGTGGGGGGCCGGTTCCTGAGGCTCCACGTGGTCTCTGGTTGGGATTTGGGCTCTGGACAACCTGGGTTTGCATCCTTTCTGCTATTCCTGGCTCTGAGACCTTGGACAAGTCACTTACCCTCTCTGGGCCTGTTTCCTCTCTGTGACCTGGGCCTATTAAGCCCCTCCCCAAGGGCTGTGTGAGGGTTAGCATGTGCGCTCACTGCCCTGTGAACTCTGGGCCTGGGCCGCGGTGGGCGTGCTCTGAGCACCGGCTCCTGGGTGCAGCCTGGAGATGGCAAAGGGGATCAAGCTGCCCCTGGCCGTCCATGCCCTGAGAGTCTACGAAACCCATCTCACAGATGGGGAGACAGAGGCTGAGATAGGCGGAGCAGCCAGCATGTCCCAAATGCAGACGATGCGTAGGGGCCCCTGCAGCACGCCTTCCCTGCTTCCCTGCCATGTCCCAGCCCTGGGTGATACCACATGGCCTCCGTGGCCCCATGTACCTTCTCCACCTGCTTCTGGTGGCCATTGGTGCTAATGCGCTCGAAGGCCTGCTCAGCGTCATCTGAATCCCGGCACTTCTGCTCATACGTCTTCTTGGACTGGAGGCATGGAGGGATGTGACTTGGTGGGGAGGGTCCCAGAGTGAGGCTCCCTGAGTCTAGCCTCCCCTCTCCTTGTTGGGGGCCTCCTCCCAAGGGAGAGAGGCCCGGGGGGTTCCAGAATGGAGATAGAGAACGGAGCCTTGTTCCCAGGCTCCTTCCCACTTGGGACAGTGTAGCCCTGCCCATGGCCCCATCCTTTTAGGGGTGTGGTCACCCCGAACCACCAGCAGGTCTCTGAACATGTTCTGCATGCCCACGATGCCGGCCTCCACACATGCTGTCCCTTCCTGTGGAACCCTAATGGTCTAGTGTCCTAGGGGTCTCTTCTCTTCCCATCCCAGGGTCCCCATCTGACAGTATATCTGGGGTGACTGCCTGCCCATCACTCAGGAGTCCAGAAAGGACAGGGCCTGGGTCAGTGTATGTGAGGCTTTAGCTCACAGCACAGCCCCAAGCACTGGACAGGCTGTGGTGTGTGTTGTTGGACGGGGTTCTGAGGTAGCCCTGTTCCAGGTGCCCAGCACAAGCTGAGCCCTCAGCCCCTCCAGGTCCCAGACCCTCGCACTCACCTCCATGGCTTTCTTGTAGAGCGACAGCTTGCTCTTCTGGACACGGTCCATGACAGCCTCGTACTGCAGGGGACATGAGGCTCTAAGCAAGGGGCCACGGCCTCAGGATCCTCCCCTAGGCCAAGAGGATGGGTGTCCCTGGGCTGAGGTGCGGCATCCCGCAGCTTTGAAGGGGCAGTGACAAGTCGCCCTCCCTCCCCCATGGCACTGCACACCCACGCGCCCAGGCGGGCTCCCCGGTGCTACAGCACAGCTCCTCGCTGCGGCGGGGCATTGGCTGCTCTGGGGAGGGCGTTGCTCCCACCAGAACAGCTTTGGCAGATGTCACAGCCCCTCTGGCCACAGGAGAAGGAGGGCTCGGGATGGCCAGCCGGGCTCTCGCTGTTCTAGCAGATGCTCCGCGTCAGGTCCCAGCTCAGACAGGGCCCCTGATCCAGCACCTTTGGGGCGGGCTCTGGACACCAACTGTCTGATCCAAACTTAGAATCCCGAGAGCCTGGGAGCCTGGCTGGCTGGGTGGGCAGGCAGGAAGCACAGCGACACTGCATTTCTGGGGCCAGGTCCACTCACAGGAGCTAGCACTTTGAAGACTAAGGGGGGCCTGGTTCTGTGCTAGGTCCCCAAAGATTGGGAAGTGGACACAAGTGTCCCATCCTGCAAAAGGAAACTGAGGTACAGAGCGGGAAAGGAGCTTGGCCAGGACACCCAGGCCCAGCCTGGCCCCAGCCATGAGCTGGTACCAACTTTTCCATTTTCAGTTCTTTGGGCATTCAGAGTGATCCTTCCTCTCTAAGCAAGAAGTGTTTCTACATGCTGGCCTCTCCCACCCGGTCTGGGCACCACCCCAGGGGACACTCAGGCTTGGGAGGGCGCCCTGGACACCCAACACCGGTGTGGTGCACCGGCCCACCTCCCACCCCACCCTGCAGCCTCCCTGGCCAGCTGCCTGCAGCCTCTCCTTGCACAGCTCTCATGACGGGGACCTCACTTCCTTTCCACGCATCCCTCCCTCCAGGAGCATGAGCAAGAAGCACCTCTGGTGGCAGAGGTAAGCCGGACGCCACCCCTGCACCCCCAGGCTCTGTCCCTGCAGAGTGGCTCTGACGACTGGTCCCCAAGTCTGCCTTTCTCCCAGATAGACAGCCCTGCTCCTCGGGTTCAGACCCATTTCTGGAGACTTTCTGCTCCTCTGGATCCTCTCAAACGGTCACTGACCCTGTTCAGCCTTAGAGAAGGAAAATAAAAAAGACCGAAGGCCTCCCCTCTTCCTGGCCACCGCTCAGGAGGACGGCCCCCCCGTGGTGCTCTCGGGCCTGCAAGCTGGGCCCTGGTTGCAGCGGCCGGGCCTCTGCCCACACACTTGCCTTCCTCCTTCAAACCACCCTCAGCCCCAGGCCTGGGGCGCCGCCCTGGCCAGCTCCATCACGAGGGCTGAGCCCCCGCCCCCAGAGCCAGGACAGCCGCCTCCGCCTCAGCGCTCAGCCCCAGCCCCCGCCTCACCTTCTTCCTCTGCTCCTTCTGCCTCTCCCGGAACTCCTCCAGGCTCCGCAGCTCCTCACGCAAGGCCAGGCCCAGCTGGATGTGGGAGCTGCCCACATTCTCCATTTCTTGGGGCCAGAGCATGGATGTCAGACCTGATAGGCATCAGCCACCACACATTCGCCCCCTGCCCAGCCCAGCCAGCCCCAGCCCCACCCCCATATCCCCAGCCAGCCTCACAGCCCTGGGCGCAGCGGGAGCTCCCCCCGCACCCGCCCCAGAGTCCATCCACCTCTGTCTATGGGGGACATGGGTATTCCTAGGAGTCCTGACACCCTACCGCCTGAAGTGGGGGACAGCCAGCCATGGGACTTACGCTGCTTCAGAGAGTCAAAGGAGGCCCTCAGGGAGCTGCAAAACAGAAAGGCAGGAGAGCTCAGTGGAGCCCTGGGTCCCTCACACGCCTTGACAGAGACCCAAGGAACCCTCTGGCCAGATGGCGGCCGCCCGCCCAGGGCCCACGTCGGGATCCCTGGGAGGCGAAGCTCTCTCTTTGGAAACTGTAAAGCGCTCCAAGCCCCTGCCGTGGCAGACTGCTCCTGGCTTCCCTGCGTTGTCAGGCTCCTCTCTCCCACATCAGAGCCCTCCCCCAGGGCCCTCTTCCCGCGTCAGAACCGGCTGAAGCAGCAGAGGGCTTCTGGACCTGGCTTTGGGCAAGTGGCCTGGAGGACATTTTGGAGAAAGCTGAATGGAAGGGCAGGGCAGGGGTACAGGAAGGGAGAAACAGGACGAACCGCACTCATTCAGGTGAGGGGAGCGAGAGGCTGTCCCTGGTCCCTGGCTGGGTGGACAGGGGTGGCGCCTCTGCAGACGGGCCCAGGAGGGAGGCTGAGGAGTCTCCTTTAGGGAGCGCTGGGCCTGGTGCCTGAGAACCCTGCTGGAGGCGTCAGAGGGCGGTAGGACGGCCAGTCTAGGGCAGAGATGAGGCACTTCCTGCTCCAGGCGGCACCAGGGAGAGCAGAGGAGGAAGAGCGGCCTGCGCTGGGCATGGGGTGATGCCCGAGGGTAGGCTTGCCAGGTGGAGCAGATAAAAGTACAGGACACGCAGCTGAATTTGAATTTCAGATGCACAGCAAGTACTTTTTAAATATAAGTATGTTCCAAATATTATATAAGGCATACTTGGAAAGTATTTGTTGTTTATCTGAAACTTAAATTTAACTGGGCACCCTTTTTTTGACCTGGTAGCCCTGCCAAGGGGTTTCTCCCCAGTTCCACAGCTGAGGCCTGAGCAAAGCTGTGGGAGCCGCCCAGGATCCGGTCCTGTCTGCTGAGAGGATGGGGGCCCTCGAGGCAGAGGTCTCCTCGGGTCAGAAACAGGACTCACGGGGGAGAGTGCCTCTCCCGGCCTATCGCCTATTGGATCTCAGGGAAGGGGCCCCCTAGAGGGGTGAGCTCCTCATGGAGGAGGGAGGTGACTGGGAAGCCAGCTTAGGAAGCCAGCCGGACCTGGGCAGGGGCTTCCTGCTCTGCACTCCCGCAGCCCCTGGAGCCAGACGGTCAGTCCAGGCACGGCAGCTCACTGCCTGTCACCCACCCTCCCCGTGGGTGTCTGTCTCCCCTTCTGTAACATGGGGGGTGGTTGTGAGGATTTAATGCATTTGTATGTATAAAGCACTTCTGTCAGGACCCTGTTGTCCACGCCTCCCCTAAGCCCTAAGCCCACATCTGTGTTGTACCACCAGACAGTCCCACCTCAGAGTTTACCGGGTGCCCCCTCTTTTGAGAAACCCCGCACTGGATTCACCTGCAGATAGGGGTCCACTTCAGGCCACCCCAAAGGTCAGGCTCTCTTCCCACTGCCTTGTGGCCCATGTGGGCATGAGGAGCAGACTCATGCTCGTGAGCAGGTATGCGTGAGGGATGCCTGAGCCTGCAGTGTCCAGGGTGGGTATGGGTGCCAAGTTTCCAAGCCCACAAAGGGATGGGTGTGGAGGTTGCAATCTGGCCCTAAGGTGAGACCTGTGCACCCTCAGGGGTCAAATTATCTGCCTGTGTTCGTAGCCCCTTAACCAAGGATGCAAAATTCACTGTGGCTCCTTCCTCAGCAGAACGCCTGAGGAGTCGCAGTCAATCGAGGCGGACAGGGAAGCTGAGGCCAGAGCATGGCCAGGCGTGCTGGGGTCACACAGCCTGGAGGCGTCCTGTCATTGGCTGCATCCTGCCTGTCCCGCGGACTCTGCTCCTTTCAAGGCGCCTCCGCCGAGCAGTGTGCTCGCCCCCTGGTGGCCACGTGGCTGCATGACGCCCAGCCGGGACAGCACACCCCCACAATCCTTGCAAGGCAGGCTTCGCAGGGGCCCCTCCCTCCCATTGGACAGTTAGGGAAACTGAGGCCAAGGAGGGGCAGCAACTTGGCCGGACCCACAGGAATCCAGGCCTAGAGGAGAACTGTGGGGGCTAGTCAGTGCCAGACCCCTGAATGAAGTGGGTCTGAAGCGTGGTCCTCAGAGGAGCAACGTCCCCACGGCCGGGAACTTGGAAGAAACAGGCCCGCTGGCTCCACCCCAGTCCTCCCGAAGCGGAGACTCAGGGTGGGGCCCAGCACGGTGTTTTAACAAGCCTCCAGGGCTGCCCAAAAACACTGGAACGGGAAACCTGCCAGGGAGGGCGCCATCGGGCCACGTTACAGAGAGAACAGGGCCGCCCGCCGCCCAGCCACAGCTCAGCCACAGCTCAGCAGGGGGTGCCCTGCCCTGAGGGCTGGTCGGTCGCCACACCTCGCATCTCCCTCCTGGCCCGCACACTCACCCCCTGCCTCAGCCTCCCTAGTGGTGGCCAGAGCCTCCCCAGGCTCAGCGCGGCCCCTCCTCTCTCCCACCAGCCCTCACCCACCCCACAGGCAGGGCCAAAGCTCCTTCACGACCACATCCTGCCCAGACCCTCCCAGAGCTCAGGGCCTGCACACCCACTGCCTGGTCCTCACCTCCTTTTGGGTCTCACACCTCCTGGGCTCCGCGCCCCTCCTCCCCCTGCACTCCCGCCTTCTGGACCTCCTAAATCTCCTGTCTGTCCACCTCCTAAGTGCACCACCCTGGCCCCTGCCCCATCACCTCCATCCCTCCAGCGCCATCTCTAGCCTCCTAGCGCCTAGTCACCTGGCCGTGCACCAGCTCCTTCTAAATGCCATGTTCCTTCCCGCCTCAGAGCCTTTGCGGCACTACTTCTCTGTGTGTAGCATCTCTGCCTGGCTTCCCCTTCTGTCCCTTCTGTGTATTTATTTGTGTCGTTTTGGGCCGATGCACTGCGGGTCTGTCACACTGAGCTATGGGCCCACTGAACAGGGGCAGTGCTTGATTCTCCCCCTCACGGTCCCCAGGCTCATAGTCCAGGCGACAAACTCAACACTCCATAAATACCAAAGCCTCTCGCAACCCCAAACCTACCTATTCCCACCCTCCTTGGCCTATGGATTCCGGCCTTCCCTCCCAGGCCCAAGGCGGCTGTACAGAATCACAACTTCCTGGGGGCAGCTGGTTCTTCCCCCCACACCCCACCCACTGGGATGCTGGGAGTGTCTCTCTGAGTCCACAGCACTGCCAAGTGGCCATCAGTCTCTGTTCCCACCCTGGGAGGGTCCTGATGGCAACAATGTCCAGCTCACCTCAGGCTTCCATCTGCCCCCTCGAGCTTGCCGGGCTCCGGGAGCTGCGTAGATGCAGGTGCTTGCTCTGCCTGGACCAGTTGGGCAGGACTGCAGGCTCTGGCCATTGCAGGGGCCCCGTCTGCTCACCCCTGGGCTGCAGGCTTCCTGCCGCAGCCCTGTCCATTCCTGAGAGCGACCTCAGGCAGTCACAGCTCTGCTCACACCGCCAGGCTCAGCCCACCACCTTTCTCGGTTTGGGCCCCAGACTTTCAAAGAGCCAGCCGCAGTTTTTCCCAGGACCAGAGGCAGCCTACTGCGGATTGGCAAAGACTCTCCCTAGGTGAATGGCCTGAAAGTCTGACCTTGTGGAAGATTTGGGGACCATTTGAAGTCTTTCTTTGCCCCCATTAGACCCAGAAAAGATGATTTCTCTTGGTTTTTCTATCACTCTTGGTTCTTCCCCATTGCTGCTCCAGGAAACTGTCACCAAGATCTCTCCTTTCCTGTGTCTCCATCACATATCAAGAACAGGGACCCTGTGCAGGTCTCCACCCTGGGTCATCAGTCACCAGTGTCCTCACATGTAACGCATCCCACTGCCCTCTTTGACTTGGCTCCCAGGATGCTCAGCCTGAAATTCTGTGTTCAAACATAGTCAAAATTTCCACATAAGTATCTCCTGTACTCTCCCTGCATGGTAGCATGCACCACCTCATGTCCCTGCTTTGGCATCCATATCCCAGCCCATCAGCTGGTCAGGAGGCTCCTGCCTCCCAGGGACAGAAGCAGCCCCGCTCACCTCCCTGTGTGGGACACCCAGAACGCTGGTGTCAGCGGGCCCCTGAGGGGAACAGGACCCAGCTCTCTCCCTCTAACACCCTCAGTGATGTCTTCATTCTCTGAGCTCAGAGGAAGAGAGAGCATGGAAAAAATATCTCTTCTGGCAGGAAAGCCACAGTTTTAGGCTGTTAACGAGTGGGGGGTGAGGTGGAACATGAAGGTGTGAATATTCAAGCCTATGCACCTTCAGGAACGTCCTCGTTCATGGTGACCGCAGAAGGGCCCCAGGAAGCTAGCCCAGCTCTGCCCGCCTCTGCTCCCCTTTGTTTCCCCAAACCTGCCCTGTGCAGCTTCCAGGAGTGTGTGGCACCCCAACACCCTACATAGGGCAGGATGAGCAAAAGAGGGAGGAGGTGCCAGCTGTGTGTGTGTGTCGGGGGTATTTCAGCCAGACTTCAAAGGATGGGTAGGACTGGGCAGGGGAGAAACCAGGACAACAGCCAGAGCAAAGGCCCAGAGTTTAGAAGTGAGAGTCAAGGCGAACTTTCTGCAGAGCTGGACGTGCACTGAAAGCTGTAACGGTAAGCCCTCCGCACCCACCTAATGCTGGAAAGGGCTTGTGGGGATCCCTCAAGCCTGGACACTGGGTCTTATTTCTGTTGCCACTGCCCAGCAGATTTTGCTGAGTGACATGTGAAGGAAGTGAATGTTAAAATCCATTTGAAGCTGGGAGTGACCTCCCTTTAATGTATGTGGCTGAGCCTCCAGGCCGGAGCACTTTCTGGCCAGTGTGAGGTCAGGAGATAGCGCGCAAATGCTGCATCTTTAGGCAGCAGAGGGGGGACAGGTCCCCTCTGCCCTCTAGGCGTTCACTGGGCTATTGCCCCTGCATGGTGTGTGTGCTCTCAGCCCTCTGCCTGCCTTCCAAGCAGCTGAGAATAGGCATCCTAGGGGACCTGGGGCCTTCCCCTGCAGGATAAGCCAGCACACCCATGCTAAACAGCTAGACCATCTTTCCCAGGTGCCAACCCCAAACACACCTGCCACAAGTCTCCACCACAGTGGAGAAGTACCCATGTTGTCCTGGCCATTGAATGATGGTAGAGGAGAAGGACTCTTCCTACAAAGAGCCCTCCAGGTTGGAGTAGGGATGGCGTAACCTGGTCTAAGTCAAGACCCAGAGAGTCAGGCAAGGCTGGAGTGTCTGGGAGGGCTTCCTGAAGGAGGCAGGGCATGAGAAGACCTTGAAGGCAGGTTCTGATACAACAGACTGGGGAGGAGAGTAAAGTCACCCTCAGTGTGCTAGTCTAGCTTCAGGACAATGGGGCTATTTATTTTATTTTTAAATTTTTGAATGGCCCTGACTCAGCCTAGGGCACAGCATACACTCACTACATGCTCCATACATGCTTGCTGAATAAATGGATGGCTGATGGGTGCGTGGCCCTCAGTTAAAGAAAGGACTGACTGAATGGTCTCACTCATCCCAGTACATGCCACATGGCTCAACAGCGACACTTATCGAACACCTACTACGTGCAGTCAGCTGCGCTGGGAGCTGCATGGGGGCCGGGGTCGCAGCCCGGAGGGAAGCAGCAGGTAGGCTGGGCTCGGTCCACTCTGCCCTTGTCATTCAACAGCCCTTGCCAGTTCCCACCTCCAGACTGTCCACGCAAGCCCCTTGGCAGGAAAGGGACCCCCTTCCTCTCTGCCTTTCTTGGAAGTGTCCTCTCCAGTCCACCCTGCTCTGACCTGCGCCTCCAGCCGCCCCCGCCTGACAGCGAGCTGGGGGCATGCTGGCTCCCAAGCGTCCAGAGCGGGAGCGCTAGGCTGCAGAGCCCCTGTAGGCTCTGTTTTTGCCTTTCCTGCTGCTGGTCGGGCTCCAGCTCCTTCCCAGTGGGCAGCGAGATGGACTCTGACTCCCTCCTGGCGGGCATGGGCTCTACAGTTGGCACTCCCACCGTCAGTGAAGGCTGCCCTCCAGCCTCCAGCTTTCGGGGCCCGAGAAGGGCTGGGCCTCAAAGGAAATGGTCTAGGCTGCACACTCAGGCCTCTCAGCCCTAAAATAAGCAGGGTGAGCCCAGTTTTCCTGACTTATGGAGGGGCCTGTGAGTCTGTACAGGCCCCACTGTGGATGGAGCATGGCTGTGGTTTGGCCCTGTCTGCTGACATAGTGACTCCAGAGCACCTCCCGGGGGTGACTGTCCCCGCCACAGTCCAGCCTGGGCTCAGAGAAGGGGAACGGGCCTCACAGTGTCATGAGGGCGGGTACACCATGCCCCACTCTGCTCCTCTAACCGCACAGGGAATCAGGGCCACCCGGAGCCTCGCCCTGGTCACTCTCTAGTTCTAAAATGGGGTCAGATGCTATGTGCCTCCCACCCGTCCACAGCCCACCTGCCCCCCCTCCGGTTCATTCTCTTCATTAGCGCCTCTCCTTCCCTGTTCTAGCCCTCTGTGACTCACAGCCTGCCAGCCTGAGCTCCCATCGTGGCCCTGCCTGCGCACCCTCTCTAACTCCTCCTCTTCTCTTTCTGGGAAAGTTCTCCTTTTCCAGCCGGCCTGGGAGGCTAGGAGGTGTGCAGGGTTTCTCCCGGGTCATGCTCTCTTAAGCCGCTTCCAGCAATGCCCAGGAAAGGCAATAGACCTCATTCATCCCTCACCGTGGCCTGAGCCCTCCTCAGCACCCAACCTGCATCCAGCCTTGGCTGGCTCTGACCTGTTCATCTGCACCACAGCCCGCTAGAATGGGAAGATGAGAACCAAGCTCAGAGAGGTTAAGCAACTTGCCCACAGTCACACTGCTCACAAAGTCTGAGTAGGGGCTAGAGCTCATGCATTCTTATTCCTAGAGCTATGTTCATGCTTTCTGACCTAACGCATGTACCCCTGGGCCTGAGCATTAACCTCCCTGGCTTACATCACTTTCAAACCTTGCTCTAGCCCTTCCCATGTTTTCTCTGGCGGCAGGCTGGAAGCAGGAACAAGCAGGGTCCCCTGTGCCGTTAGAAGACCTGCAGAGTGTTGTATATTCAGGGCGCTCAAATGAGGGCACCTGGTTCCAGGCTCTGGTGCAGATAGGCTTCAGGGCCGTTTTCCCTGGACAGAGCCAGGCACTCACAGGCTTGACCTCTAGGGGAGAAGGGCAAGGGTCAGGGGTAGCTATAGCCGCTGCAGGCTGGGTCAGGTCTGGGGCTCCCTGGTAGAGGAGGAGAACTCATTAGGGCCCTCTCAGGACTCGGAGTCCAGTGCCCTGCCTGCACCTCAGCCCGGCTCTGTCCTCGCCCCTGGGGGAGAGCCCATATCTTCCCAGGCAGCACGCCCACTCCACTGTTAGAAGTCCTCCAGCGGCCGTCACGTTGTTTCTCCCCCTGCCCACAGTCTGTGCACAGAGACCCAGGCCTCAGGGCTGGACAGGCCCAGTCGCTTCACTCTAGCAACCACTCCTATTGTCTGTCCTCTGAGCCAGGCCAGAGCCAAGCCCCTGGACTTGCTCAGTCCTTTGAAGAAGTTGTGTCATTGATAAGGACACGAAGACACAGAGAGTGTCAATGACCAGCCCAGGGTCACTCAGCTGGTTGGTGAGGAGTTGGCACTGGAACCCAGGTGGATCCCCTCCTGGGCCCTGTCTCTGGCCGCACCTGCCTCCTTGAAGCCCAGGCCAAGCCAACAGTGCAGGGGGCTTGGGCAGCCAGTGGAGGGCCTGTCACCTGTGCCTCAGGGCTCCCAGGCCTAGGCTGAAGGCAGTGCAGCTGGCACGGGCTGGATCACAGGCACCTGAAGACAGACGGCCTCCACCCCCCGACAGGGTCTTCCTGCCACTCAGACCGTGGGAGTTTCTCCCACACCCAGAACCTGACCTCACTTAGACGGCCCAATAGCCAGAAGACTTGTCCTCCAGAGGCCCCCGTCCTGGGAGCCATGCAGACCAGACCCTCCCAGTGCTCCCCAGGAAGCCCTCAGCCCCATCTACAGGCCCACCGATGCCTGGCAAAGGGAGACAGAGCGCCAGGCCCAGGACTTCTTACTTGATCTCTGTCTGGCCGCCTGCCTTCCGGGCGATCTGCACCAGCTCCTTCCCATACCGCTCCTCTGCTTGGGCCCTGCAAGAACAAAGCATGGCCACAGCTTTCCCACTTCCACCAGCTGTGGGTCCCTCAAACTTCCACCTGCGGCAGAACTGGAGGCCCCCACTCAGCCTCTGCTCCTCCTTCAAGTTCAGCCCCCAGCCCTTTCTCTAAATAAATGTTGGCCAAATACAGACACACTTGAAGGGACATCAGACTATTGCCACTCGGCAGGCGCCCAGTTTGGGGAGAACGGGAGAGTCATACTCCCCACTCTGGAGAGCATGGTGTGCCCTGACAGCAGCTTGGCAGGGCTGGGGGCCTCGGTCCCATGCAGGGAGCTGAGTCCTCCCTTCCCGCCTGGCCAGTGCTCACCTCTGCCTCAGCAGCTCCTCCACGTCCTTGCACATCTTCCTGCCGTCCAGCAGTCTCTGAAGCAGCACCTCGTAGCCCGTGTGGGCTGTGAAGTCTCTGCACTGCAACACAGGACAGAGGTCCGCAGGAGGGTCAGGAGGGCGCTGTGTGGGCTGGGGGCACAGAGCATAGCCTGGCAAGGACCCCCTGATCTCCACCAGGCAAAGCATCTCTCCAGCCCCTGGGGCCTGGCCTCCCATCTGCTTCCATCTCACAGGACCTGGCTTCCCACAGGCACACAGTAGGCCCCCTGTTTGTGATGTACGTGAGTGAGCACCGCATGGCATCAGAGCTCACAACCCAGGGCACACCAGCTCCCACACAAAATGGCCACAGGAAGGGCCACCACCAAGGCCCCTGGATTGCCTTAGGGTGCCCGGCATTGCTCGCTCCTGTCACTTTTTAAATAACCTATTGTCTCAGGTGTCCAAGGGTGAAGACTGAGACACAGGTGAGTGAAATGTGCCCAGGGTGACACAGTTTGAAAGTGCAGCCCTGGCCTTGAAGCCAGGCGGTTGGGCTTGAGTCCCTGCTCTTCATCTCACACTACCCGGCCTCAGCAACCATGGCCGCGATTGTTTCTTTTTTTATTATTAAGGTGTCATTGATATGCAATCTCATGCTCGGGTTTCACATGAGCAGCATTGTGGTTACTACATTCCCCCCCATCATCAAGTCCCCCCCCCCGCCAACCCCATTACAGTCACTGTCCATCAGCGTAGTGAGATGCTATAGAATCACTACTTGTCTTCTCTGAGTTGTACTGCCCTCCCCGTGCCCCCCCAACATTACATCTGCTAATCGTAATGCCCCTTTTTTCCTCTTATCCCTCCCTTCCCGCCCATTTTCCCCCGTCCCTTTCCCTTTGGTAACTATTAGTCCGTTCTTGGGTTCTGTGAGTCTGCTGCCGTTTTGTTCCTTCAGTATTTTTTCTTTGTTCTTATACTCCACATATGAGTGAAATCATTTGATACTTGTCTTTTTCGGCTTGGCTTATTTCACTGAGCATAATACCCTCTAGCTCCATCCATGCTGTTGCAAATGGTAGGATTTGTTTCCTTCTTACGGCTGAGTAGTGCTCCATCGTGTATGTGTACCGCGTCTTCTTTACCCACTCACCTGTGATGGACACTCAGGCCGCCGCCATGTCTTGGCTACTGTCAATCGTGCTGCGATCAGCAGTTGTTTCTTGATCAACGACTGTGCACCGGACACTGCACGGACTCTCCGAGGTGGGCACTGAGGGTGCATAGACGGATCTATGCCTACCCTAGTATACCTGGCACGTCCTAGGTGCACCTCTTACCCAGGAAGGTGGGGAGAGCAGCATCTTGGAGAATTCTCCAGGACATAGCTGCCTCTCTGCTGTTGGGCATGTGCTCAGCCCATCCTGGCACTCCTGACTGACCTGATTTTTCCTTCTCAGCCCCAGAGTGGATTCTGAGCTGCTGGTGTGGGAAGTTGCAGGAGGGAGGTAGTACCTGTGGACTATACGGGGACAGAGGGTCTCCTAGGACATCGCTGGGTCTAGGAAGAGGATGCCCGGGCCAGGCTGCCTCCTCCCAGCTCTCTCCAGGCACTGCACACATGGCTGACTGCCAAGGGAGGGAGAGCTACCTTGAAAGAAGGCAAAGAAGCATTGTTTGGACAGCACGGGCTTCGGCATCTTACCTGAGCCTGGCTCTCCCACGCATGCCTGAGGAAGGACTCCCCCTTACACACTCAGGGCGCTTGGCTAGGCAACTGCAAATTGGAGCAAGCCCTGAGACTTAGCACATAGTCTGTCTTTGCTGTCCTCACAGACACCAGAAAACCTCAGAAGCTGGGGAAAAGAGTCCCCGCACCCTGACTGCACACATCATAGCCACATCTCAGAGCTCAGGCAACCGGGGGGCTTTCCAAGGCCACACACATGTGAGGGAGGCAGGTCTAACCTGGCTCAGAGTAAAAAACGGGGGGCATTCTTTTCCCTGCCTCATACTTCCCTGCAAATGCTGTGCTGTGGATGTGGGGGCAGTGGCAGGGGAGGAGTCTAAATCAAGGCGAACTTCCTGCAGGAAGAGGCATTTGAGCCAGGTTCTGGGAAGAGAAGGTGCTGGTGTTCAAGGTCTAAGGAGAATCACACATACAAGGAAGGGCAGAGATATCACAGACTGCCCCAGCTGGCACCGTTCTAGGTCCAGCCCCCCTTCAGCACACTCAGAAGAGTGGGATCCCCAGGCCAGGAGGACAGCTCACACCCTCTCCCACATGCACCACTAGGAATTCCTGAGGCCCAAGCTCAGCTGCCCAGAGTGATAAGCAGTGTTTCTGGGCCTGGCTGGCTACTCAGTGCCCAAGCAGGAGGAAGTCATCTTCCGACCCCTACAGCCTGTCTTGGGGCAGGTGTCAGTCCCAGTGTCCAGGCGGATATGACTGGGCTTCCATTTCTGTGGCTCTTGTGAGCAACCACTTGCCCCCTAACTAGCCCGCAGGCCAGGCTTCCTGCCCCTCTGCTCTGCCCTCTCTCCAGACTGCAGGGCAGAAGCTTGTGACTGCCAGGGCAGAAAACGAATCGGGAGCCTCAGCTTCCTGCCTCTCCCCATGAGGGGGTCTCTCTGAGCCGGACACCATCACTCAGGGCCGAGTTCTAGAGGCCACCAGAAGTGAGAAGCATCTAGTCCAGTGCCCCTCATTCTCAGGGAAACTAAGGCCCAGTAAAAGATAGGACCTGCCTGAGGTCACATAGGCAGAAGCAGGATAAGGATCTAGACCTGCAGGGGACCTGGTAGTACTCCATGAGATCTCTGAGGCAGAGGGCGGGGAGTGGGGCAAGGCGGCGCCAACTGGAGCCCAGCCCCGAAGCAAGACTCCCAGACCTTCCCTCCAAGCCCTGCGCCCAGCTCTGCATCTCCAGGGGAGCCACTCTGTCCTAGTTGACACCCCCAGAGTGGAAAGAGAAACAAAACCAAACCTTCACTGGCCATTCTGGAGGAGATGGAAAGCAGCAAGGGGCCCTGCACACTGGGTCACCAGGAGCTCAAGTCCTCAGAGGACTGCAGGCTCGAGCGTCTTACCCAGCCCCTGCTCCCAGCCACGGTGGTGCTAGCAGACCATTCCAAGGAAGTGCCTGACTCCCTGGGTGCTGCCTCGCCCCCGGCCGCGCCCTCCTCCGTCACCCCGCTCCCGCCACCAGCTCAGGGGATGGGTTCTGACTTATGCTCAGAGCTGGGCAGTCAGGCTCCATGGGCTGTTGAGGAAATGAATGAGCCAATCATTCAACTAGTTAATCAATCAGTTCTGCAGGTCCAGGCCCAGCACCAGAATCACCCCCTCCAGGGGCCCTACCCTGGTCTTGTCCCCCTCACCCACCCAAGTCCACCCTCTAGCACCAAGGGCCCCCTGTTAGTTCCCCTTGTTTCTGGGCTTAGCCTGACAGCTCCACAATGCAGAAGCTACCAGAAGGCAGGGCCTCTCACCCCCTCCTGTCCACCCGTGGCCTCTGTCACTGAAGCCTGTCCGTGGCCTTGCCCTTTGTGAAGTTGCCATTTATCAAGTCCACATGCCATGTGCTGCACCAAGGACATCACAGCTGTTTTCTTACTGAAAACACCACACACCAGGGAGGTTAAAGGTGACGGACAGCCCAGAGAGGGGAAGGGACTGCCCACGGAGACTCCACAGGTGGAGGTCAGAGCCCTGGGCCACACCCAGGTCAGCCTGCCCCAAGCCCACAGACCTAGATCAGTCGTTCAACAGACAGCCACCAATGATTTTCACTTTGAAACACCAAAAAATGATTTAAAAAATTACTTTTGAAAACAGTTATTCAAATTTTCTCCATCTTAAATCAAAACTGTATTTCAGGCTATCATTAAGTTAACATGGACTCATAGAGCTCAAGTCTGTGCCCAGACTGGGTCGCAGGAGCTCTTCACTGGAGAAGGGCCATGCTGGCTGTGCAGATGCGCACGATGAGACGCAGCGAGCAGGCAGAGGCCTCGCCTCCCCACGTGTCCCTAGGACGATCCACCCTGCCGGAGGGTGCCAGGTGACGAGCAGGTGCAGTCACACTACGTGTGGGACTCTATGGTCTGTGTGGCTACTCTGGGCTCTCCCTTCCCCACGGAGGGGCCAGGATGTCTGCTGAAGCCCCTGGAGCTGGCGCTCAGGGAAGCTCTGATCAGGAGGAAGCATATTCTTGCCTCAATTTTAAGGCACTGTGGGGAAGGCCTGGGTGCCTTGTTCTGCCCAGGGACAGCCCACCTGCTTCCTTCTCTGGGCGGGTCTGGGTGTGAGCCTTTGTGCAGGCCTGTGAGCTGGCCCAGGCTCCACCATGCCCCACTGGGTAGGTAGAGAAGCAGTCTCTATACCCACCTCCACTTCCTCCTTTTCCTGCCCATATCACTCTCAGTAGCTGCAGGGTCTAGGCCGCAGAGACCAGGGCCATGAACAAGCCACTTCCCTTCTTAGGACACGGTTTCCTCATTAAGGAAGTGGGGGCAGAGGCCGAACCCTTTTCCAGCCCTGAGAGCATCCAGAGCACAGCCCCCGCGGGGTGATCTAAGAAGCCAGTGGAACAGTGTGCACAGGTGAGAATGGTGACCGTAAGACCAGACCATACCCTAAGAGGGCTGCTGGGCTCGGGAGCATTACTCCTATTTTACAGATAAGGAACCCAACCTGCCCAGGGGCCTGCAGGGCACGGCCAAATGTGAACCTAGCTCTCCCACAGCAAATCTTGGCTCTTTACCTTCCATTTCCTCACCTCGCAGCAAAGTCCCAAGCTCAGAGGCTGTCTAGCAGTGGTAGGTCCCCATGCCCTGCCCTGTCCTGTCCCTGCCTGCCCCAGCTCCCGCCAGACAGACCCCAGCTGTGGCCAGGCTAGAAAAAACAAGTTACCCTACCACGACCCCCATACCTGCCCTCCCCCATCAGGGGACCCATTTAAAAGATTGCAGAACCTTTTTCAAAGCCCCCTTACATAGAATTCCAGAATGTAAAGTGCATCCGACGACAGGGGATAGACCTGGGCTTGGGCCCAGTTCCCATCTGCCAGGAATAGGCTGGATAGTCTTGGTAAAGCCCCCCGCCCACTGTGGGCCTTTCTGAGTGTGAATGAGTATAGAGTGAGGAAGTGACCTCTAATTGTCCTTCCAGCAGCAGGGGTTGACGTGGATCTGCTCAGGCTTTTGGAGGCTATGGCACCCAGTGGCTCATCTTACTTAGAGAGGTCTGAAGTCAGGAGGTGGGGTAGAGCTGCCTGGGAGGCCAAAGGGTTTGGCCTGACAACTGGCACTGGTATTTTTCCTGGGCACCAAGCAGAGGCCATGGAAGGTAGTGGGAAAGAACTACCTTGTGACTCTGCCCATGAGCACTGCCAGACAGGGAGGGAGAAGCAGCCAAAGAGGTTGTGTGGGGTGCACTGCTGGGTGCAGCTGAGGAGGGTGGGTCAGAACGGACAGCAACAAGGAACAGAGCAGTGGGATGCTCCAGGGGCACAAGGTCACCACAGGACCTAACGAGGTACCCCGGGGACAAAGGGCTGACCTGTGGGCACCTGTCACCTGCTGCACTGCCCTCAGCCACAGCAGCTCCGTCTCTTCCCATTGGAGTGACTGACCCCACACCCAGCTCCATCTGCGGGGACACCCAGAGGCAGCTGGCAGTGGGTGTGGACAGAACATGGCAAGTGAAGAAACAAGCCCTGTTCTCTCTCCATGGCAGGCTTCCAGCACAAAGCTGGGAGACCGGCAAGCTCTCATCTGCACAAGAATGAAATTGTATTCTCAGGCTGAACTGGACTGAGTTATATAGAAAAGCTTAGCACATGCCCAGGATGGGGAAGGGAGAGCTAACAGTGGCTTCAGAAGGTGGAAGAAAGAAAAATGAAGTTTCCTGCTTACAGCTTACACCCTACCGAGTTCAAACACCATTTTGTAAAAATGTTAACCATCTGAGTCGAAAAACTTTCTAGTGTCTAAAAATGCTTTGGGGTTGATAGGCTTTTCATTTGTTTTTAAATCTTTTATTTAAAAAATCCCCTTCTATTGGTGAGAGTGGAGAAAGAACAGAGACTAGATTCACTCTGTGTCATCCCAGAAGCCCAGGATGGCACCTTTGAACGGCCCTTCCTGGACGGCAGGGTGCAAGCTGCTCCGCCCTCCCCTCCCACGCCAGTTTACAGAGGGGCTTCTGCAGCCAGTGTGCCAACTACTTATCTACTGCTGCTTGTCTTCTGTGGACTCAAAAGCAAACCATTAGGATCATCAGGAAACCTGAGGTGGCAAGCACTGACCCTGAGAAGGCCGCCCCATGAAGGCAGGAAGAGGGTTTGTTTCCCTGCTGGGTCCCCGTGCCCAGCGCCTGCCCAGGAGAGCTTGGCAAATACATCAGACAAAGGTTGGACGAGCATCTCAGGGAGGCCCTCGAGGGGACATAGCCTTGTGACTGGTGGCTCCTGAGGTGCCTCACGGAGGGAACCGGACCATCGGCTTGCCAACTCAAGGGTCCATCACTCAGCACCTTTAAATAAGCCAGACCAGCCCATCCCCTTTATGATCCTCATGGTGCAGATAAGGAAACTGAGGCTCCAAGAGGGTCCTTGAGTAGGTTATTTCTGCTGAGATACATTGATGGATCCCCAGAGACTTCAGTAAGCAAGCCAGCTGCTTCCCTGGAGTATCTCAGGAAGATGGATGGGTAAACAGAAGGCCCCAAGCCAAGGCCCTTGAGAAACCATTGAGGAATACTGTCACCTGTAGACCTTTGTGGGGTCATGAGAGCAGAGGGTGCATCTGTGGTTGGTATCCCCACGGGGCCAAGCCAGGACTCACAGGAGTAGAGACAGGGAGGCCCATCCCACATCAGCACAATGGAGGCTTCCCGAGGCCAAGCGACCCCAGACATGGAGCATTGGTGAGCTGCTTCAGTAGGTGGAGGGCGCCCTGCCCCATCACTAGTGGTTTGTAAGCAGGTTAGGCATTCTGTGAAGAGGATTCAAGCCCCAGATGACCTGCTGAACCAGTTGTTGTGTGTCTAGGTGTCCCCTGACCTAAGGATTGGAGGGTCCATGCATAAGTAGATAGATGTTGGATGACTGACAGCTTTTCTAAGGTGGCCCAGTATAAATGTCAGAGGAAGAGAGCAAAGAAGGCAAAAAAAAAAAAAAGGACCTATTTTTAAAAGAACAAAAGCACATTGAATGTGATTAGATGAGCTACTCTGGGTCCAGCTGTGGAGACAAGAGCTTGAGATAAGAAATGAGCTCGCAGAGCGCTCTGGCTCTGCACTGAGCTGCAGTCTGATGGCCTCCGTTACGGGGCCCCTCACCTGAACAGCCAAGCAGCCCACTGGCTGGGCCCCTGAGATCCCTGGGCCCCTTGGCCTGGGTCCTGGCTGGGCCCTAAGTGGTGGGGGTCCTGCAGGCCTGTGGTTGATGGTCACCCTGGAGCCTCCTGGGGTCCTGTCAGAGCCAAGTGAACTTACAGGGGCTCCCAGGCATCTCCCATAACTGGGTAGTCGGTGAGGTGGCAGCACTGAGCACCAGAAAAGGACCTACTGCCTGGGCCTGGGGCCTCTTAAGTCGGCCACAGAGACCGCAGGGTGCTGCTGGAGGAAAGCAGGGATGAATAGGTTAGATGACTTGTCCGGGCTCAAAGAGCAATTGTGTGGTGTGCAGGCTTTTAACCAAGGTCTTTCTGGACTTGAAAGCTTTGTGCTTTCGATTGGCTTCCTTGGGATTATCAGAAGAAAGGTCTCCCCTACCACACTCCCTGCCCGCAGCCTGTGAAGTACTGCCTACTTCCCTCTGCTCTCTCAAGTCCTAAAGGCCCCACACAATACCCGCTCCTTCCTCCTTGAAAGCAAAACAGAAAAGTTTGAACAAGGGGCAGGATGGGGAGTGAACACAAGTCTTGGAAGAGGCCTGGAGGTGGGAATAAGCCCCTCAGTTCTAAGAGACCAGAAGCCTGATGCTTGGAGCTCTAAGGTGCTGGCCGCAAGGCAGCAGTGGGAGATGGAGGGGAGCTGGAGCAGGTGTCTGAAGAGGCAGCCTGAGGCCAGCTGTAGCAGAGGTGTGAGTCAGGCAGAGCAAGGTGTGGGGCCCTGCCAGGAGGTAAGGGGAACAGACCCAAGTCCCAGGTTCAGGGGAGGGGAGCTGAATGGGATGCAGACAGGTAGAGGCCAGCCCTCTCCATACCTTATCACTTCTAATCCTCAGAGAACCCTATAATGTCAAGACTGCTCTTACTGACCCATGTTACACATAAGCAGCCGAGGCTCAGCAAGGTGAGTGACTTGCGTGAGCTGCACGGCTCCTCTGTGCTGCCGTGCCAAGCTGACTTGGTAGTGGAGCCCGGCTAGGATGTGGCAGGAGACAGATGCAGTGCCTGGGCGTGAGGGCAGGTGGGAAGGGAGGAGGGAGGGCCCAGTGGATGGCTGATGGAGGGAAGGAGGGAAGGGAAGCCCCAGACCCTGACCCCTTCAGCCAGGACAGGCACTGTCCATCCCCTGCCCGTGGCCAGCTTCACAGGGCTCCTTGCTGGAAAGTGACCAGCCAGGGACTGGAGCCTGGCACCAGTGGTCCAAGTGCCGTCCCTGAACGTCCCGTTCCCCAAGTCCCACCTCTCCTGCCTACAACTGCCGAGGCCGCCCCATGGAGCACTGCCCCTGAGGAAGTCCAGGCCGCAGCATGTGGGAGAAGCTCAGAGACTAGGCTCTGGTCCTGGCCATTTCCATGCACACGGGCAGTGTGACCTCAGGCAAGTCACTTGAACTCCTGAGCACAGATTCCCTCCTCTGTAAAATAACTGTGGATATATTAGCCACCTCGCAAGGGCTCTGACAACTAAATGAAATAATCTATGTAGGAGCCCAACAAAGGGTGCCCTGACACTCAGTGAGCTCCTGGAAAATGGTGGCCATGGTGATTAGTACAAATTAAGTAAAAGGAAACCAAGAAAGGAAATATAAAAGGAGAGCTGGGTTTCAATCCCAAAACTGTGACATTTATGTGGACTGGCTGCTCCCAATCTCTCCATTTTTTTCATCTGCAAAGTGGGAGGAGCGTTGTGACCCCGTGTCCTTAGGGGACTGATGAGGGGTGTCCTGTTTTGTGGCTGTGAGTTTCTGCAGGAGTGAGCACTGACAGCCTCCCCTGGGCTTGAGACTTGCTCAGGAGAGATTGGCCCCTGGGGAGCCCCATTCCCCACCCCCACACCTTTCCCCAAAGCAGGGACAGACCGCTGCCGCTTCTGAAGAAGGCCCTCTGCTGGGGTGACAGCTCCTGGGCCTCCTAGACGACCCTGGGCTCTGGCCGCAGTGCCCTCCAAGCCTGGGGCCAGCTGGGCTCCTGTACCTGCAGGGGGTTGGCACGTGGAGCCCTTGCCCCTTACTAGGCCATTAACATGCATGTTGCCACATCTCTATCTTCTGACCGTGGAAATCAACTTAATACAGACAAGGAACCAGAGGCTCAGAGAGTGGAGGGACTCACCAGGGCCACACCGTGAATGTAGGAGAATCAAAACAGGGCATTGGGTTGTAAAGGCAATATGAGAGACAAAGATAGGACCCTGCAAGCAGAGGCTCTGTGCTGGAGACTGAGAGGTCGCCCTCCCCCACCCCGCACAGCCAGCATAGAGCGCAGTGCGGGGAAAATACATCTCTAAACAAAGCAAGGTGCTGCGCCCTGGGTCCTGGAGTGCTGGGACTGCCTGAGGGAGCCCTGTGCTCTCTGGAACCATTTACTGTGTTTTTTCTCTCTCTCTCAGCCTCTCACTCACACCCACACATCAACAGGGGCTCAAACTAAGACTGCTGGACTCTGGGGTGAAACTCGTCCCCGCACTGAATCTGCAATTAACCTGGGGGGTTATCTGAGAAGTGGACGAAGTTCCGGCAGCCTCATGGCAGCTCCCGCTCGGAGCCAATGCCTAGCCTCAGCCGCTGGTCTTCCATGTCCCTGGCATCGGCCACACCTGATCCTCAGATTCCATGGGGTTTCTATCCTAGTCTGTGTCAAAGTGAGAATCATTGCCAACAACACAGTACCTACTTGTGTGCTGCCTATGCTGTGCAGACCTCCACACACGGCCCACACGTTGTTTACTATTCACAACAGCTCTGAGGACATTCATCTAGACTGCTGCGCTTATGCCCCTGCCCACTGCCCCAGCCTGCGGCACGTACCGTCCCCAGCTGGCCTTCTGGACCTTCCTGTGGCTCAGAGCTGGTCCAGATGAAAGGAAAATGTTCAGAAGGTGACCAAGAAGGGGCCCCCTCTGCTCAGTGGCTGCTGGTGTGGGTGTCAGGGGTGTAAAGTCCTGATTTTCACAGGCCCTTCAGGTCCAGGTAGGACAAGGCTGAAGAGGACATTGATTTCTTACAGGGCCTCCATGATCCACTGAGGAAGTTGGTGACACTGTGGGCCAACTCTTCTTGAAAATTGAGAGCTGATGGGGCCCCAAGGAAGCCCAGAAGTCACAGGCCTTTCCAAGGGACCAGAAGATAGGGCAACTACAGGGAGGAACCCACCAGACCCAGGAGGGTGGGTCTCTCTTCAGAAGGTGTGTAAGTGTGTCAGGTTGGGAGAGTTATTGGGGGCGGGGTTGTCATGAACCAGTGGCCAGTCCAGGTTGGGCGATATTAGGAAGACTCAAACCTCAGTCTCCTCACCTATAAAATGGGAACAATACAAAACACCTCCACTCAGGACCCTGAAGTGCCAATGATCTCGAAAAAGAAGAACAAAGGTGGAAGACTCACACTTCCTGATTTAAAAGCCTATTACAAAGCTACGATAATTAAAATAGCGTGGTACTATCATAAGGACAGACATACAGACCAAAGGAGTGGAACAGAGAGCCCAGAAGTAGACACTCACATGTGGTCAAGTGATTTTCAACAAGGATGTCCATACCATTCAATGGGGAAAGGTCATTCTTTTCAGCAAATGGTTTGGGGAAATTGGATATCCACAAGCAAAAGAATGAAGTTGGACCCTACCTAAACCATAAGTAAAAATTAATTCAAAATGGACCATGACCATCATGACCTCAGTGTAAGAGCTAAAACTGTGAGACTGAAAAGAAAACGGGGGAAAAGCTTCAAGACAATGGATTTGGCAATGATTTCTTGAACATGACACCAAAAGCACAGTCAACAAAAGAAAAAACAGATAAATGGGACTTCATCAAATGAAAAATTTGGTGCATCAGAAAACAGTATCAAGAGAGTGAAAAGATAATCAACAGATTGGGAGAAAATATATGCAAATCATGTATATGATAAGAGATTAATGTCCAGAGTGTATAAAGAAGTCTTACAACTCAACAAAAAGACAAACAACCCAATTCAAAAGTAGACAAAGGACTTGAATAGATGTTCTCTAGAGAAGATGTACAAATGGTGAATAAGCACATGAAAAGATGTTCATCATTATTAGTCATTAGGGAAACACAAATCAAAATCATAATGAGATACCACTTCATACCTGACTGGCTATGGTTTAAAAAATAAATAATAGCAAGTGTTGGTGAAGCTGTGGAGAAATTGGGACCCTAGTGCATTGTTGAGAGTGATGCAAAATGGAGCAGCCACTGAAGTTGTTAAGCATAGGATTACCACATGATCCAGCTACACCACTCGTGGGTGTATACCCAAAATAATTAACCCCAAATTTATGTACCCAAATATCAAACAGACATTTGTACACCCATGTTTATAGCAGCTTTAGTCATAATATTCAAAAGGAGGAAACAACTCAAGTTCCCACCAACAGATGAATGGATAAATAAAATGAGGTTCATATGTAGAATGGAATATTGTTCAGCTATGAGAGGGATGACATTCTGACCCATGGATGAACCTCAAAGACACTATGCTAAGTGAAATAAGCCAGATGCAGAAGGACAAAAATTGTATGATTCTATTTATATGAGGTTCCAGCACAGGCAAATACAGAGACAGAAAATAGATTGGAAGTAGGAGTTGAAGGGAGGGAAACAGAGAGTTCATCTTTAATGGGTACAGAGTTTCTGTTTGGGAAGATGAGAACGTTTTGGAAATAGTGGTGATGGTTGTACAACATTGTGGATGTACTTAATACCACTGAAATGCACACTTAAAATGTTTAAAATGGTAAATGTCATGTTATATATATTTACCACAATAAAAGAAGTAATTGTATCAGGTTATGAAGTTAAACAAAACCTCTACCCTCTACTCATTCACAAGTGAGTCAAATTAGTTCACAAAATGGTAAAATCCGGATGTATTCTCATCATCAGCGACAGCAGTGATCCAGAACCACCACAGTCATCTATCCCCATGGTTTTCAACCCTGGCTGCATTTTGGAAAATACTGATACTCAGTCCCCGACCCAAAAATTACAATGTGCTTAGTTAGTCTGGGGCATGGCCTAGGAATTGGGATTTTTAGAACTAACCCTGCAAGACCTCGTTCCCTGTTACATTTCTAATTTCACCCCCAACTGCTCTCCATTTCAGCCACTCTTCCCCAGCCACACAAGCCTCCTTGTATTGTTCTTTGAACACGTCCAGCGCTCTCCTGCCTCAGCCCATCACTCCCTGGCTTCCTCCCAAGTATGGCTCAGCTTCTAGTTTCTCATTTCTGCCTCTGGGGAGCTCTGAGTCCCATCTGGCCGCCCCATCTCCACCCTGGCTGCTTGTTCCTGGAGCTCCAGCCGGCACTTCCTGTTGCCCAGTAGCGGGCAGCCTGCCAACGCCAGCGGGAAGGGCTGTCACTGGCCTGCCTGCTTCATCACCACGGCTCAGAGTGCCCGGTCTCAGCAAACCTCCACACTCTCCCACTGGCCCCAAAGGACTCTCTAATCCCGGCCAGGAAGGTAGCAGCCAGGCCTAGCCCAGCACCCCCAAAAGTCCATCTGGGTGGCATCTCTGGGCCCACATCCCCTCTCTAAGCCTTAGTTTTCTCTCTGTAAAATGGGAATAAGAATATCAATTGCATAGGGCTATTGTTGGAATTAAATACACCTTGTCACTTGAAGCCATAGAAATGACTCTCCAATGGTGAAACATGTAGTGGTGAACAGAGCTGGGTAGGCATTCTGGGAATAGGAAGACCTACATATGAGGCTCACCCTTGCAGGTGCATATCCAACTGTATATATATATGTGTGTGTATGCCCCAGCAAGTGAGGGTGGGGGGCCAAGGAGGCTTCGAAGAAGCCTGTAGCCTTGAGTCTGAAAACTGGGGAGTGACGGAGCCTGTGTGGGAGGGGTCTCCTGGAGCTAGCCCAGGGGAGGCCTGGCTGGGCAACCCCAGCGCACAGGGCGCCGCTCTCTCTCTCTTTGGAAGCCAGGCAGTTTCCATTCCTACACCAACTTCCCTCCATTGTGTGGTTTGTGGCATCAGCCAGGCTCTGGGTGGGGAGGGAGGGCATGCTGCCCACAGCCTGCAGCCTCCAGGCCGCTTTGCATGAGGAGAAACATATGGCCCTGGAGGAGGTGACAAGAGGCAGAGGAAAGTATCTCTGCCACCGCTTACAGCCAGGCAGGACCTCTCACAATCTGACTGGGGCCTTACCTTCCTACCAGTGACCCTACACAATCCTGGGCCAGAGACTGCCTTCCAAACCCAGTGTGCCCACTCCCCCTCCACCCCTTTGCCCATGCCCTTCCCTCCACTTGGCGTGCCATTTGCCCTCCTGCCATCTCCCAAATCCTCATCCACCCTTCAAAGCGCAAGCAAGGCCCTCCTGCTCTGTTCCAGGGTTTTCCCCAGCTGTATACAGGTGCCAGGAGCCACTGCGAAAAGCATGCACGTTCCTGGGAATTGGAGTGCAAATGGGTCTTTGAGAAGCAAATGCTTTTGTCCAACAAGTAGGTTATATCCTTGACCCAAGACACTGCAGCCAGTAATCCCACAGGTATTTCTGTAAAATTTACAGCTATTACAGTAAATCCGCAGGTGTTGAAAAAGCAGAGGAAGCGTAACCACAAGCCTCTGCCGCCTTCTAACACCAGACAGCGAGCCACGCCTGGGGAATGGGCGCAGATGCACCAGGCCCTCGGGTCCTGGGAGCCCACACACCACAAAGTGCCCAGAGCATGTACAAGAGGCAATGATACTGAACCACAGATTTCACCGAAAAATGCCATCCAGCTTTGAAAACAGGAATTGTTTCGTTTTGTTTTAAAATATTTTCCTTTTAATGACATAGGTAGTCTGTGTTCACTTATAGAAAATTAAGGGGAAACAGAGAGAAAAGTCACCCTACTTCCAAAGGCCATAGAGACCAGTGGTAACGTACACTGACCACCCTTCTGTCCCACAGGAGATGTGACCAGGCCAAGAACAAACTAGCCAGGGTCCTCAGATTCAAGGGCAGAGTGCGACAGTGTCTGGCGAACCTGGGGGGAGTTCCTGCTCTCCCCTGCACCAGGGGAGAGCCCAGGTCTCTGTGCTACAGCTAGGAGCACGCTGATAATCCCTTCCCTGGAGGGGGGCCTGAGGACCCGGGTGGAGTGACTGTCCCAGCGCCCAGCCCCTCACAGGCACTCAGTAGACAGGCAGTTGCTGCTCCTCTGGGGATGATCTAAGTGGCTGGGTTCAGAGAAAAAGTCTTCACAGAACTTAAACATCCTCTTCTTCATTTTTAATTATGTAATTTAATTTTTTCAAAATACATTTACATGGCTCAAAAATCAAACAGTATAAAAATGTACATAGTGAAAATACTGCCACCCAGTCCTGACCCCTGACCCCCTCAGGCTCTTCTCTCTCACCTCCCCAAAATCCCCCCCCTTTAATTCGTTCTCTGTGTGCCACTCCACAGAGTCTCATGATGACTATGAGCCGATGCCAATACACATGCTCATTTCCCCCACTTTTCATGGCAGGTCATATACCGCACACAAAGTTTGTGCTTTGTACACCTAACACCATGTCTTGAAGAATTTTCCCAACTAGTGCAGAGAGAGAGTCCATCCCCATTCCTTCTGACAGCCATGGCCGGGGATGTTCTTGGAGGGCAGATGGCGGCTGCAAAGTCAGGACAGCCACGTCGTCCCTCTCCCACCCCTGTGCCACCTACAAGGCCCTGTGGCTTGGGAGGACCCACTTCTCAGCCACCGGCATACTTGGCCTTTGAGGCCCCAGGGGCCTGCCCTGCTGCAAGTCCCCCCACAAAGCCTGAGCAGGCCTCAGTTCCCGGCAGAGCCCCTCCAGGCCCAGCCCTCCCAGGCCCTTCCAGGCCACTATGGTCTCCCCACCCTGTACAAGGAGGCTCCTGCCCAGCCAGGATTTGAGGGGTTCCAAAGTGGCTGCTAGTGTCTCATACTAGAGACCTGGCCCTACCCATCCGGGAATGTTTCCTTTTCTGGGAGTCTACCCAAAGACATAATTCTCAAGTGAAAACCTTAATACACAAAGATCTACCCATTGTAACCTAAATATCCAAAAATAGGGGATTGGGTAAATAAATCATAGCCTGTCCACCAAATCCACAAGGTGGATAATGCAGTCATTACAACAGTGTTCTGAACATGAGGAAATCACACCCACACATGTGCCAATGGAATTACATGGAAAAGGGGCAGGGTGTCACAGAACAACGAGAAAGTACTTAATCTGAACTGTAGTTAAATGATTAAGACGGTAAATTTGATGTTAGGCATCTTTTACCACAGTCACAAATAAAATTTAAAATGCAAGAAGAATAGGTGGGGGGAGACATGGTTGCTCTCTGGTGAGGCTAAGGGTGCCTTTTTCCTTTTTATGCTGGTTTCCCACTTCTCTTTTAATATATCATAATCAATGATTTTGTTTCTTTAGATGGTATGTACATAGTTTTAAGCACTCAGAATAGGATAGGTCCTGGGGTGGGGAAGAGGCCAGAGTGGGGCTACCAGTCCCCTTCTCTGTAGCCTCCTAAATGGGGAACCTGAGTCTCACAACGGGGAAGGGGAAGAGGCAGCCCGGCTGAGCAGGCCCGTGGGGGAGGGGCAGGCTCAGCCTCAGCCCCTGTGCATCCCTGGTGAGTCATTCCCAGCTCTTGGGAAGCGGTACCTTCCTCTGTTCTCTGTCTTTTGGGGATCTCAGCTTCTCCCAGCTCTGGCCAGGGGTTCCCAGATGAAGCTGGAACCTAGCTTCAAAGGGGAAAGATGTGACCACTAATCAGAGGGGAAAGTTCAGGCCTCTTCTCTCCATCCCCCTCTGTGATTCCCACCCAAAACAGGGCTGAGAAGTCATTGAGTATATGTGGTTCAGCCTCCAAAGGCCCATTCCCTTTTGATGACCCCCAAAGGGATAGGATGTGGATCTCAGTAAAACCTGGTCCAGAACTAGATTTTCCATCTTAAAACAGTATCAGTGATGTCTTTGCAAAGGCCGTTGGATGTATAGGTCTAGCAGGGAGGGCGGTTTAGTGCAGCTCAGAGCCCTGCTTCCTTAGGGTGTCCCACCCCTGGCCCAGTTATTAGGGAACCTCAGCGCTGGACACTGACGTCCTTGAGGACAAGACAGTCTCATTTGTCTGACTGGATATGGACGTGAGGCTCAGGGGTGTCAAGATCACATAGTAGAGAACCCTGATCAACAAATACTTGTAGAATATAACTAAAGTGAAATGAAGAAGAAAATAGGTTCAGCAAGGCAGTGGGGCCATGGGGGTATTCATCGTTCATTCATTTATTCTACAAATACTGACTGAACACATACCCCGCCTGGCCGGTGCTCCACTGAGGACGCAGACGGATGTTTCTGGCAGTAGAGTCTGGCTGCCTGCCTGAAGTAGAGACCCTGGCAAGGAGACGGGGGTCGGGGGCGGGGGGTGTTTTGCGGGGTGGGGTGGGCAGGACCCTTCCTTCTCTGGGCTTCCGCGATCCCTGAACTGGTGCCAAGGCGAGATACGTGAGATCTGAGACCCTCTCAGCTTGAGTGTTCTCAGCCTCAACCTTGTCTCACTCAGGCCCTGCTCTGAGGCTCAGCCACAAACTTCCTGCAAATCCATGACACCCTTTAACACTGTGTGTGTCACGACAGAAATCAAATTATCCCTCCCTTTCCCCTGTGACTAGCCCATCCCTGCCTCAGTCCCCTGCCTGCATCTGAATGTCCTGCCACGTCTAAAAGCAGGCTAAAATAAACACCGTATGGCCACACGGACAGAATTGCAAAAACAAGCCTACTGAGGGCCAGGACTGGTCTGTTCACATGCTGAATGTTCCCGCCACTTCTGAGCCGCTATGTCTGCTTTTTATAATTTTTCTGTCTCCTCCCTTGCTATCTGGCTACCAGCTATCTGTGAAACTGTCTCTAACAGTTCAGATCCACCAATACTTATCAACCACAAAATGTGTGTCAGGTTCCAAGTAGACCCCTGCTAATACTAGTTCAAAAGACCACAAAGCTTGTTAGACTCATGGATAAAGTCAGAGTCCATAGGCCCTAACTATTGTGCATCATCTCGTGTGAGTCAAGTTCATGAGCTTTCCCGTAAGCTCTTAGCTCCTCAGAAGCTACTTTTGTTCCCCTCCTTACTACGAGCTAGTGTCAGAAACAGAGCTGTCTCGTCTGGGTCTGGGATGGCTGTGGTCGCCGGATAAGGGCAGTGCTGTGGCACTGGACATGACCCTTCTAATTCAAGGGCTTCCTTCCACTCTTACAGTCCAGTCATTTTCAAACAGTGTGTGCTGCCAAGCTGCAGGGTTTAATACAGTACCTTGGTCTGGGGTAGGAGGAAAGGAGACAAAGGGTAAGCTAGGCTCTGTCTCTAACACTCCCATGCAGTTCGATGACTATGTTTTCTGTTTTATAGATCTGTCTGTAAACTGAACTTCAAAATACTTCTATCAACCTTGTTTGATCTTCTCACTTCTCTGAGAGGTAGGAAGGACAGAATTTTTTCCTTCATTGTGCCAGTGTGGCCCAAAGATCCAGTGATCTGCCATGTGACAGAGAATGGAACACCCTGGGTGAGGGCCCAGACGCGGGAGCCAGCCTGTTAGGGTTTAACCCCAGCTGTGCGACCTTGGGCAAATTGCTTAAGCTCTCTGCTGAAACTGCCTCCTCTGACTAATTGGGAGAACAATTGCACTTGTTTCACCATTTTAAATGAGTTATTAGATGCACAGTCCTGAGAACAGTGCCTGGCACATCTTTAATGCTCAATGTTAGTTGCCTCCACAGGCTGGCCTGGGCTGGGCTGCGCATCAGGGGGGGTGTTAGCAGTCAGAGTCCTAGGGACAGAGATCCTGAAGCGACCTTTTGGGGCATCTGCCCTGCTCAGTGTGAGAGGCTCCCACTGGCCGCTCCTCTCCCGCTCTGCTCTGGCCTTCCCTAGGGAAGCTGTACCCTGGCCTAAGGCCCAGGGAACCCGCAGCGGAGCAGTGGAGGCATCTGGAGGTCATGGTAGCCACAGTGGGTCAGGTGCGGACAAGCACACTGTGTGGGTGCGATGCCCACCGGCCCCAGCGGCTCAGGTGCCCATCAGAAAGGCGCCCCAGGGGCTGCTTTTTGCTGCTAGTGCCGCCTCTCCATGCTCCCTCCTGTACACCCCCTGCTGCCCAGGCCCCGTCTGGGTCTGCTCCTGGCCCCAGCTCTGCCCTACGGAAGGTGGCCAAGGGCTCTGGGCTGGGGCAGATGTTCTGGAGGTAAAACACTCAGGGTCTCCCCGTCCACCCTAGCTACAGAGCACCCTGGGTTTCTAGGTCCTACCCCTCTGCCAACTTTGCATTCCAAGCCAGAGCAGAGATGTGGTGACTCATTTGCAACTTCCCCGTTTCCTCAGTGCAGCCACCCCTCCTCCCTGAGGCCCAGCTGCCAGCCTGGTGTTGCTTCTGATGAGCTGAACCAAGTCTGCCTCCATAAGCTTCTCTGGGCTGATCCCACCTCCTCTTGGCAGAGATGGGGGAACAGAGGCCCAGAGAGACACAGGGTGCCTTCCCCAGGCAGCCCTCTCTACTCACTGCGGTCAGCGCAGGCGGGAAGTAGGCCATTCACATGCTGGCCGCAGGCCCCAGGGAGAGCGTGGCCCGGAAGGGAAGGAAGGCCTGGCTCTTTTGCTCTGGGGCCGCAGGCCCCAGGGAGAGAGCTGGCTGAATAAAGGGCCACAGAGTTCCTCTGTGGAGTTGGAGGGGAACGCCACATTCTCCAGCTCCAACCAGAGAGGTCTCTGCTTTTACATGCGCCCCTGGAGATAAGCAGAGCTTGAGAAGCAGATGGAAAAAAGGGACAGCTGGAAAAAAGCCAAGGGGATCTGGGGTCAAAACCGGGCTCGCAGGCTGTGTGGCCTGCTCACGTCCAGGAGCCCCCAGGTGCTGCTCTTTCGTGGGCAAGGGACTTATGTGCACCTTTGCAGAATTTAAGAAAGCCAGAAGTTGCCCAGCCCTGCTGCCTCCTCAAAGGACCCCTAAGGATCCTCTGGGTGGTCAGGGTTGGGTGAGGAGAAAAGAATTAACCACTCAATGTGCCAGCAAGGGGCTGGGGACATTATTACATTAGCTCACCTTGTTTAACCCTCCCGTTCAGTTAGTAAGTTTATTAACACTTATTTCCACCATATAGATGGGGAAAATGAGGCTCAGAGAAGTGAAATGGCTTGCCCAGCCTCTGCAGAGCAGAGGCAAGACCTGAATTAAAGTTTGCCTGGTCCCAAACCCAAAACCCTTCCCCTCCTTCACCTCAGAGGGCCTCCGAAAGCTCCCACTCATGTCTTAGACTCTCCTAAATAGATCCTGCTGCAGGAAGAAGTCAGCTCTGGGAGCCCCGAGGATATCCTTTGTCCACAATGGAGAAGTTTGCAGAGAGATCAATTCCTTGGGAAGAGGACCCCCTTCGTCTTCCAACTCGGAAGAGACGGTGGCCCAGGCCACCTCCGCAATAATCAAGACCAAAAATGGACCACTGTTTTTATAAGAAACCCCCTCCCTCTTGGGGCTGCCTCCCCATCAGCTGCCAAAGGAAATTTTGGCAGAGCTGGCCTCCCGGGACCCGTTCCACCTGTTCAGCGCCCGGATGTCCTCACTCACCCAAAAGGCGTCTCTGAACTGCAGCTGGGACATCATCCTCAGGCCACGCCACTGCCAGGCTCACTCTCCGACCACAGACAGGGCTGGACGGGCCCGGAGCCAGGCGCACCGTCCCAGTGCCTGTAGAGCTGCCGAGCGGCCCCTCCCCGCTGGTGCCTGCAGCACCTCCGAAGGCAGCCTCGCCGGGAGGAAAAGGGCTCAACCTGTTTTGTCTGGGGCTCGAATCACCAGCAAAATGAGGAAGGAGCAGCTGTGCCTAGTGATGGGAGGGCGGGTCCCAGTGTCCGCCCAGCCCTTCGCCAGCTGCAGGCCTGAGAGCAGGGGTGCCAGCCCTGGTGGGAGGCCGTGGCCAGCAGAAGTAGGCTGGCACCCCAGCCAGGCAGGCAGGCAGCCTGAGGCCTGCGCAGGAAGGCTCGTGCAACCTCCCCCAGGGCAGGCACCAGGGTCTCTGCCCACAGGAAGTGGAGCCACTGTGCTCCCCCGCCTGCCACCTGCCACCCTGCTGCCTGCCTCCCTTGCGCCCCTTCCAATGCCCTAGCTGGGCCATTCTCAGAGGCCATACACTTAGGGAACCTGGGCCCACTGACGGTGTGGGCAAGGAGCAGGACAGGAGCCCCAGAGCTGTCCCCAGCACCCCAGCCCCACTCCAGACCAGGGCCAGAGATGCTTGGCGCCTCAGCAGCAAGCTTTCAGGAGGGGGCTCCCCCACGCCCAGGAGGTGGCTGTCACTCATCAGTCCTGCCCTCAAGGAGCTCATGGTCTGGGAGCAGCCATGGCTCTGTGCTGGGGGATGTGGGGCCACAGGGGAAAGGTGAGCAGGTAACTAGCCCAGGGAGAACAGCCTGAGGCCTCGTGGGCACTGACCCCACAAAGTCTCCAGATTAGATACTCTCTCACGCAGGAAGCTGCCTTCTGAAGATGGACTCTTTAAGCTGAAGGAATGTGGGTGAACCAAGAGACAGGATTGTAAAGGCACAGGTGTGAGGTTTGAAGACCCAGGTTGAGGCCCTGGTTTTTGTTTTGTCTGGGCAGCACCCTCCAGCGGCTGAGAGACGTTAATCGGCCCTCCAGCTCTCTAGGCCTTGGTTTCCCTGTCTGCCACCCCCAGGCTTTGGAAAGGACACAGTGCCAAGAGCATTGCTGGAACATCCGGTTTGTCTGGACAGGTGCTGGGGGCACTGTCTGGTTCCGCCTTGAGAAGAGCCCCAGGTACAGCCCTGGGAAGCCGGATTCTCCCTCCTCAGCAGAGGAGGCTGGCTGGGGTGCCTGAGCCCTGGGCGGGCTGGCAAGAACGGGTGAGTCAGGCTTGTCCACAAATCACCAGCCTTGCGGGTGCCTCCCTTGCCGTTGCCTGTGGCTGGTGACACGGATGAGAGCCGCCCCAGGGGAGGGCCAAGCTCCCAGGGCCAGTTATGGGTGCCCAGGCTGAGCGACGGGGCACACCCACACTTCTGAGATAGCTGTCTGAGAGATACGCATCAGGGAGAACCGTGGAGCCCCGGGGCTGCCCCTAGTGGTGCCCTATCTCCAGAATCCTTGGGTTTGAACGAATAAAACCTCTTCCGCAGTGAAGGTTCCCCAGTCAGGTTTTCTGTTGTTTGCAGTTGAAGACAGCTAATGGTGTAAATATCACCTTGAACCAAGAAGGCCAAATGCTGAGGCTGCCCCTTGTCCTAATGTCATCACCACCTCTGACTTAGCCTCCCTGGCCTCAGTTTCTCCGTCTGTCGAATGGTGTGATGCCTCTAGTTCTGGAGGCAGACTAGAACCCTCTGGGAATAGAAACTCCAAAACTCTTATTGGCAGAATATTTCACAGCCAGGCTCCCTCCCCTGCCTCTCCAGGGGTTTCTCTCATCTTCCCCCACAAATTCTGCTCCAAACAGGCATTTTTCCTCTCTCCAAAGGTGCCCTTCCCTTTCCTACCTGCAAACCTTTGCCCTTCTGCTCCCCCGCCTTCCTCCTGGCATGCCTTCCGCCATCTCCCTTACTGGGGCAAATCTTCAAGGCCCACCTCAAGGCCCCCACGCATGAGGCCTTCCTTCCCCAGTTGCCCTGGTCCCGCCAGGACAGCCCCAGATGGACGGCTGCGCTGGCTGTAGGCTGAAGCAGCTGGGGAAGGAAGTCATGGGAGGTGTCTAAGGGACTCTAAGGTTCTCTGCTACAGGGGGTCTTCCTCTTCCCTTCCACCCCTTGTGCGGCTCCCAAGGCTGGACCACCAGAACAGCCGACTCAGCTTTGGAGCACTTGGTGAGCGCTGGGGCATCCTTACGCTTTTTACATGGCCCACCTCACTCAATCTTCACCCGGTCCTGCGGGGTGCACACCATCATCACCCCCACTTCTCAGTGGGGCAAACTAGTCATTAAAGGGCTTAGGTCACTCCTCCAGGCCTCACCGCCCGTGAGTAGAGCACCCAGCTTCAGACCCCAGTGGCTCTGATGCCAAAGCCCGTGCTCCTAACCCCCACAGGGATGTTTTACCAACAGCCCTCTCTTAACAGCGGCTTCATCCTTTCCTTCTCCAGTCCCGTCTCCAGAACCCCTCACCCCAATCCACAGCTGAGTCCAGGGAGGCTAGCGGGGCTGCGTGGGCGGGAGTCCAGCCCCGGCGCATGGTCTTCCAAGTTCACTGTGCTACTTGCACCCACCGAGAACACCTTGGCTGCATGGAACGTAAAACCTGAGGCTCTGACATGGACACCGTGTGCCATCACCCACGTGAGGGGTCTGGAGGCAGCGTGGCCCTCAGGTGGGGTACGCTGGGGCTCCTGCTGAGTTTCTCTGTGGTTCCCCTCCAGTTACCATCTTCTTCCCTGGGCTTCTGCAGCTCCCGGCTATAACTTCAGACCCAGGTACATCTAGAGGAAGAAAAGGGACACCTCTCCCTGTGTCTCATCTTCTCCAAAGTACTCCCACAGCCCCAGCCTCCCAGAATACCTCCCCTCATGCATCACTGGCCTCAGGAAGGGTATCTGTGGACGCTGTGACCACTACGGCCTTCTCTCAACCAGGTCCACCAACAGTGCTGGGCACCCACTCCTGCCAGGCCCTGCTGGGACTGGGGCCCAGAAAGGAAGCAAACCTGGTTGCTGCCCTAAGGGTCCCACAGACAGGTTCTAGAACGATCCCTAGAGGGGAAGTGGCTCGGGGTGGGGTGAAACCAGAGACAGTGTTGTAGCCTCCCTGAGAGAGGGATGAGGCCTGGATGGGGCAACTGGGGCTGGGGGGATGGATCGATGGGGATCAGGGAGTAGAGGAGTAGGACAGACGCCTGAGCCTCCTCAGAAAAGGGTACTGTTTGGGGGCCTCTGTTCATCACCAGCACCCAAGGAAGAGAATATGGTCCTGAAAATCACAGCTCTTTAGTGACTGTTCCAGCACCTTCAAAACACGATTTGCCTTGAGGTCGGGGCAGTTGTGTCCCAGGCCAGGCCATGCCTCATGGCTTCAGAGTCCCCTCCACAAGCAGAGCCCATCCTGTTTTTCATGGTACTTGAACACATCAGATACCATGAACACATACACGGTATCTGAACACATGTAGTAGGTCCAAGGACTGAGAATAAAATGCAAAATCAGTTGTCACATTAATTGCCACAGCCAGCCAGCCAGCAGATCTCAGCAACTGAAGACACTTCATCCATTGTTTTGAGCCAAATAAACAACAAAAACAATAAAGTGGCCACCACTGAGGGACTGTCACTACGTGTAGGGCCTGCATGTATTTTACCTGATTGATCTCATTGATGGCTACCTACCAAGATGAGCTATGTCATTTGTGGGGTCAATGTAAAATGAAAATGTGGACAAGGAAAAAGTTGCTGTGGGGAAAATGGAAGCTCCTATGGTCAGAATCCTCACCTGACCCTAAACTACTTGATGATGTGACCGGCCTGCTGCTAGCCTACTGCCCCACACCCTAGGCGATAAGGCTATTATTGACTGAGTCACTATATAAAGAGCTCTGCCCAGTGCTCTGGGCGGAGGCAGAGATGGAGACAGATTATGGACCTGAAGACTGCTGGGCGCAGATGTGATTCTAGTGCTTGACCTACCATCATGAGAATGAAGCCGGGCATAAACCCTTTACCCCAAGCATGTTCTGTTGTCACTTCTCGGTCTCACTGAATCCATAGTGAACTTGCCCGGGGCTGAACCTCTCCGACAAGACAGTTGCCATTAAAGTTACTAAAATATAAAGCATTTTCCTTTCCCATATTCTCTCAACCTGTCTTGGTGCTTTATTTGCTGTTTAATGTTACACCCCCTTGGGTATGGAAATACTTGTGGGACAAGTGTCTCTTGTCTCTTGGGTTTCCTCTCCTGCCAGCCACCAGACTGTGTTCCCTGGCTGAGGAAGTCGAACGAGGCGTTGCCCTCCATCATGCTGGCTGACAATCCCTAAGGGCATTGCAAACTCACGCTAGGGTGCCCTTGTTACCTCCATCGGGAGTGGGCAAGGGACTCCTGGGTCACCTGCCAAATGTGCCGCGGTGCTGTCAGCCTAGGGCAGGGACAGCCACATCCATGCCCCATTCAAGGTGCCGCCAGGCAGCCCTGAGCCTCCCCACAGCTGTCCTCGGGTCCCTGCTCAGGGCAAAGGGTGGCAGTGGTTGCTAGGTTAGAGTGGGGATGGGGAAGCCGGGCACCCATCCGGGGGAGGTGGTAGGAGTCGAGGCCATACAGGAACTGAGGCTCTAGGCCCTTGATGCAGGCTTCATGCTCCATCAGGCTTCACTGACAAAACACAGAGTCAAAGATAATATTACTAAGAATGTCAAGACAGCAGCTGCAGAGCATTGAGCCCCATGGTCAGGGCTCTTCTAAGCAGCACTGCCCTGTGCAGCGGCGCCAATTACACGCCCCAGAAGCCAACCCTGTTCACTACTGTGTGTTCTCTGCACAGCAGAGTGACACTTTCACACCCAAATTCTGTCGTGTACCTTCCTGTTGCCACCTGGCTATGATCTCCCATTGTTCTCAGGACCATGGGCATTATCCTTACATGGCTTATAGCCCCTCCTGGATCTGGCCCCGGCCACCTGTCACCCTCATCTCATACTGGAAGAATCTGAAGCAGAAGCTTGGAGCCTTCTGGAAAGGGTAAGGGGTTGTGGAAAAGGAGACTCAAAACTCCTTGGTGACATCAGGAAGCCAGAAATACTTTACAATGAATTTCACCTGGAAGTGGCATTGCCTCTGCACCAAGGGGCATTTGCTTTGTCCCTTCCATTGCTAACATGCTATGTCAACACCTGTCGCCCCCTGGGCAGGCCAAGCGACTCATGTGTCTCCTTCCTTCCTGGAGTGGCAGTGTGCACTGCCACAATTCTGCCCAATGCTGTCAGGTGCCAGCCCACCTAAACCGGAATGTTCCAGTCTCTGACTGCTGTGGTCCACTGTTCTTGGGGGAAACGCCTGCAGGTTTCCTCCAGGTGGCCAGAGCCACACGCCCACTGGGCTGGGGCTCCCATTCTCAACTTCACCTTCCCCCACTGCAGTGCAGCCGACAGGATTTCTGGGGAGACATGGAAATGAGCAAGACATGGCCCCTGCCAGTCCAGTGGGAAGGCAGCCCAGGAAGGGAAATGTGCCACATGGCAGGACAGCGGTGTGCAGAGAGAGCGGCTCCTCCCACAGGAGGGCTTCTGGGGCCTGACTAGCAAGGCGCTCACCGGTGAGCCCAGGCAGGCAGAGAGCTCCAGCATAGCTGTGATAGCCCCCACAGCCCACTCGTGCTGCGCTGGGCCCTGCACCCAGCACCCCACATGCCTTAGGGCTCACTTACTCCAGCAGGTAAGGAACTAAGGCTCCGAGAGGTCAGTTAATTATCAGAATCCCATCCTGAGTATGGCCTTTCCTTCGTAGGGCTGGAGATAAGGGCCAGGCCAGGGTCTGGGGTGAAGTATGGTGAGTAGGGAGGGGAGAGAAGGGAAGTCCTCTGCTGGGGAGGAAGTGCAGGGTGGGGGCGGGGCTCCCAGATGGTATGTCGGACACAAGGGCATCCTTGCCTCAGAGCCTCCGTACGCTAAGGGTGTGGCCCTCTGTGCTCAGGATGTGATACAGACTGTTTTTCAGTTGGCCCCAGGAAAGCAGTTGCAAAAATAAGGCTTCTTCCCACTCACATGCTCTTCCGAGTTGACAAGGAGCTTTCAGATTTACTAATTTGCAGCCGCAAGAGTGTGGCTCTGAGTTTCTAAGTACAGCCTTCAGAAGCTGCGTGCTGGTCAGGATCCTTGAAAGACATCAAAGAGGTGCAAAGAGGCCAGTGAGCGGCCTGCAGAGCACCCTGATGCGGTGCAGTGGGTATGGGAGAGGGGCTCCTCCAGCAAGGGCCAAGGACACCACCACCAGCTCACATGCCTCCTGAATGATGGAGGGGCCCACGGAGACCGGCTGTGGGTTCTCAAAAGGCAGGAAGGTTGCCTAACAGAAGCTCTGTGGGACTTTGTGAAAAAACATAAGGCCAGACCCCAACTTCAACCTATTGACTGGATGGGGCCAGGCAATCCGCAGTTTTAGGTTTCATAAGTGGGTCAGACATACGCACTTGGATCAGAAGTGCTATTGCCTTCCTGCTTCATTGTATAGATGGGGAAACTGAGACCCAGTGGAACAGAACAGCTGGCCTGGCTCTGACAGGGAATGCAGGGTATAATCACTGCCCACCCCCGCCCCAGCCCCTGCCCTTTCTAGCCTGTTTTGTGTTTTCTGTTATGGCAGCTCTCTCACAGAAGAGCCTCAAAACAGTTTTGGGCATCCTTTCTCCAATTGAATTGGTTTCAGTTTAGTCAGAAAATGACTTGTTCACAGCAAGGCAAAGCTTGATTTTGGCCCAACCGGTGTTTAATTATCACTGAGAACCTGAGATTCAGAGACCAGAGACCTTAAACTTCAGTCTTGGCTTAGCCAGAAAATGACTAAGTTGAGACATGAGGAGGGGACCAGGAATGCAGGCTGAGGGAACAGCGTGTGCCAAGGCGCAGAGGCAGAGTTCTGGTCACGTCCAAGGTGGTGAGCATTAGACCTGGACACAGAACAGCAGGTCTGAATTTGAATCCCAGCTCCATCTGCCCTGGAGAGACTCGGTTTCCTCACCTGGAAAACAGGGATGATGAGGCTATTCATTTCTCAGGTTGCTCTAAGCTTAAATAAGGCTTTTCTAACATGACTAGCTCGGCATTCCAGAACATGAAAAGGCACCTAGTCCAGACCCTGAGCACAGCAGGCTGTCAGCCCAGGGTCACAATGGACCCTGAGACTGGCATTGCTGCAGCCTACAGCCCCGTGTTCTCAGGCTCAGCTGGAAAAGCCTCCCTCCAGGGCTCCAAATAGCAGAATGAAGCTGAGGGGTGACTGGCAGCCTGAGCAGCATGGGGAAGCTGGCGACAGGTTCTCATCAGACCCGAGACCCCACCATCTCCAGCTGTAGGCACCCATCTCTCTAGCTCCCTCCCCAGCCTAGCCCTCAGCTCCTCCCTGGGTTATCTGTAAGAGGCACTTTTAATTCATGCATTTTTATTTTGATATAATTTTAAATTTAGAGAGAAGAGTACAAAGAACTCTTGTCCCTTTTACACAGATTCACCTGATTGTTTACATTTTACTCCAATTGCTTTATTATTGCTTCTTTATTTTTATATATGCATTTTAATTTCTTATATTATTTGAGTAAGATGGAGATATGGTATCATTTTAAATTCTCCAGTGTATATTTCCTAAGAACAAGGACATTCTCTTACATAACCACAGTATAATTTTCAAAATTAGAGGAGATTGAACATTGATACAATGCTATTGTCTAGCCTGAACTCCTCATTTAATTTAATTCCATGCATTGTAATGTCTTTTAAGTATTTTCTTCTCCTGCTCTCCTTCAATCTGTGACAGTTCCTCTGTCTTTCCTTGGCTTTCATGATACTGACACTCTGGAAAATTGCAGGCCAGTTCTTTTGTAGAATGTCTCTCCATTGGGGTTGGTATTCAGTCCCCTCTCATGATTACATTCAGATCATGCATTTTTGGCAGGAGCACCACATAAATGATTATGTGTCCTTTGCAACCTCAGAGAGCATGTGACATCAGCTTGTTCCATTTTTGGTGATAATAAATTGCTCACTCTATTGAGTTGTCCACCAGTTTTCATCACCACAAAGTTACTATTTTCCCCTTTGTGATTAATAAGTATTTTATAGGAAAATTCTTTGAGACTACATAAATAGGTAAATCCCATCCCTCATCACAACTTCACCCATGGGCTTTGGCATCCATCGACGATTTTCTAACTCCATCCTTGCATCTGTGTTTATTAGTTGACATCCTAGCAAAAGGAAGAGTGTTCTCCTTTCCTCATTTATTTATTCATTTACTTATATTAATGAGGACATGTGAATTTCTATTTCATTCAATGGGTTAAAATTTGTTACTACTGTTATTTATTTCAATGCTCAAATGGCTCAAAGGGGCCAGTGTGAGCCCCTTTAGGATGGCTTTCTGACAAAAGATATTTCAAACTCCTCTTGTACGTTACCTGTTCCCAGCTCTGGATTCAACCTTTCTCCAAGGATCCCTAGTTCCTCTCAGTAGTGAGTCCAAACCTTTTGCTCTTAATTCATTGCTCTTTACTTCCTGTCCCCCAGAAATGGGTAGAGTAGATTTTGAGAAGAGAGTCAAAGTTTTGTATGAGCAGGTAAGTCAAGAAGTTTTAGGTCATCGCTGATATGGAACCCCTAAGAGTGGTTTGATGGAGCCTAGAGAAACACGAGTTCTTTTATTGTTATTCTCACTATTAGTAATAACAAATATTTCCATTCATTCAGTGGCACTCAGGAAGTTCCCACACCATGCCAGGCTGGGAAGAGGCAGGGCCAGCTCATGCAGGCATGATATGCCAGGCTGAGGATTTGGACTTCAATCTAAGGACACTAAGGGGCCCTGAAGACCTTGGAGCTAGGGGGTCCCATCTCCCTTTTTTCTTTGAAGACACAGGTCATGTCTCTTTCTAGGGCTGCCTCCTCACTCCCTGGCATCAAGGCCTTATAGCCAAATAACACAGAAATGAGTAGAGGAGACAAATGATGTTCTTCTTGAACACAACCAAAGAATTATCTGACACCCCCTCCCAGCAGAAAGCATATTGCCAGGTCCAGGAGCTAGTGCAGAGGGAGGGGAGGGAAGTGGTGAGATCTGACAAGCCGGACATTTCAAAATTGCCAGGCAAGAAAATCAGGAACCAGTGCGCTCAGAAGATCTGACTCTCCTGACAGGGGCTCCCTTGGTACACACACAATTATCTGTTTCATTTTCTTCCCCCTTGTCCACATTTTCAAAGCACCTGGGCAAGACACAGGTTTGCATCCTCTAAAATTTCTCTCCCACAGGGCTGCCATGTACAGCTGAGCAGGTATTTCACTGCCCGAGGTGCAATAGACATGAGATGTGCTGCCCAGGCCCTTCAAGGAAGCTTCAGGAAGCATGGTTAGCACAGTCTCCAGCTGTCAGTTCCTTTCAAGCCTGCCACAGATGCAGAAGGCCATGCTACCTGGGGTTGCATCCTTCCTGGGACAAGCTAAATGTGGTGACTGATAAAAGGCCCCTGCTTTTAGATGTGATGCTGGACAAGTCTCACGAGCACCGCTCACCACAGTGTTGGGTCAGCTGACAACTTGTTTAGCCTGCTGCATAAGTTGACTTCCCTCTGCCCAGTCCTGCTCTCTCCTGCTTCCCTTCACCTGTGTGGGTCTCTAGTAAACATCATGCACTCCAAACTTGCAGACCAACAAAGGGCATCCAGCCAAGGTGATGAGTGAGAGCTGAAAACCAGAGCTTGTTCCTCTAGCCAAGCAGTATGAACACGGAATCTCATTGGCTGAAGCAGGCACCATTTTCTAAGTCTCCTGGCAGCTGTCTGGGGCTCCCCTGCCCACTCTGCTCAGGCTGTGGTCACTCTCTCTAAGCAAGCCCCTTTCCTCTGACTTCTGCCCTTCCCCTTTTCAATCTTCCAGAAAAGTCTTCCCATTATTTGAAGAGACCCAGGGTAGTTCTTGTCTCCTGTCTACAGCAGAGAAACTGTTTGGAAGGTATTTAAACTTTCTGAGAGGGACAGTGGGGAGTCGTTCGTCTCTTCAGGGCTTTGCCAGGCCAGAGGATGTCTGAGACAGTCACCCAGAGACTTCTGTAGATGGATGAACCAGTGCCTGGCAAGGAAGAGTTTCTTGTCCGAGGTCACACAGTGAGCTGGACACAGAACCAGGTGTTGGGCAATTGCTCAGAGCCCCCTATTGCCCACCCCTGCCCCTGGGCCAGCCTCTGGTGACCTGGGACCTGGACGCACCCTCAGCCTGGTATTGAAACAGCTGTTTCCTTCAGATCTTGTCCCCGTGGTCATGACTTTTCCTGTGGGCCCCAACCTCTCCTGCTACCCCTCCCTCTTCCCAGCTCCCCTTCTCAGTCAGATCACTTCCTCCCTCTGTTCTGCCCCCAGAGCCCTTTCTTCACTTTCTCTGGCCTCTGGCCTTTGCCTCTCCCCGTGGTCTGAAGGGCTGGTGGGGGCCCTGGCTTGGCCAGTATAGGGGTGCACATATCTGGGTTGGTGGAGGCTGGAGCTGAGGCCTCACCCTGTGGCATCAGCTTCCCAAGTCCCTGACTGGGGAGTGTCACACTGTAGCAGTAACCAATTATTGTGCGCCTACTGTGTGCCAGACACTGAGTGATGCGCTTTATATTCACGGTCTCTGGTCCTCACAAAGCTGCCAAAGGATAGTATTATCACCCTGTCATACTGTCCTCCGGAGGGAGAGCTGACACGGCCAGGGCTGCGTGATAAGGAAGAAGCTGGGCCTGGAATCCCACGTCTCTTTGATCCAAACCCCTACCCCCAGCCTTTCTCTCTACTGTACCCCACACCTCAGACAGACCTAAGGGCTTGCCGCACCACACCTGCTGTGTTGGTACGCCCAGAAAGCCATTTCAAAAAGTCACTTGGCGATAAGTATCAAAGGATCACTGAGGGATTTAAAAAAGTCAATATACTGTGACCAGAATTCCACGACTAGAAATCTATTCCAAGAAAATAACAAGAAACATGGGAGACAATTCATGTACAAAGATGTTTGTAATGGTATTATTTATCATAGAAAAAAAATACCTGCAAACAACTTAAATGTCCAAATCTAATTAAATTATGGCATTGTTCTACTAAAAAATGCACTATAGTCATTGAAGATATTTACAAAGAGTTTAACAATAATATGGGGAAATGTTTATGACATAATGCTAAATAAAAATAGCAGCTTATAAAATTATACATACAGCTCAAGCTCGGCTGTGAAAAGTGTGCTCTGCACAAGAGAAAAGGGAAGCGTGGGTCTTTGGCAGCTCCACATCTGCAGGGTTCCCCTGCTCCCTGCACGCGGCTCCAGCCAGCAGGTTTCTCTCTGATGGGGTCTCCTTGCCTGTCTCTGTCCCCACTGGACGGTGCGTCTTTCAGGTGGGGAGCTACCAGTCCCCAGCCCACCGTCTGAGTCCTGTGCAGTTGCTCAGCAGGCAGGCCAGAATCGGTTCCCGAGGGCACACTCCATCCACCTGCAGAATGAATGAGTAAATGAAGGAAAAGGACAGATGACTGGGAAGGTTGGCCCAGGCCTCTGGCCGCCCACTTCCTTGCAATCAGTCTCCTGACTGGCAGGATCTTAGATCTGCCACCTCCTGTCCTGGGCCCAAAGTGCACTTGATTCTCTCCTAAAGCCTTTGGCCGCTTTGTCACCTGAGAAACACGATGGCGTTTCCCCTGAGCAGTCCAGGATGCCAAGCAGTGGGCATCCCGTCCCCCTGCGCCAGGGGCACCAGGCCTGCCACTGGGCAATGGGCACCTTCTGTACGTCACTCCCTCCAATCCTCACAGCCCTAAAATGTTAGAACTGTAAGCTCCCATTAACATTCACAGGCGCTAAGACTCAGGTTGGAACTTACTCCAGCTTTTACAGCTAGTAAGGGCAGGGCAGGGATCCAAATTTGTCTTTCTCCAAAATCAGAATTGTCACAGTGGCCTGGGGCAAGTTCCCTGTCGCCTGTGAGCCCTGGCTCTGGGCAGTGAGGCTGCTGACTCAGAGGGCTCAGGCCTCCCTTCCCACCACCACAGAGAGCCGTGAGGATGAGACAGCCGGACTCATACCCCCAGCCCCTGAGCCCCTGGTGGCAGCCTGGCGCCTACAGCTGGGGACCGTAGTACTGCAAGCTCACGGAGTGAGGCCATGTCTACCAACAGCTTTCAGACAGCCTCGGGCTGGAGAAGAGGTCCTGCTCCTCCTCAGACACTGGCACGAAGGCCAGGGGCACCAGTGCTGGCCACTTGCCCTGCCTTAATCCCCCTAGGCTGGCATCTGAGGATTGTAGGAGGGGCCTCACACCAGCTTTGCTCAGCTGAGCTCTTGTGGCCAAGGGGTTCCAAGGAACACAATCATTTCTCCCTAACCGCCCAAGCACATCCTGCTTGTAGGGGAAACCATCATAATAACAGCCCACGTCTGCACAGAGTCCCCAACCCACCGTAGCCCAGGACAAGGATGGTAGTCCCATTTTACAGGTGGGGATCCTGAGGCCCATAGAAAGACAGGAGCTCTCCATAAGCCACACAGCTGGTGAGTGGCAGAGCTGGGACTAAGCTCTAGCCTCTCAAGCTAGTGTTTAGTGCTTTCCTACCAGAATCTGTGTTTGTCCCATTCACATGACATACACTTACTGTTTATTAATCCCTGTCACAGGCAGGACACCACGGAGCTGCAAAATGGGCAAGACATATTCTCTGCCCTTGAAGGGTTCACAGTTGAGTGGAGCAGAGGAAGAAGGAGATCTTGTGCAGGAGGTTAGTAAGTGGGTTAAAGAGATCACAGTCCAAGGAATGAGGTGTCAGAGCAGCAGCTCAGCAAAGCTGCCCAGGAATGGCCAGCATGGAGTGAGACACCTGAAATGACTGTTGAATGAAAGGTTGACTGCTTGAATCCATGAGTTGTTTTATTAACCAAGTGGAAAGGGGAAGGCAGGAGGGGCAGAGAAACAGCCTGAGTCAAGGTGTAGCAGAGGAATGAGCACACACAGCATAATACACATCTGAAAGGAAGGAGAAATAAAGCTGAAAAAACCCAGCAGGGCACATGGTAATTGCTAGACCAAGAAGTCTCAAAATCCTCTGCAGGTAAGGGTTGCTGCTACAGAGCATGCTTTTAGACCATTAATTTGGCAGCAAAACTGAACAATCAGGAAAATAATGGCAGCTCTGGCAGAGAGGAGTGAGGGTCAGGTTGGAGGCAAGGACGCAGGGGGGGATCCTGGAGAGGCACAGGGAGGCTGGGCCAGGGCCCAGAAGGGATAGAGGGAAAGGGAGGGAAGGACAGATGTGAGAGAAGGGTGTGTGGCCTGGCCCCTGACACTGCCTTTCTCTGCTCCCACCCGCTGGGGCTCCCTGCTAGCCAGCCTCAGCTTTACGCCATCCTGGGGGTCAGTCCTGACCCAAGAGAGGAGGGTAAGAAGGCATCCAGCAGCATGTCTCATCAGCTCTGGCTGGTAGTCAGTTTCCCATCTGGATAAAACACAGTAACACCCTGAAGAGCCTGGCTTGATGCCTGGCACACAGCGGGCACTCATCCTACGGTGGTAACCCTAGACCCTGAGCTGCAACTTCCAGACCCCATAAATGCCACTTCCTCTGGTGGTAGGACTGCCCTGCCCCAGACGGATGAAACTGGAGTTAGGGCTGTGAGGCCCAGGCCAAACTGCTCATGGCCCTGAAACTTGGAGCCACCTGGTTTCACGTGCACCTGGGCCTGCCCCCACTTTCTTGGCCCTGCCTTCTGGACCACACCACCCCCAAGGCTGGAAGAGTGGAAAGCGGGAGGGAGATTCGAAGCCAGATAAACCTGGGCGTAAATTTGGCGCTGTCCCTGACCAGCTGTGCTCTTATCAAGTGACCTGACCTCTCTGAGCCTCATTTGTAGAAAGGGGCCAACAGTACTCACAGAACAGCATGCTCATTGGGGCTGCTCAGAGTTTCGGCTGAGCCCAAAGATGAGGATGAAAAAAGATGTTAGGAGACTACCTGTGCTTGCAGGGCTGCCAAGAAGCGTCTCGAAATAGGCCCTGCACTAACAGCGCGTCACCCACCTCCGGCTGCATACAGAGTTGGAGGCAGAGAATAGCTGGTGAGGAGGAGGAGGATTTCAAAGAGAGTTTCTGGGAATGCTGATGTTTTTCTTCTCTCTTCCTGGAGATCCAGAGAATCAACGGCATTAGGGCTTGGTCAATAGATCTCTTTCTCTCATTCTCATCTGCTATTTCTCAGCTCTGCTTTCCCTGGGGCTGCCTCTACTCTCAGGGCAGGATCTTCCTAGGTGGCTGGCCCTGGTTTCAAGGCTTATACCCTCAGACGACAAGGGTTATGATTCTCGCTCAGTGGCCCAGCAGAAGTTTCCAGCCTGATTCTCCTTTGTCTCATTTGGATCAAGTACCCATTCCTGAACCAATCGCTGTGGCCAGGGTGGGGTGGGGGGTGCCCTGATTGGCCAGATCTGTGTCACGTGCCCACCCTAGGCCACCCCAACCCCACCCCACCCCAACCGTGGTCCAGAGTAGAAAAGGGAACTGTCGATGCTGTACAGAGGAGGGAAATGGATGCGGGGCAGGGGGAAACCTCCCATAATTCACTGCTTCAGCCTGGGAGAAATACTTTCTCAGTGCCTCCTTTGCGGATCACCAGATCTAAAGTAGCTCCCTCCTCCCCATTAGTCTAAATCTTGATGGCACCCTCCCAATTTCCCTCACTGCTCTTTTTGCAATAATTATATCTTAATATAATTATATTATATAATTATATGCAAAATAATATAAATTAATAAAATAAATAACTAATAATGATAAATTAATAGATAATATAAATAAAATAAAATAAAAATTATTTATAAAATTATATAAAAACGATGCGTTTTACTTACAATTTGTCTCCTCTCCTCTCCAGTGTGAGCTCATGACAGTAGGAGCCGCACATCTCTTGTTCACAATTGGATCCTGCAACTAGCACAGTGCCTGACACTTAGAAGATGCTTAAAGAATAGCTGTGGAATGAATGAGTAAATATTACTCTCACAGTGAAGTGCCCTTTCCCTAGGCTGCAGCCACGCTTATAGGGCCTGCCACCCCATCCCCCCGCAGGCTGCCCCAGAGGGCACTCACACCCCGTGGGCTCCTACTCACCTCCCCAGTCTCCCACGCCTTGCCGCAGGCTGTGCTTACCTGGCAGTTATGCCCATGGGACAGGGGCTCGGAGGACAAAGAGAAGTCCTCTCCCCTGCCATCACCCTTCCTCTACTTACTGTGTAGTGGGGTCTTGTACACAGAAGCTGTGGTTGTGTCTTCCTGAGATAAGGCTATCCTGGGCGCCTACAGGGAAGGTCCCTGCTCTCCTGCTAGGAAAGAGAGGAGGCAGGACGGAACTGCCGGACTAGGCAGTGGGGGAGGGGGAGTGTCAGCGTCTCCTGGTCTGCATCTGGAAGGGTCTGAAGGAGTAGGAGACGCTCCTGAGCAAGGGAGAAAGATGGTGTTACTGCAGCAAGGCGGGAAGAGAACCAAGCTGTAGCCCTGAGGAGTTGTCCAGTCTTGGATTCTGCCAGAGGCCAATATCCCTCGTCCTCCCCAAGCCTTTATCTGAATGGCCTTTACCATAGCCCCACCCTACCCCGCCTCGCCCCCCACCGCCCGCAAGCTTTTGTTTGGGAGCTGCCCTTGGTTCTGGCGCAGACCCTGGGATGTTGGAGGAACAGCGCCCCCTGAAGGCCAGAGGGGTGGAGCAATGGAAATCAACAAGGACTCCCTGGACCCCAGCTCAGGGCTTTGAAGAGCTTCATGCCAGTGCCAACCTAGGCATTTCTGAGTTTTGTTTAGTGCAAAAAGCGTGAGCTTCCTGTGGTGGCTTCAGTCCACAGTTAGTGAAGCTGCTTTCCACAGGCCAGCCCAGGGCACAGGGCAGTGCCTAGGAGCCACCTGATACCGGGCTGTCCCTGCTCAAGTCTCCCGCCTGCCTCATTCTGCCCCTAGGTCTCTTCAGTCTTCTGAGAGGTGGCTGTCCCCCTACCCTGAGCTATGGGGGAGGGGCAAGCTTAGTTTGGAGGACTTGCAAGCCATCTGTGAGTAAATTCTTCAGAAACATTGGACCCTCTCAACTGGACCTCTGATGACATCTCCTGGAATAGAGGACAGGAGACTGGCTGCTCCTAACTCCAACTTTCCTACCACAAACCCTGTAGTTTTGCGAGTTCAGCCGGGTGTATAGTGCAGACGGGGCGCACTGCGGCTCTTTCGATTTCCAGAAGAGGTTTTGGCATTTGGTGAGCCAGCAGGTTTCCAGACTAAAGCTTCTATCTCAGTTTTATGACCCAGAAATTCTGTTCCTGTGCCCATGATGGGAGGGGGAGGGGCAGCCTGCGAGTGTGTCCGCCGGGAGCGGACGACTGAACATGGCCAGTGCAGGCAGGCAGGCTCAGCAAAATGGACGCATCTTAAAATCAAAGTGAGATTTTATAGCACAATACCATTTCCATACATGAATCAAACAGGCATAGGTATGCGTTATTTTTGACACTGTGCTATGGCCTCCGGTGTTGATAAAACAAGCACAACTATCTGGTACCAGTATATAAAAGATTCTAAAAACTTTATTTTCAGGATACAGGGGAACATATCTTCATCCAGAATTTGGACAATAACTTCATAGACCAGCATGATTGTATAAACATCTCTCCTATGCATTTTTAAAAAATCTGCAACTTTGGAATATTTCATATAGTTGAAAGGCATCTCAGTGGTTAATCTCAATAATTCACTACTATTTTAAAGGTACTTGAAAATTCTACAAATTGACTTAGGAATAATACACATAAATGTAAATGTAAATATATGTGTTAGTTACAATATATTTATGCTCTCCATATTATTTTTCATTTTCACATTGCCTGGGCTCTGAGTTTGGAATAACATTCTTAGTCTAAACTTGGATAAAGATTTGGTACTGTATTTCTGCTTATAACTTCCCCCTTATATTTAGGAAAAACACATAATTTTCCAAGTTAAAAAAGTATACTCACACAAAACACATGCACAGACACATGCAAACAAAAAGACAAGCATTAAGCACATCCGAATGCTTATCTATGGTGGAGAGGGGGATGGAAGGACACGTGGGATAAAAGGGAATTCATTAATTCAAAATCAGGGAAGGGGGACCCACTCAAGGATGACAATGAGCTCCTAAGGCTGAGTAACTCAACCTCCCTGCTGGTACCTGAGGGCAAAACAAATAAACAAAAAATGCTGCAAAGTTCCTGTCTCCAGGACAAGGCCATCTGCTCCAGCTCTGGGTTCCAAGGTCTTCCAAGAGTTTGAATGAAAAGCAGAGTGGCCTATGGTTAATCACCCACCAGAGACCCTGCATTCCATAAAATCCCAAGAAGCTGTGGGGGCAGGTAGGTGGTTAAGGCTCAAGAAATTTCACCCAGAGGACTGTTAAGACTGAGAGAAGCGCCCCCTAGAGGCCATAAAGGTGGCCAGCGGTCACTGGAGTCTGTGTCTGGTTTACTTGAGTTGCACCAAAGCTTCAAGAGAATGAAACTGGGAGGTCTGTTCTGGCCTACCTCAAAGCCCTTGACTGCCCAACAGCTGTGGCTATGAGCAGTGTTCAGGCTGCCATGGTTGTGAGGGCAGGACCTGGCTGGACAGGTCCCTGGCAGAGCACTGGTCAGCCGGAAGCCTGCTGTGCCTTTGGTCCTCCACATCCAGCTTCTGAAAGAAACAAAATCCGCCAGGATTCCAGGGAGACCCAATTCTCAGATTACACACAGTGCAGCCTTGCTTACTGAGCCTTGACAAACTGCTGGCCATTTATGTCTGTGATTCATTCTGTATTACCTCCTCCTGTGGTATGCAAGCCCTCAGCAAAATTATAAAGAAGGCAGACTTGGGTGCAAATCTGTCTCCTACTGACACTCCAGGGTGGAAAAATCCTGGGGCAAAATACCTCTAAAACCAAAATCAGTCAAAGGAAGAAATAAAGTTAAGAAAGCCTTTTATTTCTTTTTTTTTTAATATAATTTATTTTATTATCATTAATTTACAATTACATGTGCAATATTACGATTATTAAACTACCCCTTCATCAGGTCCCCCCCACCAACCCCATTACAGTCACTGTCCATCAGCGTAGTGAGATGCTATAGAATCACTACTTGTCTTCTCTGAGTTGTACTGCCCTCCCCGTGCCCCCCCAACATTACATCTGCTAATCGTAATGCCCCTTTTTCCCTCTTATCCCTCCCTTCCCGCCCATTTTCCCCAGTCCCTTTCCCTTTGGTAACTATTAGTCCGTTCTTGGGTTCTGTGAGTCTGCTGCTGTTTTGTTCCTTCAGTTTTTTTCTTTGTTCTTATACTCCACATATGAGTGAAATCATTTGATACTTGTCTTTTTCGGCTTGGCTTATTTCACTGAGCATAATACCCTCTAGCTCCATCCATGTTGTTGCAAATGGTAGGATTTGTTTTCTTCTTATGGCTGAATAATATTCCATTGTGTATATGTACCACATCTTCTTTATCCATTCATCTACTGATGGACACTTAGGTTGCTTCCATTTCTTGGCTATTGTAAATAGTGCTGCGATAAACATAGGGGTGCATCTGTCCTTTTCAAATTGGGCTGCTGCATTCTTAGGGTAAATTCCTAGGAGTGGAATTCCTGGGTCAAATGGTATTTCTATTTTGAGTTTTTTGAGGAACCTCCATACTGCTTTCCACAATGGTTGAACTAATTTGCAGTCCCACCAGCAGTGTAGGAGGGTTCCCTTTTCTCCACATCCTCGCCAACATTTGTTGTTGTTTGTGTTTTGGATGTTGGCCATCCTCACTGGTGTGAGGTGATATCTCATTGTGGTTTTAATCTGCATTTCTCTGATGATTAGCGATGTGGAGCATCTTTTCATGTGCCTGTTGGCCATCTGAATTTCTTCTTTGGAGAAGTGTCTATTCATGTCCTCTGCCCATTTCTTAATTGGATTATTTGCTTTCTGTTTGTTAAGGTGCATGAGTTCTTTATATATTTTGGATGTCAACCCTTTATCAGATACGTTTTTTATGAATATATTCTCCCATACTGTAGGATGTCTTTTTGTTCTACTGATGGTGTCCTTTGCTGTACAGAAGCTTTTCAGCTTGATATAGTCCCACTTGTTCATTTTTGCTTTTGTTTCCCTTGCCCGGGGAGATATGTTCATGAAGAAGTTGCTCATGTTTATGTCCAAGAGATTTTTGCCTATGTTTTTTTCTAAGAGTTTTATGGTTTCATGACTTACATTCAGGTCTTTGATCCACCTTGAGTTTACCTTTGTGTATGGGGCTAGACAGTAGTCCAGTTTCATTCTCTTACATGTAGCTGTCCAGTTTTTCCAACACCAGCTGCTGAAGAGGCTGTCATCTCCCATTGTATATCCAAGGCACTTTATCAAATATTAATTGACTGTATATGTTTGGGTTAATGTTTGGATTTTCTATTCTGTTCCACTGGTCTGTGGGTCTGTTTTTGTGCCAATACCAAATTGTCTTGATTACTGTGGCTTTGTAGTAGAGCTTGAAGTCAGGGAGTGTAATTCCCCCTGTTTTATTCCTCCTTCTCAGGATTGCTTTGGCTATTCGGGGTCTTTTGTGGTTCCATATGAATTTTAGAATTATTTGTTCTAGTTCATTGAAGAAAGCTGTTGGTAGTTTGATAGGAATTGCATTGAATCTGTAGATTGCTTTAGGTAGTATAGCCATTTTGACAATATTTATTCTTCCTAACCAAGAGCATGGGATTTATTTTCATTTGTTAGTGTCCTCTTTAATTTCTCTTAGGAGTGTCTTGTAGTTTTCAGAGTACAGGTCTTTCACTTCCTTCGTTAGGTTTATTCCTAGGTATTTTATTCTTTTGATGCAATTGTGAATGGAATTGTTTTTCTGATTTCTCTTTCTGTTAGTTCATCATTAGTGTATAGGAAAGCAACAGATTTCTGTGTGTTAATTTTGTATCCTGCAACTTTGCTGAATTCAGATATTAGTTCTAGTAGTTTTGGAATGGAGTCTTTAGGGTTTTTTCTGTACAGTATCATGTCGTCTGCAAATAGTGAGAATTTGACTTCTTCTTTACCAATCTGGATGCCTTGTATGTCCTTGTTTAGTCTGATTGCTGTGGCTAGGACCTCCAGTACTATGTTGAATAAAAGTGGAGAGAGTGGACATCCCTGTCTTGTTCCCAATCTTAGATGAAAAGCTTTCAGCTTCTTGCCGTTAAGTATGATGTTAGCTGTGGGTTTGTCATATATAGCCTTTATGATGTTGAGGTACTTGCCGTCTATACCCATTTTGTTGAGAGTTTGAATCAGGAATGGATGCTAAATTTTGTCAAATGCTTTTTCAGCATCTATGGAGATGATCATGTGGTTTTTGTTCTTCTTTTTGTTGATGTGGTGGATGATGTTGATGGATTTTCGAATGTTGTACCATCCTTGCATCCCTGGGATGAATCCCACTTGATCATGGTGTATGATCCTCTTGATGTATTTTTGAATTCGGTTTGCTAATATTTTGTTGAGTATTTTTGCATCTACGTTCATCAGGGATATTGGTCTGTAATTTTCTTTTTTGGTGAGGTCTTTTCCAGGTTTTGGTATTAGAGTGATGCTGGCTTCATAGAATGAGTTTGGAAGTATTCCCTCCTCTTCTATTTTTTGGAAAACTTTAAGGAGAATGGTGTTATTTCTTCTCTATATGTCTGGTAGAATTCAGAGGTGAATCCATCAGGCCCGGGGGTTTTGTTCTTGGGTAGTTTTTTGATTACCAATTCGATTTCGTCGCTGGTGATTGGTCTGTTTAGTTTTTCTGTTTCTTGCTTGGTCAGTCTTGGAAGGTTGTATTTTTCTAAGAAGTTGTCCATTTCTTCTATGTTTTCCAGCTTGTTAGCATATAGATTCTCATAATATTCTCTTATGATTCTTTGTATTTCTGTGGGGTCCGTCGTGATTTTTCCTTTCTCATTTCTGATTGTGTTTATGTGTGTAGATTCTCTTTTTCTCTTAATGAGTCTGGCTAGGGGTTTATCTATTTTGTTTATTTTTCAAAGAACCAGCTCTTGGTTTTATTGATTTTTTCTATTGTTTTATTCTTCTCAATTTTATTTATTTCTTCTCCAATCTTTATTATGCCCCTCCTTCTGGTGACTTTGGGCCTCATTTGTTCTTCTTTTTCCAATTTCAATAATTGTGTCTTTAGACTATTCATTTGGGAATGTTCTTCCTTCTTTAAATAGGCCTGGATTGCAATATACTTTCCTCTTAGAACTGCCTTTGCTGCGTCCCACAGAAGTTGTGGCTTTGTGTTGTTGTTGTCATTAGTCTCCATATATTCTTTGATTTCTGTTTTGATTTGGTCGTTAACCCATTGATTAATTAGGAGAGTGTTGTTAAGTCTCCATGTATTTGTGAGCCTTTTTGATTTCTTTCTAAAATTTATTTCTAGTTTTATACCTTGGTGATCTGAGAAGTTGGTTGGTAGGATTTCAATATTTTTGAAATTACTGAGGTTCTTTTTGTGGCCTAGTATGTGGTCTATTCTGGACAATGTTCCATGTGCACTTGAGAAGAATGTGTATCCTGTTGCTTTTGGGTGTAGAGTTCTGTAGATGTCTGTTAGGTCCATCTGTTCTAGTGTGTTGTTCAGTGCCTCTGTGTCTTTACTTATTTTCTGTCTGGTTGATCTGTCCTCTGGAGTGAGTGGTGTGTTGAAGTCTCCTAAGATGAATGCACTGCTGTCTATTTCCTCCTTTAATTCTGTTAGTATTTGTCTCACATATGCTGGCGCTCCTGAAAACACAGTATCTTTGAAGTGCAGTAAAGCAAAGCACAATAAAATGAGGTATTGCTGATAGTTAGACTTACCTCTTTAGACTTAATCTGGGCCTTTAATAGTACAACATACTTATTTATACTTATTGACATAATTTATATAACTGAGGTTTTTTTACTTCTTCCATCTTATATTGCTTATAATGCATTTTTGTTTCCTTTCTTCCATTTTCCTTTCCTTTGTTATTTTGATCAAGTTTCTTTTTTTCTGTTACTGTGTAGTGAATTTAAAGATGTTAACATACTAACTAAACATTATTTTTACTTTACCTACTTCTGTATTCAATTTAATATGAAAACTGTGTATCTATAGAGAATAAAAAGTATAGTGGTTGAAATGCTGCAAATTTCAGCAGGCTTAAACAAATTTTCTACTCACCTTCATTTCTCCCTCCCCCCATGTCTTATTAAAACAACCTGGAATTTAATTGCACTATGCAGTTTCTTTTTTATGATAAATTTTTTCATAATATTTACATTGAACTTCACAGCCACATTAACAGATTACTTAAATGTTAACTGTTTTGGTGATTACACAGCCCACTAGTATTTCTTCATTATATCACATCCTCTCTTGTGTTTTTTATTCTGATTTGTCTGTCTTGTGACTTTTCTCTTTCATTATTTTAAGTTAAAAATATGCATTTTAAAATATTTGTTTTTCCCACAAAGAATTTTTTCCCATTATGCCTGAAACCTGAGCATACTGATTTGAATTAAATAGATATGGTCAAATAATCATTTTTTTCAAAGCCTAGATGTATTTTTGAAAATAGTGAAACAGCAAGATAAATAGTTCTAATTTAACTTTTACAAGGTAACAGTTTGTTGATTTCAAATTAGAATTTTTATTCCCAGTTACCAAGAGTATTAATTTTCTTCTAGGGCTTCTTTCCTTTGTCATTTCTTTCTTCTTTCCTTCTTCTCAGCCAGTCTTATCACAGGTGATTGATTTTTGAGTTTGGGTATTTCAGGTACAAATTGTGTCCATTCCATTAACTATTTGCACGGCTGCTTGGTAGGTATTATAATTTCCACATGGAATCAAAAATTCCATAGGAACAAATACACTTTTTTCGTGTGTTTATATTTTTCTCTGGATTTCTTTATGCCTTGCTAAGATAAATATACATTTTAGTTGTTAATCTGTATTAATAATTTACACTATTATGTTTTAGTCTTACCTAAAGAAGTTTACTTGTGCAAACACTCTGTTACAAAGTGAAATTTTATTTGTTCTGGATATTCTCAAAGACATAATTTTGTATTTTGGTTTTATCCTTCCTGAGAGTTCTGATTTATACCTTACATGATAGTAGGAGGAACGATAAGTTAAACCTTTTAATAATCATTTTCTTTGCAGTTAGTACAAGGAGATACAAAAAATTTAGAAGTGTTATGTTTGTGATAGAGTACTTTTAAACATAATACTTCTCTTTCAAGATTTTAAACTTCTGCCATGCTTTTCTGGAACACATCCGTGGTGGCCAGTCCCATTCTAGGGTAGAGAAGAAACCCCTATTTGGAACTGACCTAGAAAACAGTAATTCAGGACAGAGCCTTGGTGAAGCAGTGAGTTAAACCAGCAGAGAGAAAAATTCAGACCAAATAGTCAGTGGAGAAGACAGTGGTGGTGAGTGAGAAAGGGAGCTCCATTTGAAGAGTAGGTTTTTCCTTTTCGTTGATATGAAAAAATGATCTTGGTAAGAACAGTTTTGTAATAAATAGATAATGTCTTTGAAACAGAATCTTGGACCAGATTTCATCATTGAAATATGAATGATGTGCCATCGCTGGGGAATTCTGTAATGTGCTCTGTTAAGTTTACTAATTTGAATTAATGAACCTTTAAATCAGTATGAATTTACTGAGAGCATTTTAGGTACCCATTACTGTGCTTAGTGACTAAAATTAGAAGATAACATTGTAAATAATTTTATCTTAAGATTTTCTAACATTTTATTAAGTTTTTCAAATGGTAAAATACTTCTCTAAAATTAATATCATTATCATCTTATATAAAATATCTCACTTACCTTCTTGGTTTTCCCAAAAAGTTAAATGTCTGTTATACATAGAGCACTCTGTAAGACATAATCTTAAATACATATAAATTCAGAACTCAGTCCTTAACTTCTGGGGTTATGTGGTTGAGGATTTTATTTCTAAGTACAAGCTAATTAACAGTACAAGACAATTTAGGTAATAAAAAGTGGAGGAAATGGACTAATTATTTGAATAAGGAAATGAAAACTGTAATAGTTACCTAATCACAATCACTTCTTTAAAAAAATCCTCTCTTTTGAACTTTAAAAACAGCATTTTTGTATATATTTGCTCTCATTTCTTCAACCCCTACTCTTTCTTTAACATACTTGCTCTTAGACCTTCTGTTCCCTATCACTTAGCTTAGGCACTTAAAAGCACATCAGTGTAATAAAGCTAAGTCCAGAGGCTCTTTCTGCCTTTTTCATCTTTCCTTCTAACATATTTGACATTGTCACCCTACCCCTTCTCTTGGCTTCTTTGATGTTTACCTGTCCTCACTCACTCTGTCCATTTTCTATACTGTACCTTTTCTGTAGTCTTCACTGCTCCATTTCCTCAGAGCTGAGTCTTTGGGTTGGCTTGAGTGTAGGTGCTTTTCCCCATTTTTCCCTGTCGTTCTATTGGCTGCCCTTAACATCGGTTTGTGCCTTCGCCAAGCAGGTTGGTCCTTTCATCTGAGCTCCAGCACAGCAGTTTGTGTAGGTTGCAAAGTGCTTTGATTCTCAGTAGCTATTTGATCTTAGACAATAGATGTCACCCCTTTACGTTTTATTTAAATTTTTAATTCATTTATTTTAATACCAATACATTCATGTGTCACAATTCAGAAGCTACAAAAGGGTATATAGAAAAGTACTTCTTATTTGCTGTTCTGTCATCCACTTAGCTCCTTGGCCCAGTGGCAACCAATGTCTAATTTCTTGTATGTTTTTCAAGAGATGTTCTCTATGAAAACCAAAAATTCTGTATAAATCTTTACCCCCATTTTACAGACAAAGAAGTTGAGACTCAAAGAGTTCAGTAATTGGCTCAGATCACAGAGATGGTAAGTGTTAGAGCCAGGATTCTAACGGGAGTCTTCCAATTAAAAATCTGCTACATCTCAAATACTAAATGCTTGGTGGATGTTTCTTCTTGAACTTCACATCTCCTCCTATTTTCTCTCTTTTTTCTAAAATTAGCTTATCCCCCAAAAACATCAATCTTGTAGATGGAATCAACATTCCCTGGTCATTGGGTTTGAAATTTTATAATAATTACTGAATCCTTCTTGTTCATTGCCTTATATATAATGTCTTTCAAAACGTGGCTTATATTCATCCTCCACTCTGTATTCCTGCCATCAAGCTCAATCTAGTTCAGACCATCATCAGTCACCAGCTGCCTTCATTACATTGGCTCCTTAACTCTCATCTTTGTTAACTTGTTCAGTTTACCCTTTGCCAGAATAATCTTCCCTAACACTTCAGATGACTTTATTCCTCTCCGTTGGCTTCCTTGTTCCTTTCTCTTTAAGTTTGAATTACTCTGCTTAACTTCCAAGAACCTCTGTAAGCTGGCCTAATCTTCCTGTGCATTATTTCTCTCTCTCTCAGCCTTCATTCTTTTCGTACGTGTCTCCTCTTAGGCTACAAATCTGGCCTCATCACCACAGTTCTTATTACACGCATCACCTAGAATGTCTTCCCTTCCATTACCAGAAACCTACTTTATCTTTTAAGTCCATTTCCATTCCTTCCATAATTTTTGCTGCTGCTACTATTTTTATTATTCACTAGGGTTTTTTTTCTTCAACTGAAAAAGTATACATGTGCATGATTCAGAGTTCAGAGATGTACAATGAGTGAAATAGAGTCTGTCTTCCATCTCTTTGCTTAGGTTTCCTCTGCAGACATGATCACAGTTACTACTTCCTTATATATCCTTCTTGAATTTTTCTTCCGTACAAAGCATGTGTATGTCCCATCTTTTTTCTGTACAAATGAAAATATACTGTATGCATGTTCTAAACCTTTTATCACTTAACAGTGCATCCTGGGAACATCTCATATTGTCATGTAGATCTGCTGCATTCTTTTACCAGCTGTGCAGGATTCCCTTTATATTCCAGCCTCCCACTGATGGACATTGTTTCCAATACTTTTACTGTTAATATTTACATTGCTACATTGACTAGTTTTTAAAAGGAAAAATCACCTTTGTGAACTTGAATATCGAAAGGAGCACTTTTTCAGTCCAATGACATATACATCTAAAATTTCATTTAATGTCAATTAACTACTAATGAGGTTACCATTATACCTTTCTATCAGCAGTGTGTGAGAATGCTGATTTCTCCACACTCTTTTCAGTGTTTTGCGTTATTAAGCTTTAAACTTGGCCAGTCTGATTGGTGAAAAGTGACTCTTATTTTAATTTCAGTTTTTCTAATTATGCATGAGGTTTAACATCTCATATTTAAATGCCTTATGTATAAATTTTATCTGTGAATTACTGATTTTTCTATTGGGTTGTTTGTCTATTTATTAGTAAGAACTTCATTAAGGTTACTGGGCCTTTATTGATCTTATATGATACAATATTTATTTCCAGTTTTTTCAACTATCTTTTTAATTTTTCATATTAACTCTTCAAACTATACATAATTTCATTTTTCATTTTCCAACAAAAAGAAGAAACAAGGATTTTACCCAGAAGACTGGCCAGTTGTCCTTGAACTGTTTATTTAATATCCCTCTGATTTAGAATGCCATATTTTATTGAAAATCATGTTTTAAATTCTGTATGTGTTTGAATCTATTTCTAGGACAAAATTTCCCTTCATTGCTATCTCTATCCATGAGTAGGAAAACATTCTTTGATTTCTGTAGGTTTATTTTATAATTTAACATTTGATAGTCTTTCCTTTGCCCCTTTATACTTCAGAATTTTTCTGCACATTTTCTGATTTTTTTATACCATCTTTAGAAGCAGATTATCTAACACCCCATCCCCAACATTTTATTGGTATTTTTATTTGAGTCATGTTAAATTTATTGTTTAACCCTTTCTGAAATTTTATTTTTAATTTTTCTTCTAGTCTTTTTAAGTTTTGCTATTTTTCTGAACCTTTGTCTTTGTGGGAGAATGAGAATTAATGTAACAGAGCAGTTACTTGGCTATTTATATTACATGCAGTAATGTCATAGAGTCCAGGTGAGGCAAGAGTCACTGTACTATAAGCATATATTCATAGCTAACTGCAGGAAAGAAAAACAAGCATCTTGTTTTTTGTTATACTTCAGATCACCTTAGGAGTAAATGATTCTAAGTACAGGAGGATATATAGCTGACTCACTTATAAACTAAACAGAATGCCATGCCATTACTTAAAAATTACATACATATATGAACTAATACTCGTATTTATCAGGTAAGCAAAATATGGTAGAGGTTTCACTTGTGAGGACTGCATAGTACATAATTCATAGTAGTCATAATAAAGCTATACATGATGACTTTCTTTAATAGTCTTTTTTTTTTTAGGACAGGTGTAGATTTACAGAAAAAATGGACAAGATAGTGGAACATTTTTACACAGCCCTCCCCCAGTTTCCCCTATCACTGATATTTTACCTTAGTGTGATATCTTTGTCGAAATCAGTGCACCAGTATTGATACATTATTATTACTAACCAGTGTTCATACTTTGTTCCAGTTTCTTTAGTTTTTACCTAATGTCCTTTTTCTATTCCAGGATCCCATGTAAGGTAACGAGTGTCTTTAGGATTCTCTTGGCTATGGCAGTTTGACTTAAGTTCTTTATCATGGAAAAAATACATAAATTTTCTAAAAGGTAGAGAATTTTTAAAGAATAGAAAAGTATTAAACACAGTGATGTCTTATCTTCCGTTTTCCTTTCTCTGCATTTCAGGCACTCTGTGAGTGTGCCCTCCACATTCCTTATGACAGCTTAACACGCGGCATGTTGTCTGTCCTTTCCACGCTGTCAGGGACCATTGCCATCAGACATTACTTCAGCGTAGCTTCAGGTAGGAAGAAAAGAGTGGCATATGGATAATGTGCTAATAATCCCTTTATTCATGTTGATGTTTCAATTTGTTTCATCTATAAAGCTATGGATTCAGGAAAAGTTATCAGTTGCAAACTGTTACATGCTAGTGAATTATTTGAAAATGGTTTCTTAACTAATGCCTGTCTTAATAAAATCTTGCATCCTTGATCTTAATTGAAGAGTATTGTTCTTCTAGGCTTGCCCTGCTTTGACTTATATGTCGATGAAACAGTATTTTTGAGGATGCCTAAAATAGCAGGTTTGCTTTTATATGCCTTTGACTCAAAGTGCCCTTTGGATTTAAGTACATTCCAAAGGCCAAGTGGTGGTGAATTTTAAAAGCAAATGTCATATACTTCCTTTTAGACATTTGTTATCCCTCTGGAAAATGATTAAAACAAAACTTTACCCCAGTTCAATGATTTCCTAACTGCCTGTTCAAGATGATTTAACTCCAAAATGCCTTCATTAATGCCCAATGAGGCGCTTGCTTACCTAACAGACTTAGGGCTAAAGTTTCCTGTTGTTTTATTTTAATGCAAGTTTGTGGAATCTTTGTTGCTTCCTTTCCTAGGCAGTTAATTTGAAGAACTACAGTGTTCATTTGTCCTTTTTATGACTTCATAGCATCTTAACTTACTGGGTAAAAGCAGTTCCTCGCCATATATGTCTTGATAGAAAGCTATGAAGACTTGATATTCTATTGCCAAGCCTCTCTATCATCTAGGGGACACATGTGTGGCCTGGACTAATCATTTTCATACCTCAGACTGAATTGGGCACCAGTAATTACAAGAAGTGGGAATGTGGGAGAATCCATCCTGGTGATAGAGCAGTGACCACAGTATCATCCAGTTTCCAGGGTACACCATAGCAGTCAGTATTTGCTGTGTCTGGTACCTTTGATAGCAGTGTGAGCTGAGACATCAAGGAATGAGCGCGAGTAGTGGTAATGTCTTCCCTGTACTAATTCCATGCATGGTTTGGGCCATGATCTTAGGTGGTCTCTGGCTTTGCCTTTTTCTTGTCCATTTTCTGAACTGAATTTTCCAGCCTTTCCAGTTATGCTGTGAGGTACTACTCTATATCAATTATGTTTGCTCCATAACAAATCACCTCAAAACTTAGTGGCTTAAAACCATCACCATTTTATTTTCTCTGGTTCTGCATATCAGTGATTTTGACTAGCCTCTCCTGGGCAACTCTGCCGGTCTCACTCATAAGACTGCAGTCATGTGGAGCCTTGGCCAGGCTGAGTGGTCTGTGATGGCCTCATGCACCAGCTAGAGGCCAAAAGGCTTTCAACTGTTCTCTGCATGTGACTCTGGGCAGGCTAGCTTAGGCTTGTTTACAACTTACTCTCGGGGTTCTAACAGCAACTAAAAGAAAGCTAGCCACCAACACAAATACTTTTCAGCCTTTTGCTGCACATGTTTTTTAATGTTTCATTGGCCAAAATAAGTCACAGGGCTAAGCCCAAATGGGTGGAAAAATAAACATTTCTTGAAATTACATTGCAAAGGGGCATGCCTAGATGGGAGAGAATGTTGGCAGCCTTTTTAATCAATAATCTACTATATACCCATTGTGCTTTCAGTGAATTCTTTTTCTGTATAAATCAGCCAGACTCAGGTTTTTAGCTTGCAGTTCATTTCCTTGACTATCACACTTTGAAAGAGCTGTGGTAGGCGCAGTATTAATTGTATCTTGTAATTTGTAAGAGCCTTCCCATACAAGGGCTCATTGCTTCTGTATACATAGCCTTATGAGTGAGGCATATGCAGTAGAATTTATGAGTATTGAAACTGACACTTGCAGAGTTTCGATGATATGTCCAAAGTTACATCCTTATGAAGTGCCTGAGCCTAGGCCTGAACCCAAGGGTTCCTACTTGGAATTCTTTTTTATACTTAACTGGTCTAGATGCAAGATGACTTTCTTTTTCTTTACTCTTTAATTCCAAAGACATGTGTACGTCTTGTGTAAGTGCTTCAATAGTCAAGCTCTTCTAGATATTTTATTTGTCCTGTTACTGAATTTTATTAAATTGCAGTTTGTATATGGAATTAAGCGAAAGACTTATGTAACCAAACTAGGTAATGGTCACAAGAAATAAAGGTCAAGAATTTTCCAACTTTAGATTATTTCTGTAAATAATAGAAAATATTTAAGTGTATTTTCACTTACTAGCTTGTTTCAGTATAACCAGGATAGTTTGTAAAGCAAACTTAAATTTAGTGTGTTTAATTATTGCTAACAAATGGCTGTTAAGCATATAAGATGTTCAGTATCATACATACCTAAGAAATACAAATTAAAACAACGCTGGAATACTTCACTAGTCTAATCAGATTGGCAAAGAATCAGAAGTTTGATAACAGGCAGTGTGGACAATGGTGTGGGTAAATAGCTATTTTCACTCATTGCTGGTGGGAATGTAAATTATTAAACTTCTGCTTGGTGATTTGGAAATAACTCAACAAAATTATAAATGACCCAGAAACTACTTCTTAGAATTTACCCTACTAATATATTCACACATTTGAGAAATGATATTTTTACAAGATTATTCATAACATCATTGTATGTAACAGCAAAAAACTTCCAATCAGTAAGGGATGTAATAGCATAAAAAAGTCCATCAATAGGGACCTCACTAATGAAATTATGATACGTAACTACAATAGAAATCAGTACAGTTTATTAAAAAGAATATATGGCATGGAATAATCTCCATGATATAGTGTTTACAGGGAAATAAAGCAAGATGCAAAACATTTTGTAAAAAAGAAAAAGGAGTATGTATACTTACAAATTATAGACTCTGGAATGTTGCAGAAGAAACTCATAAAACTGGGTGAATGAGGGAGATTTTCTGTCGTTTTTACCTTTTTCTATTATGCTGAATCTTTTGAACCATGTAGATTTATCTTAGTAAATCATTTTTAAATAAAAATTAAAAACAATTCTATCCCTAAAACAGTTAACATATAAAAATGTTCAAAAAATATTATATTTTAAAGGAAGGATAGTGGCAAGTATCTGCTTATCCTGAATATGTATGAATTTTAAATTGGTATGTACAAGGGGGAAAAAAAGACTTAAAAGGATTATTCCACAAAGTTAACAGATCATGCTGGTTTGGGGGATTTGGGATGATTTTTCTCCTTTTCTGTGGATTTTTCAGTTTCTACCAAGTTTTCTGTGATGAGTTCTGATAGGAAAAAAGCAAGTTACAAACATGTTTGTAAATGTATACACGAGTCTGGATTGCCCATAACATATGGATAAGAAAAAGAATGGAGGAAATACAGTATTCATTAATTTCGAAAAAAAGAACACGTAGTTGCATCTTTCTAATATTTTGCCTACTTTAAAAATACTGAGAGTGTACGTAAGCTAGTACGTCTGTGTTAAACTGAAAGTCAAGAAGGTGAACATGTTCCACACTGCCTGGGATGGTTTTTATTGTAGTTAGTAATTAGTAATGGGTTTGGGGTTTCAATTTCTTCTGTAAAAGTAGGGTGTTGAGTCAGATCCCCAAACCCTTTCCAGCTCTAAAATCAAGAATTTAAACATAAACCTTTTGAGTTATAATTCATGCTAGCAATAGCAAACAAAATTTCTGTTTCTCTTTTCTTTCTTCTCTTCAAGGTAAGGCTTTATCTGACAAGAAGCTTGTAATAACATCCGTTTTAATGAGAATCCATTTGAACTCCCAAGATACAATCAATAGTTGTTTGGCTTTTGCTGTGTTTTTATTAATGTTTTTGTGGGAAAGCCCCTATGTTGATTTTAGATCCTAATCATTACAAAACTATTAGCACATACCTATCTAAGTACTGTGACAGGAAAAAGAAATCGTGCTGTATATTGATGATAAGAGTAGAAAATTTTGTTAAAGTTTATTATTAGAGATGTTCTCTTGAAAGAAAAATGAACCTATAAGCTGAACTGCTTTTGAACAAACAAATGAATTAAGTCTGTACTACTTTCCTCTGCTTGTTTAGGAAATGTGGGTTCTTCTCCCAGATCCTCTGATTTAGTTAAATTAGCCCAAGAGTGCTGTTACCATAATAACAGGGGCATTGCAGCTCATGGGGTGAGAGTCCTAACTAATATAACCGTCTCTTGTCAAGAAAAAGGTAAGTTTGACCAGGACTGGTATGTATAAGGAGCTTGGACAGAATTCTTTGTGTGCTTGTATTTTTTTAATCCCTTATTATTTTTACACTGTGTGTTTGTATTTACTAATTGCCTCCTGAAGTGTTCTTAGAGCAAGTCTTCTTAAGACTACTTACTTAATCTTTTAAATATTAAAACAAATATGAGAACCTTGGGACTGCAGTTGTGGAATTGAAAGGCTTTATGAGGCATTGCCCATTTCTTCCACTTCTTACCTTTGCACTCGTGCTCGCATGGACGCATGGATGAGGATTGCTCATGACTCTACCCTGTGCTATAACATACCTTGTTCACCTTTACAAATACCTGGAAAACTTAGGGAAAAAAATCTTGTTATCAAGGGCTTAAATAACAAATAGTTGCCCCTTGGGCAGGTGAATTAACATAGCTATGTGAATTAAATTTTCATGGAATTTATCTCTAGGTATACCTAGAGTGTATAGTATTAGTATACCTATTGTTGCAACAGATTTGCATAAGAAGGACAGCACAGAAAGTAATGCATGTATTTTATTGTATTCCTACATCTTTTGACCTAAAGGCTTGGAGAAGTTCTTGCTGATGTACAGAAACAGGAAATGCATTTCAGATGTTTCATGTGCTTTCTGTGCTGATTTTGATCTTTATTAAGGATCATAAGTTTAACAGTCCCTCTTGTCCCCACTAGGCTTCATCCCTGCTAGTTCCTAGTACCTATTTTTTCCTAGCACCCTGACCTTCACTAGATTTAACAGTTTGCCAAGCCTTTATACTAATTCAGAAGACACTTCTTTAAGTTATATGTTGATTCTGACTTGAATAATTAAGCCTGCTTCATTTTGGATGTAGTAATCAGTATTTTCTACCATGTAACATAGAAAAATGCTTATGTTCTCAAAACTGACATAATATTAACTTAAATATGGTTTAATATATTCAGAACTTTTTAGATCCTCTAGAGAAATTTTAGCCTAAAGGTAATGAGAAGATGTAGTACTGCTGTCACACAAGATACCTAAGGGGTTCGTTCTTTATGGTCAAACTTAAAACATTAATGAAGATTATGTAGGGTCTTCATTAATTCCCAAAAGTAGTTTAACTTTCTCTAGAAGGTTACATGTTGAGGAAAGTGGACCTGCATGACTTATGTCTAGGTAAGAAGATTAACCACAAAGTACATGGTTTGCTATTTCTAGTTTTTTTCCTAGCTAAGCTGGTGACACTTTGTTATGCCATATTTATGTCTTTATGGCTTTAGCTCTTGATTTAATATGTGTTTATGTATTTTTAATATTAATTTCAGATATACAGCATAATGATTCAGTATTTGTATATTCCACAACACGATCGCCACAATAAGTCTAGTTAACGTGATTGTCACAGTAAGTCGTTAACATCTGTCACCACATATATAGATTTTTTTTCTTGTGATGAGAACTTTTAAGATTTACTGTCAACAAATAGGCAATATGCAATTTCAAATAGCAATACTGTATTATGACCTGTAGTCACCATGCTGTACTACAACCCCATTGATTTATTCATTTTATGACTGGAAGTTTGTACTTTGACTCCTTCACCCATTTTGTCCACCCCTCACCCTCCTCCACTGGCAGCCACCTATCTGTTCTCTATTTATGAACTTGAGTTTCTTTTTGTTTTAGATTCTGCATGTAAATGAGATCATGTGGTATTTGTCTTTGTCTGATTTCACTTAGCAAAATGCTGTCTAGGTCCATCCATGTTATTGCAAATGGCAAGGTTTCATTCTTTTTTATGGCTGAATAATATTCCGTTGTATTATGTATACCATATTTTCTTTATCCACTCATCCGTTGATGGACACTTAGGTTGTTTCCACATCTTGGCTATTGTAAATAATGCTGCAGTGAACATGGTAGTGCAGATATCTTTTTGAGTTAGTATTTTTATTTTCTTCAGCTAAATGCCCTGAAGTGATATTGCTGGATCATATGATTGTTCTATTTTTCATTTTTGAGGAACCACCATACTGTTTTCCATAGTAGCTACATCACTTTACATTCCCACTAATAATGCACAAGGGTTCCCTTTTCTCTATATTGTTGGCAACACTTGTTATTTCTTGTCTTTTTTATAATAGCCATTCTAACAAGCGTGAGGTGGTATCTAATTGCAGTTTTGATTTGCATTTTCCTCATGATCAGTGAAACATTAGTTGAACATCTTTTCACGGACTTGTTGGCCATCTGTATGTCTTCTTTCGAAAAATGTTCAGATCTTCTGCCCATTTTTAAATCAGACTGTTAGTGTTTTACGATTGAGTGGAATGAGTCTTTATGTATTTTGGATATTAACTCTTTATCAAAGAATATGCTTTGCAATATCCAGTAGGTTGCCTTCTCATTTTGTTGATGGTTTCTTTTGCTGTGAAGAAGTTTTTGGTTTGATGTAATATGTGTATTTTTATAATCTTCAATAAAGTAGTAGAAATAGAGAAGTCTGAAGGTAGGCTTTACATTTCAGAAGTAATGCCAAATGTACATTTTTTGGAAGGCTTGCTTTATGTATTGAAGTGTTTCCTATATCTTAGACTCCTTAATGGTTTTTCCTTCTCTCTGTATGTGTACTTGACCACTATAAAACTTGGTGTATTTTTCCTTTAGACCTTTTGGCACTGGAACAAGATGCTGTCTTTGGCCTTGAGTCCCTTCTGGTACTTTGTAGTCAAGATGACAGTCCCGGTGCTCAAGCCACTTTAAAGGTGAAAACATCACTTATTTTAATATAATGCCTGTTTTCATTGCCTAAACTGGAGATTAGTGATCTCTCTGTAAAGGATCTAATAGTAAATATTTTAAGTTTTGCAGGCTATGCCCTTTTTGTCACAGCTACTCAATTATACCATTGTAGGACCAAAGCAACCATGGACAATGTGTTTAAATTTTTTTAAAAAGTATGGTGGTGTGGCTGTGTTCCCGTACAACTTTATTTATGGGATTTGGCCAAGGTCAATGGTTTATCAACTCCTGACTTAAACAAACATTTGTCTTTCATCTTTACTTTCAAACTAGCATTTTGACTGTTGTTATTCCAAAAGATGGATAAAAGTCTGAGCTTTGGACTCTTTTTCCCATCAGTTGACACTGTTACTAAGTTGTAATAGATACATATGATGATCCTAGGCAATATAAAGAAGTTAAATAGGCAGAGCTCTGCACTTGAAAGTTATAATCTGAGGTAACACTAATGAGATCACACAAACTGATGAAATAACTGCAGCCTAACCCGTAAATATATGTTTATTGATTTCCTGAGTACAGAAGTCCTAGTTTTTAAGCCAAATAAGAAGTATTATAAATTTTTTTGCTTTCACTTAATTATATAAATCATCCTAGAGTTATTTAAGAGATATATAAAATATGACATGAGACTACTCTTACTGTAGTGAAACATGAAATATAATTTGTGATGGTACCAAATTAAAAATTATGAGAAGTAGGGTTAATAGAAGTAAAAGACTGTTCAGCAGACACTAGAGAATGTAAGAATTACAACTTGTCTAAGATAAGGGTTGAAGGAAGTCATGACTTATTTCAGCATGTTAAGAAAAGGTATCATATGTTCAGAGTGATGAACAATAAAGATATTAGTTCCATTAAATAAAAGCTGATAAGAGGTGGGGAAGGAAGTAGGCAACGTGTTTGGCCATTGATTCATCCCCAGAATTCCTTTGAAACTGTTTATTTAAAAGTAGAAGGAAGAAAAGGAGGGAGTGAGGGAACCAAATCCTTTCCTGCTATGGCAGATGTCAGTAAAATACCAGAGTGAGCACAGTGGGACATACACAGATAGTCAGGAAAGGTCTCTGTGTTAGAGGAGCTCCCCATGTAGAGGATACTGACATTTGCATAAGGAATTGTAATACCAAGCAGAGGGTGGTAAGTTCTCTGGTAGTACAAACAAAAGGGGACTCTTGATGAGAGGACAGAGTCGGGAGTGATTAATTTCAACTAAGAATATTAGAGAAGACTTGAACAAGCAGATGTCATGTGAAGTTGAGCCTTGCAAGACAGGGTGAAATTTCAATATTAAGGAAAAATTAATTGTTATAAAAGTCATGAAAGCAGAAATGTACCTGTTACGTTGGAAGGATGGTGAGTAGCCCACTGTGGCTGGATGACATAACATGAGATGGAAAAGTAGTCAGCAGTTTGGTCATGGAGAATATGAAATGTCATACTAGGGAACTTTGGCTTGATTCTGTTTTCCAAGTAATGGACACGCTCTAACCTTCGTAGGGATTATGATTGCTATTTAACTTATTAATTAATGTGTCTATTATGTGCCAAACTTTGTTGAAGGCTTATATATACATTTCTTTCCATCTTCGCAATAATGCTACCTAATGAAATTTGTCCTTCCTTTAGACTTATGAGGAAGTTAATGCTCAGATAAAATAACTTGCTCAAAGATACCTAGCTGATAAGGGTTTACCAAGCTCACCATTAACCCTGGGTTGGTCAGAGTCTAAACACATCATCACATTTTCCTAACATACTCTGAAAGCTACATGGTTGTAGTGTGAATGATAGGTTAATGGGCCCATCTCTCCAAGAGACTGAAATTAGAGATTTAGGTTGTGGTAGAGAAAATGGAAAAGAACTGAAGAGGTGGATAGTAGAGACTTGCCAAAATTGGAAATGACTAGATTTAGCAATCAGTTGCTATGTAAAAGCAGGAGGACTTCTGGATTTCTAGTTTTGGTAGATCGGATATTAGTGATGCTATTAACTGGCTTGAGTAGAAGCTCTAAAGCCAATTGGTTTTTAGATTTGAGTTGAGAAAATTAGAAGACTCTTCCCTACTTCATTGTGCATAAGCATTATCTAGGACATCTTTTTTAAACTGCAACTTACAGTAACCCAAATACCAAACAAAAATTAATCTATTAAGTTTGGGATGGGTAGGACCAGGAATCTACATTTTTATTAGCATCCTGCAAGATGCTGGCATAGGTAAGTTTACAAACCACACTTCAGAAGCAGTTCTTGAAAAGTCATGAAAGTGCAGTAATGGTGACATTCGGTTTGGCATATATTTTGCCTCTTTGACGTTATTCCTTATGATTTTCATCTCAAGTTTTTTTTTTAAGTTTTGGGTTGAATTGAGGGCTTAGCATACATGCCTGATGTGTCATTTTAGTTTTAAACATGGCGCACTTTGCAGATCCTACCATAGGATTCCATACATCATGTGTTTCTTATAAAGGAAAATGTTATGCTTGCAAAAAAACCTTCTCCTTAACTTTCCCTAGTAACATGTAGAAAGTTCTTTTCTTTAAAACTTCACATAATGCCTTCAGAATGTAACCGGTCCTTTCTTTATTCAATGTGCAGATTGCCCTGAATTGCATGGTGAAGTTGGCCAAGGGCAGGCCCCATCTCAGCCAGTCGGTGGTTGAGACCTTGTTGACTCAGCTGCACAGCGCTCAGGATGCCGCCCAGATCCTGATGTGCCATTGCTTGGCCGCCATTGCCATGCAGCTGCCAGTGCTGGGCGACGGAATGCTTGGTGACCTCATGGAGCTCTACAAGGTGATTGGACGGTCAGCCACAGACAAGCAACAGGAGCTTCTGGTAAAGAGCCACTTTTTGAACTTGGCAGTGGATGACTAGGAACTGGTCCGGTGGGAATTACTTTAAGAAGTCAACATTACTGTTTGACTTCACTAAAAAGCACAACAAACAATAGGTTCAAGGAATTACCTGAGACCAAAAGTGTGCTGAAGTCAAAATAGAACTGGAACCATGAGCTTTTACTACTTTCACTTTTGATTTAGGAAGCCCTATTTAGTTCAGATCTAAAACTGCTTACTTCCTAAATCCTGCCAAGTCAGCTTATTGTAGCAAAGCCTTCAATCTGATTTTTTTGTTTTATTACAGAGGACAAAATGAAAATGAAATTTTTCTCTTTTTTTATACAAAGCAAGTAAATAATGAACTGAATGCTGTTTTGTACTTCCAAACACTAAATAATAACAATGACCGTAGATTAACCTTTATTCCTCTTTTCCAATCCAGGGTCTCTTTAGCTGTTAAGGATCCAATTTAGGTTTAAGTGTAGTCCTGGGTTTTGGAAAGGTGCAGCTTAGAAAAAAACAGAAGGCATGGAAGCTGTGTAATAATGTTTAGTTGAAAGTTCTCCAGAGCTGAGCATAGACTACATTGTAATTAGGGATAAGTTAGGTGTGAACTTTAAGATGGCCACTCCATATTGTTTATGATCGTCTGAATTTAAGGTTTGGGAAAAAGTGTAATGATATTACTTACTCAAGCCCATTTTATATTTAATCCTCCAGGGGGCATTGTGTATGAGACTGCCCCTTTCTCATCATTTGCTATCAGAAAAGGTTACCCTGCTGACCAGTGGTCATAGGTATGACATCATGTAGTTTTCACAGTACTATGTGGACCTTTGTTTGGATCAGCTTTGGAACACTAAGAAAACAGCTAGGTTGATTTTTTTAGTGAAGCAGCATTTTCAACTAATATTCTTTATCCCTTTTTTGTTAGTACTACTTTAAGGCATTTTAAAATTATGAAACATAATATTTTTTAAAAGTTAAGGAATAATATAATGAAAACTCTTGCATCTGTCATCTAGCTTAAGAAAAAAATATTACCAGTACAGCTGAATTGTACCTCCCTGACAATATCTTTTTCCTTCTCCCAGAGGTAACCATTATCTAGAATTTGGTGTTTATCATTCCCCTGCATGTTGTTATACATTTATTACCTTAGTATATATTGTAAATAATATGCAATATTATGTTGCATATTTTTAGCTTTATGTAAATATTATACTACCTGTAATCTTTTGCATTTTGGCTATTTTAGCCTGTTTTGTGTGAATCATCTATATTGATAAGTGTATCTCTGGTTTATTTCACTTCTGTGTAGCACAGGATATCATTATTTATCCATATTTATGGGCATTGTCTCTAATTGCTATTATAAACAATGCTCTGAACAATGGAATAAATTGCTTAATGACTTCAAAGTGAAAAATTAATAAATGTCAAAGGAAAACAAATTGTGTTCTTTTTTTGATGGGCTCTAATTAGTTTTTCTCCCTTTTGGGTAAAGTTATCTGACATTGGCTAAAATTTCATGATAATCTTGATTTTCTTAACTTCTTGCTCAACGTTAGGTGAGTCTGGCCACTGTGATTTTCGTAGCCAGTCAGAAAGCACTATCTGTTGAAGTAAAGGCAGTGATTAAGCAGCAGCTTGAAAGCGTCTCCAATGGATGGACTGTATACCGTATTGCCAGACAGGCGTCCAGAATGGTATGTAGTATCCTGTGTGAGCTGGGTCGGTGACAGTGGCAGGTTACAAACTTTAGATTGTGTGGTGGTTGCTTCTAGTCAAAACTGAAAGGTGGAAGTACTTTTTAGTTATGGGATTAAAAGATGATGAAGGAAAGGACTTACTTTTTAACCTTTCTCATATAAGAAAGGTGTATATGTTGTTATGGGGAAATTCCACAGGGATTCCAGAAATATTCCTTCTGGCTGTGGTGTTAGCAAACACTTCCATTTTGCCCCATAATCATAACCACAGCCGCCTCCTACTTACCTTTTCTATCTGTCTCCTTTATTGATGTACTCTCTCTCTTTTCCCCCCTCTCTCTAACTTATCCTTCTTATGGAAACGGGAAAGTTTATGCTATTCCCTTCTCCACTATATGGAAAGCCTATCAGCTTTTAATAGTTTTATTAGGAAATACAGAGCTTGGCTAGTATGGAAATGCTATGGGGATAGGTCCAGAGAGCAAAGTTTGGGAAGCATTCCTCTAGATGATAGAAGCAAATGTTCCCTTTACAGTGTTTCTCAAAAGAGGAGAGGAGCACTGTTGACAGGACAATTCTTGATTATACCCCACTGTTCCAAGCACTGTAGGACACTGGCCTCCCTGGCATTAAGCGGCATTCATGGGCCACCCAACAGCTACCCCTCCCCTGTCATTTCCAGAGGCAGGTGCAGTACACCTGATCATCACTTGATGGAACTTACTAAGATTCCCCCCACCCACTAAACAGCTCCTACAGATATACATACAATCAGTTTATACTTTGTGTACTTTGAACTAAAGTTCTAGACTAATCCTATTTATTTTCTCCTTGGAACTGTTTTAATGAAGAACTTAAGGCATTATGTTACACAAAAGCAGCTCAGCATATTTTCTCTGAGGAAGTATTTAGACAGAGTCTCAAATAATTATGTAATGTGAGGAATGATTTTTAAAACTTACCCAAGGTTTGGGTTTGTATTCTAGATGCTACATCAGCTAACTCCTGTGTAAGAACCTCATCATGTGCCCCTGTCCCCCTCCTGCCCGTTTTTTTTTAGGGTAATCACGACATGGCCAGAGAACTTTATCAGAGTTTGCTGACTCAGGTTGCCTCAGAGCATTTCTACTTCTGGCTGAACAGTTTGAAGGAGTTCTCACATGCAGAACAGTGTCTCACTGGGTTGCAAGAGGAGAATTATAGTTCAGCACTTTCTTGCATTGCTGAGTCTTTAAAATTCTACCACAAAGGAATTGCTTCTTTAACAGTAAGTTCTCTTAATTCTACTTTGGTGATGATGACTTGTGTGAGAATGGTCTCCCTTCTCTTTTGGGGTTACCCTATTTTAAATACATTGCAAAATCTGATATATGTATTTGGTAATATTAGAGTCATAAAGTAGGACATAGAAGTAAGCCCTTTACCCCTCCCCCACTTCTTAACATTCACGATTGATGAAAGTATCATTTTGTTTTTATCAAGTACCAGATACCACTCATGAAGAGGATTTTGCTGAATCCATGCTGAAGGGATAAGTGGAGAAAGGATCCTCTCTTTCCAGAGTCCCATTAGTAAGACCCCAGCCTGGGTCAATACCACCATCAAACTCAAAACTCTCACTAAATGGCAGCTACTCACTAAGAAACTAGAGTTTCTTGCTTTGTAAATGAAGAAGAAATTATCAAGGATGCTAGTGTCCCTCTGTGATGTCCTCCTATTCCAAATTAATAGTCAGCTATTATTTTCATTTTTATTGCCAAGAAAGTAAAAGGGTTGCAGAGAAGGCAGACCCTTAACATTTCTTAGTTTACTTGAAATTAGTTATATTCCCAGGTAAGAACCAGTTCTCTAAAATGAGCATTTTCTGTGTTAATTCAAGGATTTTTTCCCTTTAAGAGTAGTTTATATTAAAAAAAAGAGTAGTTTATATAATCAACATTAAACATTTTCAAGTATTGTTGCACAACTCTATATAAAACTATATATTAATATATTAAATTCATAAAATATATAAAATTTAATACATTAGCTAAATATATTAAAACTATATTTTAGATGGAGACGTAAGACTTTTGGTATCAAGTTACATACATTTATCACGTGCTCTGAAATATTTTTAATGGTAGACCATCCCAAAAGAAATGCTTCAAGGTAGAGCCAAAGGGAACAGATGTCACAAAGGAGACAGAATATTCAGACTACTGTGGGTACATATCTTGAAGTACGATTTTCTTTTAGCCAGAATTGATGGACTGCTGTTTTGAAACAGGAATATAGGAACATCTCCATTTTAGAGGGTAGCATTGACTACTGTGATTCTTTCCTCTCGATTTTCTGGGAAGATTGTTATTGCCTTTATCAGGCTAGTAAATGCCTCAAAAAATCAATAGGTACAATCAATGGAATCATTTTATTTCTCTAGTTTATGTTAATCATTCAGTACATTAAGTGGTAAGAATCATGAAACAAACAGGATCACAAAACAGTGAGGCAGATAGAACTAATATGAAAAATCCTGTTGACTATTTGTCTTCTAATGATTTGTTGGTATGTGTATTTAATGGGGCTTGGCAGTAATGAAGAACTGAATTCTGATATAGGAAGAAAGTACTCAACTGACCTACGGAAGGCCTTTGTCTCCACTCTGCTCTTAACACGTTCTGACCTAAGGCAGGTTATCGTCTCCTTTTGCAGTGAGTTTCTTAATTCAGCAAACTGTAAGCACTTGTGCTGTGTGCCAGGCACTACTTTGAGGATAAAGGAAATCAGGAAATTATTCTCCACTTAAGAATAGTCTAGAGGGGAATGTAGTATGATCCTTAGAATCATTTGAATACTTCAAATTTTCCTGATTATAGTATGCTATCGGGCTCTTTTAGAGATTTGTTTTTGAATCTGTTCATCTGGCAAGTGTGAAAGTCTTAGTAGCTGTCTGTGTTTTAAGAATATGTGAACATTAACTTCCCTTTTACTCCCTAACACATGAGTGATCCAACCTGAGATTGTAAGGCTATGATAATTAATGCTTTTTACCTTTCAGCCAAACTAAACAGAAGTTCAAATTTCCGTGCTTATGGGAACCCTTGAGCAATGTTGGGTGTCTGATTTCCCAACACAGTGATTAATGGTAGAGTTGTCTTGCTTCTTAGGAATAAATTGTAAAAAGCATTTGTATTAGTTTTCTGTTCTGTATACCAAATTGCCACAAATTTATTAGCTTAAAACAACACCCATTTATATTTCACCGTTTCCATGAATCAGAAGTCTAGGCCTGGCTTCGCTGCGTCCTCTGTTCATATTGTCTGTCATGCACTTGCTGTCAAGGTGTCAGTCAGGGCCAGTCTTGGCTGAGGCCCATGAAGACTCAAGGTTCTTTTCTAAACTCATGTGCTTGTTGGCAGAATTCATTTCCTCACAGCTGTTGAACTTGGAAGCTTCAAAGCCAGCAGGAGAATTGCTTACCTTTAAGGCCCTCTTTTAATGAGCTCATCTGATTAGGAGAGATCCATGCAGAATAATTTCCCTTTTGACTGATATAAAGTCACTTCATAGGGACCTAAATTTCATCCTCAAAATCATCAGTTGGCCATATTGCATTAGTTAGAAGCAAGTTACAGGTTCCACCCACATTCAAAAGAAGGAGATTACACAAGGTATGGATATTGGGGCTGTGAATCAGAGGAGCCCTCTTAGTGTTCTGCCTACAATGGTGGATTAGTAATTTATTTCTAATTTTTGTTTTTATTAAATATTGAATAGGTACCGTATCTACATATATACTGTGTAAGGTATATAAAAAAATACCGCAATTGTCCACATATACCTGGCATCCAATTCAGGAAATGGTACATTACCATTACCTGTAAAATCTGTGCATGCTGCCTCCATGTTTGTATACCATTTCCTACCCCACAAAGCTACTGCCATCCTAAATCTTGTGAGGACCATTCCTTTGCATTTCTTTATCAAGTTAATGTGAATTTTTGTAAATCTAAGCTGTTTGTTGCTCGGTTTTGAATTTTATATAAAAAGTCATATATATTTTTCTTTGACTTGCTTTATCTAAATTATGTTCTTAAGATCCATCCGTCTTGTTACATCTTGTTTGATTCTAGTTAGTTTTGCTCAGCTTTATGTTTGTGTGATTCATATTTTCTGTTGCATATTGCAGTAGTGCACTCAATTTCATTGCTCTGTGATATTCTTTTGGGTGACTGCTACAACAATCTGTTTATCCATTTTATTGTTGAGAAACATGTGGGTTATTTCCAATTTGGGGCTATTAAGAATAATTCAACTCCAATTTATACTCTTACCAGTATAATAACTTTTGGGATTCACAGTGTTTCTTGAATTTATGGCTTGATGACTTTGACTAGTTTTGGAACATTTGGAACATAATGTCTTTAGCTATTGCTTCTGTACCTTTCTCTCTCATTCGTGACTCCAAGTGCACCTATGTTTATTCTCTTTCCCATGACTCATAAATCTCTTCCATTCTGTTCTGTGTTTTCCATCTCAATACTTAGCTCTAAATGTTTTCTTTTGACCTGTCTTCTAGTTCTGCAGTTCTCTCTTACTTTGTGTCTTAACCTGCTATTAAAATTCATTTATTAAGTTCTTATTTTATTTACTGTGTTTATTCAGTTCCAGAATTTCCATTTGGTTGTTTTGTATTTTCCATTTCTCTGCCAGGATTCTCTATCTTGTCATTTAATTTCTTTCTTTAACATATTAATCATTCATAGTTATTTTTAAATTCATATCTGATACTCTTTTTATCTGGGTCTTTGTGATTTGTGTCTTTGACCTTCTTTTTTCCCCTTCTTGGTTTGAGGAATTTTGTCTTTTTTGTATGCTTGATTATTTTTCATTTAGTTCTGCACAGTATATATGAAAAACTATAGTAATTACATTAGCCTGGGCCTTACATTATCTTTCTTTGTTTTTGGCAGGCAGATCACCTTAATTCAACAAAAACTGAACTTCTTCAAAGCAGGGCTTCAGTTGTTGTAGTTGTTGTAGGGTCATATATTTTTGGGTTCTCCTAACTCTTAGGGTACACACTTTGAGGTTACAGCTGAAAGCCTGGCCTGTTTTCCACAGCCCTCCTCCTAGTCTTAGGAGACTTCTGACGGCTTCTCAGACTCTCAGGAGCAGCTTTCAAATTAGCCAGTATCTCAAGGGAGAAAATATCAGTCTTAGCTCCTTGGATTTTCTATTTCTTCATGATTTTGGCATGCAAACCCTTGTCTCAGTAGGGTTAGGGTTAGGGTCTGGGTCTGGGTGTTAGTAGCTTTTCATTGCTTTCAAATAGATGCTCTTAACATTGTGTTGAGTTTTCCCAGTTGTTCTTAGCAGGAGGGCTGGTTTAAAACAGTCCAGTCTGCTACTGCATTAAGCTTGGCTTTTTCTTTCAAAAACTGAGCTTATACTAAATGAAATAAGCCAGTCACAAGAAGACAAATACCATATGATTCCATTTATATGGGATAGCTAAAGTAATCAGCTTCATAGAAACAGAAAGTAAAATGGTGGTTACTAGGGGCTTTAAGTCCATCGTTTACATTATGGTTTACTCTTGGTTGTTAAATGTTCTTTATTGCAAGATATAGATACATATTATTTTTAACTGAGCTTATCAGGTAGCTTTCTTTTTAGCCACATCGATTTCTTCAGTTAATAGCTCCATTTAGAAAACAGGTTATGTACTACAAACAAATTCAGTGAAGTAGCATTGCATGCATGTAATACAGATTTAACTCCGTATGTTTAGGCAAAACAAGAAAAAACAGAGTGAAGAAGAAAAATACTGTTTAAATAATGGGGAAGCAAAATACCAGTTTAAGTGGTGGAGCTAGTTCTTCTCAATTAGCGTATACCCCAGAATGAGCATTAGAAGAGAACACTGAATTTGCTTTTCCTTCACCTATGTTGAATTTACTGGAAATAATTCCTTCTTGAGGAATTTCCAGGGGTAATTTTGGTTATTTACAGTTTTTTGCCTTCCCTGCTGACCTTAGAACCCAATCTCTGTTTAAGCTTTAGCCCCAGTATAAAGTAAATAAGATCCCTTTATTATTGGCATTATTCAAACTGCTAAATCTAGATTTTATTTCTTAGACACAGTTTCTGGCTTTCATGGGTGATAGTACCTCTTAAAGTCTGTGACCTTTATGACATATCTATCTATTGTGTGCTCTTTTTGAACATGGGTACTAGCATTGCTTTCCTCCAGTGCAACACGATCCAAGATGCACACTCACTTTCAAAGTTAACAACTTGTCTCATCAACCAAATATTCAGAAATCCAGAGTTAGCAGTAAGTCTCTCTCATTATAACAAATCTCGCTTTTCTTTTACTTTGATAATGCATGTTAGGACAGTATTGCCAGTGGTTTTGTCTGGTCAGATAATCTATACTGTATTTATATAATCATATCATATACATCTACTGGCACCCCTAACCCTTCTAAAGTTACAGCAATAAATTAAAAATAGGAAGCAGCAGCTTCCAGGGTGGAGGAAGGGAGACATTATCTTCCTATAAAAGAAAATCAAATCCTTAAGAAATTAAAAACAATCGAAATGATCTTGATATCTTAATCTGTGCTGTTTGATGATTTGAACAAAACATCCTAAAAGTTTGAAAAACTACAGAATTCAGTATATTGAATGCAGTTTTTACCTGTAGCTTGTATAACTTTATATGCAGGTAGCTTATATATATATCATCAAGGTCCATTGCAATTTGAAAGGGATATATAGCAAATGTATATTCTTATAAAGGATGCAGGGAGTGGTTGACTATTTCATGAGAGTAAAATATGAATGCTGCCAAATAATAAAACTTACCATTTGACACTTAAAAGTAGAGAGAACTACACTAAGGTCAATGTGTGATGATACTTGGTAAGAAGGTAATGTACTGATTTCTAGAACCCCAGAGTTAACATGCCTGACTCTCCTGCTAAAAGAGGAGTGTAAGTGTAAGATAGTGTCTGAGAAACAGCATCAGCCTGTTCTAAGCCAGTCATGTCAGAAAGGAAAATTAGTTTCACCGTGCATCCGTTTATGGCTAGGTTAGCATATTTTTAGTATGCCTTTTGTTGAGAGCACTGTGCTGGGTTTTCCACTAGGGTAGTTGCTAAATAGTTAAAGGTTGTCTTAATTCTCTGCCCACATTGGCTTGGCTTACCATTTCTTTGTTCCCTGTAGCTAGCTAATGCTACTCTTTGCTATCCAAGACTTATCCCTGACACCTTTCCATCCTCATTGAAACTTATTCTTCCATGGTGATCTGACTATGAATTCTAAAATGTCTACTCAAATTGTTTTTAAAATTAGTCTGGGCTAGCAGTGGAGGAAGGCAGCCATGAGGCAACATGCTTTTTTAACAGGGACTCTCCAGCAGCATATTTCTCCTGCCCTTAACCTTTCTTTCCTCCCAGCTTTTCAGAATTCTGTTAGTGATTGCAGAGATGAGAATTTCAGGTTAGGAAGGCAGATGATAACGGGATTTGGAGGAATGATGATGTCCTTGAAGCATCCCCATAGGATATCTTACTAATGATGATCCAGCCACCCCACAGATTGTGGGTTCTTTGTGAGTATAGGAAGTAGGGAATTTGCTGGTTGAGGGAACATAGTTTTTCAGAATGCATGCTAGTAACAGTGTTTTTCTCTCTAATGTTACATCATTCCCCTTATAATGTAGGTGTTCATCCATCAATGTTAGAACTACTGCTCTTCTGCACAAATGGTGACAAATACTTGGTAGAGCATCATCTTGCTATTATGTTTACTTTGTCTTAAATATTACCTTTCTGTTTTCCAGGCTGCCAGTACACCACTGAATCCTTTAAGTTTTCAGTGTGAATTTGTAAAACTCAGGATTGACGTTCTACAAGCCTTTTCTCAACTTATCTGTACTTGTAACAGCCTAAAGACAAGTCCCCCACCTGCAATTGCCACAACAATTGCCATGACCTTAGGGAATGACCTTCAGAGGTGTGGTCGCATCTCCAATCAGGTATGTCTTAACTATATTTTCAGTGCAGTTTTTATTTACACTGTAGAGGTTTTTTGAGGTTAGTTGTGAGATGAAAATTCTGAAATGTAAAAATCAGTGGTTTGACTCATAGACATTAAATATCAAAACCTTATTTATTAATTCAACTGTCTTGCCAAAAATAGGCAGATGTGTTATTAGAATGAAAATGATGGATGATGTCTCACTAGGTGCTGCATATTTATTTAAAGAGAAAGGGAATTTTAAAGAAATTTTGGGGTGTTAATGAATATGTTTTTAGTGGAACTCATTTTAGTTAATGTTTTAGTTAATGAATGAATTTTTTTAGTGGAACTTGAAAAAGCTAAAAATGCAGTGTTTTTTTCGATATATATTATATATTATTATGATTTTGTGAACTTTTATAGTTTTATTTGCCATCTTTGTTAATTTTATTTAATAAAGTTTATGAGTGAATGGAATGGAAATGAAAGGAGTTGAAATGGTTTTTGGATTCTTTTACTGTTTGAGGATGGGTTTTTTATATTCTGGTTTTTGTGGTGTTTATGCAATAATGATAGCATGTTTGTTCATCATAACTGATATTTTTCCTTTTTCATAGATGAAACAGTCCATGGAAGAATTCCGAAGCCTTGCTTCCCGATATGGTGATCTTTATCAGGCATCTTTTGATGCTGATTCAGCAACTTTAAGGAACGTTGAACTGTATCCTAAGCTTGTCTCACTATTTCTTATTCTTTGGAAACATTCTTCTAAATGTAGAGTAAATAAATACTTCAGATATGCTCAACTGAAAAATATGTTTTAGCTAAGTCTACAAATTTATCATAATCATTTCTCCTTTGAAATCTAGTATGAGCAGTATAATTTTACTTTATAACTTTACCAGGCTTTAAAAAAAAAGTGTGGTGGCTCAGTGGTTGTTTCTCTCTACCTCTAAGAAGAACACACAAAACTCAGGTCCTCCTGTGTGGCATACTCTGTGCTCACTTGAGCTACAGTAGACAGCACAAAACATTTTCCCACCAGAGAACAATTTTCCATTTTGCTTCACCTTTTCATGGCTAGCAACCCTTGTTCCCCTCCCCTTTATTAATGATCATTCAATAGTTTTAGTCATCACTTTTGTTCCCTATGCTCTCTTTAATTTCTCCATATTTTCTTATTAGCAGCCTCAAATCCTTCTTAAAAGGAGGGAAGAGATCAATTGTTTTTAAGTTGTAGAACCTATAAATCAGTAGTTCTTGGCATTTTGGTCTCCTGATTGAAAACTTAATGAATACTGTGGACCCTCTCTACAAAATGCATATATGCACACACCCCAAAAATTTGCATATGGTTTCAGGAGGGTTGATAGAACCCTTACACAACCACTTCAGGAACCTCTAGAGCAACCACTCTATAGACTGTTGTTGCCATTGTTTTTAACTTTTATCAGTGACGCCACTATGTATCTAAGATGAGTAAAAACAGTTTCTGTGATTGAATCATAGAGCTTATTGCTTGTTTTCCCTGTCCCACATTAGGCAACTTCTAAAGTATCCTTCTGTGAACAGAATTTAAGAATCACACTGTTCCTTAAAAGAAGAACAATAGAGCCCCAGAGTATTTGATTCAGTAATATTATGGTTACCTTCATTAAAAATATGATCCTTTTCTTGACTTATTTAATATTTAGATAACATAAAGTCTAATGTGGATTTCTCTATTTTCACCTTAACATTATCTCAGACAGCAGCAGAGCTGTTTACTGGTATCTCATGCAATAGAAGCCCTGATTTTGGATCCAGAGTCAGCAAGGTATTTCTGATAATAGTTTACCTTACAGAACACTTTCTAATATGTTATCTCACCTCATCATCACAATTGCTTTGCAAGAGGTATTATAGAAGAAATAAAGAGGATGAACTTCCCCAGCATTTGTCTAAGGTCACATAGCTAGTGACAAAACCTGGCTCTTCTGACTTTTACCTATCTCCTGTTTTCAAGGACATGGACTTGGACAAAATAATGGAAAGAAATTCTTTGAATTTGAACATTTTCTTCTGTGTGTTCTAACTAAACTTTGGTATGAAAAATTGAGTTAATAATATAATTAAGCTTGAGCTTGAAATTTTTGTTCTTTGTCTTCCCAAACAAAAAGATACTCCTGTTTTTCCTTAATTAAAATTATTTTCTGCTCTCCCATTAACTAATTAATTATTCAAAATATTTCTTAAAGAATTATCCACTGTTTTCTCCCATTATAGTAGTCTTTTTTGGAATATGCATTTTCAGCTGTCTGTAATTTCCAGTTCTAGTAAGGCCTGTGACTCTAGGGTAAGCTTCCTCAAAGACACTATAATCAATAAAGCAGTTTATATTGCTCTGCCCTAAAGCATTAAGTTCCCATTTCTTTTCAGGGCAATACCAAGATCCTTGCCTTTTCTTTTAAAGTGCTACCTACTTTAGATTTGACAACTTCAATATCTTTTTTCCTACTTATCTGATCCATTTTAATATTTTCCTAACTTAGTAATTTTTACTTATTTTTCCTTTTATCTTACTCTCATCCATCCTCATCTTCTGCTCAGACTTGCTGTGCTTTCTAAAAAAATAAGCTCCTCTATTTTAAGCTCCAAAACGTTCTTAGATCTCCATGTTTTTCACAGTCTTTGCCAATTAATTGATAATTCCAGATTCACAACATTTGTCACTGTGCTGTACTCATTTTTCCTCTTAGCACACACCTATCATTGTACTGTTGATGGACATAATAGACTTCAGTGTTTTTCTTCATTGACTTGTTACCAGTGAGATGGGTGCATTGTCAGCAGGGATAAGGTGAAGGGAGTTATCTAGCCAGCTTGCACATGCTACTTTCTCACTGTCTCCTCTTCTTACCATCTTTTTTCATTGCTCTTCATCCCCTTGTATCCCCCAAACTCATTCCCATAATCTTTCACTTCATAGTAGTGAAAATTAGAGAAGAGAGCTTGTACCATAAAGGAGAGTTCTTTGTGTTTCATTCTCAGAGGTATACAATTGCAAGGAGTAGATTCCTTCTTAAAGTTAGGTTTTTGATATAATATATTCTGTGCCTTCCAAGTAAAGAAGGACTTAACTAAACCTTAAGTGAATGAGGCATAACACTGATATTTCTCTGTAATTTTTACAAAATCCATCTTTATCTTTTTCATAGCCTAGAAGGTTTTTTGGGAGAAGAAACCTTGTCTTACTCAACTTTGTATCTCTAGTAGCTAACATAGTGCCTGAGCCAGTATTAGTAAACGTGCAGCAGGACAGGGTAGATGTTTATAATTATGAATGTTATTGTCTATCTCATACCAACTTGTTAGTATTGTCAAGAAAGAACATTGGAGATGCTTGTTCATTACATTTTTCTACTCTAGCTTTTTATTCATCCTCATGATTCCTTTACACTTAAACTCTATGTTTACTGCCTAAAAAATAAGGGAATAGCTCTGACTGTGACAGAGTATCAAGTACTGGCCTTTCCCTTTTATTTGAACAATTAAAATCTTGATAAAACACATAAGTAACTGTTTTCAGACATTAGACAATAGGCAACTCAAGAATGTAATCCCTCAGAGAGGGGATACAAATAAGGTAAGCCCTACAATAGTCCTTCCTTTCCTCTGCCTTGGAGACACTTGTAGACATTCTCAGGGAGGAGTAGCCAGAATAGAACCTGGTGGTCTTTGAAAAGATAGAGGTCAGGGTTTGGAGAACCAGAAGAAGCTAGAATTTGTAAAGTAGAGTATCGGAGAGGAGGAAGGAGAGAAAGAGCTCCAGAATGCATAGACTGTGAATTTTTGATGAATGCCAAGCTGCACATTCATGAGGTGAAATTCCACAAGGCCAGACAAAAAACAACCATGAGGGAAAGAATAATTACCTGGAAACTATAAGCTGAACAGTTCCCAGAGCTCACACAGGTCTAGGAAATGTTTGCATTCCAACCAACCAAATTGGAGATACCTCAATGAACACCTAGGGCATTCAGAAGAAATACTAGAAGGGTCACACCATCTTTGTATTAGGGCTAAATTAGCCCTAAGATAAAGACTACTCTAGACCTGTCTTAACAAAACTTAAGTAAGCCTTGAAAGGATCAGGATTATGCACAAGTAGCTTGACTGTCTACCAAAACAAAATCTAACATTCTTTAAAGACAACAAAATCCCAACAACTCAATGGCATTAAGATTCACAACTATAACATCCAACCAAAAACTACTAGACATGAAAAGAAACAGGAAAATATGACAAATAACCAGGAGAAAATCCAGTCAATTAGAAAAAAAGACTCATAAATGACAGCTAGTGTAATTTATAGACTTGGACTTTAAAACAGCTATTAATACTTCCAAAGATTTAAAGATAAAATGAGAAAAATTAAAAGGTGTAAAAAAAGCCAAAAGGAACCTCTAGAGCTGAAAAATACAGTATCTTGATTCGCCTTTATTTTTGAAGAATAGCTTTGATGGATATAGAATTCTAGATTGTTTAGATTGGGTTTAACAGTAAAAAACTGCAAAAGAAAAAAGATCAGTGAACTTGAAGACATATCAGTAGAAACTATCCAAATTGGACAGTGAAAGAAAAAAGGATGAAAAACTGAATATTCTTCATTGGCCTTTATAACAATGTCATTTGTACTAATATACATGTGACTGGAAATTTTAGGAGGAGGAGAATGAGGGGCAAGAAAATATTTAAATGACTGAAAATTTTTCATGTTTGACTGAAAACAAACCCACACGTCCAAGAGCCCCAAGTATGATAAACATAAAACCACAACAAGGCATATTATTATAATCAAATTGCTGAAAACCTAGAGAAAAGTTTAAAGCAGTCAGAGAAAGAAGATAAATGACATAGAAAGGAAGAAAGATCAGAATTCCACTGCTTTCTTATCAGAAGTAATGCAAGCCAGAAGACAAAAGCAACATATTTAAAGTTCTGGAGGAAAAAAAAAGGAAACCTAGTATTCTATATTCAGTAAAAATACCCTTCAATAATTAAAACTAAATAAAGATACTTCAGACAAAATCTGAGAAAAATTTTCACCAGCAGACCTGCACTACAAGAAACATTGAAGTTCTTCAGACTGAAAAAAAATTACTTCAGATGTAAATTCAGGACTATAAAATCGAGTGAAGAGCACTAGAAATGGTAAATATAAAAGGCTTCTCTCTTTTTATTTAAAAAAAAATATCATTTAGAACAATAATAACTGTGTTTGGGAGTTTATAATGTGTAGAAGTAAAATGTCCAAAATAACACAAGGATGAGGGTAGAATTAATACAGAAGATTCTTACATTGTATATGAAGTGGTATATTATTTGAAGATGACTTGTGATAAACTGAGGGTGGGTAAGTTCTAGAACAACACTAAAAAATAAGCCAATAGAGGAGATAAAATAGAATACTAAAAAAATACTCAGTTAATACAAAAAAAGGCAGGGAAGAGGGGGAAAAAGGAACAATGAACAGATGGAAAAAGTAGGAAATAAATCACAAAATGATAGACTTAAAGCAAGTCATACTAGTTATTACAATAAGTATAGATGGTGTTACTGTAAATAACATCAGAGATTATCAGGCTGAAGAAAAAAAGCGAAAAGCTTTATGCTTACCAACTTTATGTGGTAAACATAATATAGTGGTTAGCATAAATAATAAAGACGGGTAAATTAAAAGTACATATATTTAAATTTTAAAAATTAAAAGTACGTATACTTAAATATCAAGATGGATAAATCAAAAGAAAAAAATGTATATCATGCAAACCCAGAAAACTTGAATGACTATAAATATACAAAGTGGACTTTGGACAAGGACTTGATAAGGAGGTATATTTCATCATGATAAAGGGATCAATTCATCGAAAGACATAATCTAAACATTTAACATGCTTAGTAACAGTTCTTACAAATATATGAAACAAAAACTGACAGAACTAAAAGGAGAAGTAAGCAAATCCACTGTTATAGTTGGAGTTTTCAAGAATTTTCCTCTGAGTAATTGATAGAACAACTTGTCAGACAATTTCTTAAGATATAAAAGACTTGAAAAGCACTGTCAACCAGCTTGGCCTAGTTGACATGTGTATACCACCACCATCAGCACACGTGTTCTTTTCAGGTGCCTGTGGAACATTTACCAAGATAACCTGCTGGGCTAGAAAACAAGTCTCAAAAAATGAAAAGCATTGAATCTGACAGAATTAAATTTGAAAAGAATAACAGTGATTTCTAGAAAATTCCCAAATATTTAGAAATTATTAAGGCTTCTGAATAATCCAGTTGGCCAAGAAATCACAAGGTAAATTGGAATATATGTTAAACAGAATGAAAATGAGACCACCATTCTTCAAAACTTACAGGGTGCAGCTAAAGCAGAGCTTAAAAATTCATAGCTTTAATTGATTTTATATATACATATATAAAAGTTTAAAATTGATAGTCTAAGTTTCTACCTTATGAAGCTAGAAAAAGCAAATTAAAGTAATTTGGAAGATAATAGAGTGCTCAATCAGAAACAGTTAGAAATAATAGGGAAAAATTAACGAAAACAGAAGTTTTCTTTTAGATCAATAAAATTGATAAAACTAGTCTGAGCAAGAAAAACAAATTACCAATTATATATCAAATACGAGTATCAATACAAATTCTATAGATATTAAAAGCAAAAAGGAACAATAACTGTGTGCCAATAAACATGATAACTTAGGTGAATAAGAAAAATTCCAAATACTCTTCATGAACATAAGATATAATGAACATAAGATATAAAAATCTTTAACAAAACGTACAAATTGAATCCAACAATATTCAGAAGGATAATGCATCAAGAGCAAGTATGTTCTATCTCAGGAATGCTATGTTGCTTTAACATTAGAAAACCAATCAGTGCAATTCATCATACTTCAGAATAAAGGAGAAAAACTAGAGGACTTACTAAAGATGGGGAAAGGACAGTCTTTTCAACGATTTTGCTGGAACAACTTGTTTGGTGGTTGGGGGAGGAGGGGGCGTGGAGAATCTTGCTTTACCTTAAACCATGCACAAAAATTAATTCCAAATGTATCAGACCAAAATGTGAAAGATGAAACTCCACAGACTTTTTAGAAGACTTACACTGGAGAAAGTCTTCATGACCATGAGGTCAGCAAAGGTTTCTTAGGACATAAACAGCGGTTACCATGAGAAAAATTTGCTAAATTAGATTTAAATTTTTTAACTGCTCTTGAAAAGGCCAATAAGAAACTGAAAAGACAGGTCACAGGGAAAGAAAATATTATCTAACATATTTATCAAAGGACTGGTATTCAGAATATCAAGAATACTATACAACTCAACCCAGTTTTCCAAACTTACCCAGCATAGTGAAATTACCTGTATTGCATTTTCATAAAGTCCCCTTGAAGTTTAGTTAGAACGAGAGAGTTTTGCTTTCTTTCCTCACTTGGAAATATTATCAGAAATACTTCTGGGTTTGAGGTAGTAGAGAAAAAAGGAAATCGAGGTAAAGTTTTTCCCAGCATGCTCTGTGTACTAGCGCTTCCTGAACATTGCTGTGAATTTCATGTCCATACTTTAGATTCATGCCTTTTCCCCAGCCATGAATGCCCTCCATGCTTTGCATCTCTTCCATTCACCTAGTGATTTGTTCAAGAGTGATCTCTTCTGTGACATTCCTCAGCTCCCTCCATATTCTGACATGCTATTTACATGTCTTTACGGGTCATTTGGCACTTATCTGGTGGCTTTATTGATAAATACCTTTTCGCATGTCTTACCTCTGTTTCACCTCATGGCAGGGACAAAGTTTAAACATTTTTATACTACCTAACAACCAGAGTGATTAAGTCTTAAACAATTTGAGGTCAGGTTTGGGTTTGAATTCCAGGCTTGTCGTTGACTGCTTATGTGACTGAAGGCAAATTACCACCTCGCCAAGTCTCTCTTTCCTCTGTAAAATGGAAGTAGCAGTGCCTGCTTCATTATTTTACAAGTTAAATGAGAGCATGTGGAGAGTGCCTGACCACATTACAGTGGTTGCTATTTTGGTTGCTTAATTGATACTGATTGTGACTTCAGCTTTCAGGAATATGCATCTACTGGGGCAGCCCATGCTGACAGTGAATATGAGAGAAGAATGATGTCTGTATACAACCATGTGTTGGAGGAGGTGGAATCACTCAATCGGAAATATACCCCTGTTTCTTATATGGCAAGTGGCATTTGTGTCATTGGGTTTTTATTATGTGGAAGTGGGTTTTTACCAAACTCTGGCACTTACTCTGTGACTTCAACAAATTCACCTCTGTGCTGGTCTTACAGCAGGGTTAATATAGTATCTCCCTCGTAGCACTGTTGTGAGGAAAAGTCTTTAGCTGCTGCATAGTCACATTAACATGCCAAATCTGCTCTGCCAGAATGCAGGTAAAACTTTTTTCCTTTTTTAACAATTTAACATAAGTTGCAATAGTCTCAACCCTGACTACATTTTAGAATCACTTTGAGAGCTTTTTAAAAAATGCATCAATATCCAGGCCCCACCCTGACCAATTTACTCAGAATCTCTGCAGTTGAGGCCCAGGCCTTAGTATTTTTCAAAGCCCCCAGGTGATTCTGTCATACCACCAGGGTTGAGAAACACTGGCCAGTTGAGACAAAGAACTGGGTTTATTGCTGGGCAGTAATGCAGTTCCCACCGGGTGGTGCAGTTGATGCCTCTCAGCACACTTGTCCACCTGTGGCCTGTCTGAATCTCTGCTGCCTTTGGCAGTCTTGAACCCTCACCCTTTATTCAGTCTTCTCCCCTGATTTCCCAGTCACAGGGCAGACTGACTCACTGTCACCCAGAGTTTCACCTCCCTTTCTGGCCATTCCCCAGTATCTTAGTTGGCTCGGGCTCCTTTGACAAAGTATCTCAGACTAGGTGCCTTAAACAACAGCCATTTCTTCTCATAGTTGTGGGGGCTGGAAAGTCCAGGATCAAGGAGCCAGCAATTTAGTTCATGGTGAGGACCTTCCTGCTGGCTTGCAGACTGCTGCTTTCTCACTGAGTCCTCCCTCACATGTGGGAGAGAAAGAGCTTTGAGTCTTCTTCCTCTTCTTGTAACAATGCTGATCCCATGAGGTCCCATCCTCTGACCTCATTTCAACCTGACACCCTCCCAGTACCAAGGCCCCACCTCCAAATACCAACACATTGGGAGCTCGGGCTTCAACTTAGGAATCTGGGGAAGACACACATTCAGTCCCTAACACCCCATCTGTGAACTTAAACCTTGGAGGGTTTCTCTTGCCTTGCCCACAAATTAGGTGCTGGTATTCCCTGCAGCTCTCTTCTGACTCCTGCTCTTCTCATTCTGTACTCTCATCCTTTATCAAGTGTTGTAGAAGAAGCTGGCAGGATGTGTTGTTAAAGAGTTAGATTAGATTTTTAAGGACATACTTTAGTTGACACTGCTTTCTGCATAAGATCGTCAGTACATATTTGCTAAACTGAATTGATACAAGTAGTTGTTTGCTACTGAGATTGGTTGCTAAGGGAGATTGTAATGATTACCTTTGAAAGAAATATACACTGCTATGTGAACCATTAAATTATTTTCATATCCCTCTAAGCTTCTAAGAAATTAAACAAATGCCAAATAGAAACTGGAGGTTGATGGTGTTGAATCCACTGAATATAAGGGAGAGAATGGGAAGTTTCTGCGCAGTAGGAGGCAGAGTACAGAGAAAAAAAAGCACTAGGTTCAAATTCTGCCTCTGCCACTCAGCAGGTCTATTATTTTAGACAGATTACTTAACATCCTTTTCTGTAACATGGGAAAAGTATCTACCTCATAGGGTTACTGCAAAGTTAAAATGGAATAATGCCTGTTGCCTAGCATAGTGCCAGGCTTGGCACATAAGGAGTGCTTAATAAATGTTAATTCCCCTTTTCTCCTTTCCAGTTGCATTTCATAGATTTGATACTTTGAGTCCCAAATTCAGTTCAATAAGTATTTATTGGATCCTAGGAATAGAGAAATGACAAAGATAGAGGCTCTTCCCTCAAGTTGTCCATAGTCTGACAAGAAGAAAGACTTTACAAACACAATATACATGCAACGATAGAGCTCTGTATAAGGAAGAAACAGCACAAAGAGAAAGTAGTTCATGTCCAAGGAGAGGAAAAATGGGGTGAGGGTGCAAGTCAGAGAGGCAATAGCTTTGCATGTGAGCTTTCCAAGCAGATGAGGAGAGGGGTAGGGAATTTCAGGCAGAGGCATGAAATAGCATGGTGTCTTGTGGACCAGTTCATTACTGCTGCAGCATAATATGCAGGCTAGGGACTGGAGAGCTGAGACCAGAGAGCTAGGCAGAGGCTGGGTGACAAAAGGCTTTGAACACAGTGTTAAAGAGTTTGGACTTGAGCCTGTAGGTGCTGGGGTACTTTTTAGGAATTTTAAATGGGTGGGAGAGAGAAATGGTTAAGTTATGGTTAAGATTGTACATTAGTGTTACATAGAAGCAGAACACGTAATTGCTTGGAGGGCATGAAATTAGAGGATAAAGAAGAGGGGTTTAAGGCTTTTGTAGTAATCCAACATAAGGGGCAAAAAAATATAATGGCAGAAGAAATGAGAAGAACAGAGACATAAGAAAGATATTTGGGGGTAATAATTTCAAGACTTGATTTTTTTTTTAACTAGATGTGAGAGGACGGAGACATGACCTCCAGGTTCCTAGCTTAAGTAGCCTGAGCATACACGAGACCAAGAATATAGAGGAACAGTGGGAGAACATGAAGGTTTCATTTTTAAACATGTGGCTGTCTTGTAGTCAGTTGGATTAATAGGTCTGGTATTGGAAGAAGGGGATGGACTGGAATGCACATAGGTCATCATGAGCATAGAGGTTCTTAAAGTCATGGGAGTAAAGAAAATTGCCTGTGAAGAACTGAGAAGGGAAAATGAAGAAAGAGAGCATCAACATTTAAAGAACAAAGAGAATTTAGGAAAGAAGATGAAAAAGGAAAGGTTGAGAAAAAGTGACATAGAAATGGCAAAAAATACAATGGCTGAAATGTATTGGATTTGACAATAAAGAGAGCATCGTCCTAGTCCTCCTATTGGTTTACTAACCATGATAGGGGATTTTGCATCTCCAGACTGTAACTTTAATAGTAATCTGCTAACATACTTGCAGAGGCATGCCTACAGGGCTCATGGCCTTAGAAGCAGTTCACACTTGTCCAGTGAGGACCTGTAAAATCTGCCTCCATTCTTTTAAAAGAAATAATGATGCCTTTTTGCCTGGGAACAGCCTGAGATCACTTAGAGTTCTCTAAATTCATCCTTTAAAGATGTTTATCTCCTTAAAACACCATTGTGGCATTGAAGGTTCCACCTTAAGTAGGATGTCCCTGCAAACCCTTCCCAGATTCTCTGTTGCAAGAAGGTGAATAGTGCTATTTTAGCCGTTAAACCTGAAGAAATAGACCCGATGTCTTTAAATGTGTGTTGTGGTTATCTCAAAAAGGAGACCTGGCATTTGTATTACGAGTCTCTGGGCACATAGTGTTCAACAGTCTGAATCCAAAGAGTAGTGGATTTTTCTGGCTTTTATCCTAATGCCCAAATTTTAAAATATGTTTACAGTATAGGCAACTAGGTAGCACCCTGCTTGGTAGGAGGAACTTAAAAAGAGCAGACAGCCCACTATATAGCAGAGTGGTTTTCAGCTTGTGGTGCTTTGGGGGCCACTGAATGGGGAGTAGACTGAATAGGGGCTGGTAGACAAGCAGAGTTGGTTCTGGGTCATCCAGAGTTATGTGATCTGATGGTGTTCTAATTTTCTTTTTCTATCATAGGTTTCAGATCATTGGTGGTAAAATAGAACAAAATCACTGAACTAATAAGTCAGGCAACCTAGGTTCTGGTCCCAGTTTGTTCCGTTACTGGTCTGGGTGACCTGTATCATCTGCAAAATTGAGGATTAGACTAAGTGATTTTTGAAATATCTTTGATGGTCATGAGTAAATACTTACCTCCAAACTCATCAAGTTGTATACAGTAAATATCTATAGCTTTTTGTATGTCAATCAATACCTCAAAGTGGTTTAAAATACGTAAGTAAAATTTCTTTGAACTCTTAAATTCTGGACCTCTTTCTCACTAAGAAACAAAGGATTCACCATAGTCGTTCTGTTCCTCTGCAGTTACCCTGGGATTTTGAGAACTCAGTTAAATTTGTGAAATTGATTTTTTAAATAAGGTATTTATCATTAAAGTTTCAGCATTCCATAGATCTGGACTGTACAGTCAGCCTTTATCTGAATTCCAGTTAAGTCCACCATTGCTCACTCTCTGGTGACCCATGGCCATGAGCACAGACAACCACCAAGTGGAGACGGGATTAAAGAATGAGGCAACTCAAAATCAGGATTCCACATGGGATCTGGTGATGATAGTAATGCTCTGGCTTCTTTACCCTTGATCACACCTTGCCAATATGATAACTACCCTGCATTTTAGTACCTAAATAATTATATAATAACATATCTAGTAGCTCTAAGCTCAGAATGTGTATATTGCTTGGCTGTAAGGCATGTGGATTTTCTCTGTTATTTGCTCTTTACTGAATATACTTTAAAGTAAAAACCAATAATTGTATTCTTTGACATGGGTGATTTGGCAATATACACAGTTCCTCGGTCTTAGGCCTATTTCCTGATTGGCATACTTTTGTAATAATCATGAGCATTTGTAGTTTCTTAACTTCTTCCAGAAATTTCCGTTTGTTGATAAAACTTGGAAGTTTATTTTCATTTGATTTAGTTTCTTTTTTTTTCCCCCAGCATACAGCATGCCTCTGCAATGCCATCATTTCTTTGCTGAAAGTTCCTCTTTCATTTCAGAGATATTTTTTCCAGAAACTACAGTCTACAAGCATCAAGGTAATATAGGAAGAATACTGAGGTTAATAGAGATTAAAAACCCAATTACCTTCTGAAGATTAGGTGGGAAATAGCTCTGCCTCAGGATCTTACTTTGGTTTTGATAAAACATCTGCCCTTTAGTTATAAGCCTTTCCTCCCCTTATCGAGTGGTTAGGTGAAGGGAATGGGATTTGGGAGTTAAATCCTTTCCCTTCTTACCTGTCAGTGCTAAATGCAGTGAGACAGACAGTTCGGAACCTGGGGCTCTGTTCCTTGTCTCTCAGAGTAAATTGAGTGTTTTCATGATAGTTGCCTACAAGGGTCTTACGCTGAGTCCATGTCTGATCAGCCTATCCAGACCCAACATAGAGTAAGTCAGACCCCATAAAACAACCAGACCTACCTCCAAAACACTTGTCTGTGAATAACAAGCTTTGGGGAGCTAGCAAATGAGTAGAATTAGTATTTTTAAATAGTTAAACCACTCACAATTCAAAAGCTATTTTTGATTCAAAGAATGGAATTGTTGGGAAAGAGGGAAAGTTGTCATTTTTAAGAGATTTCCCGGATTATCCCTGTCAATAAATGTCTTCAGTGCAGTTTTGCGCCCATTGGAATGCTTTTGAATGCAAATAACAGCATTCCATTTCATAGTGATCTGAGTGATAAGGAAAACTGATTATCTAGGTAGAAAGTCCTAAGGTGGGATATCTCCAGGGTTGATTAGTTCATTGGCTCAACATTATCAAAAAGATCCCAATTCTTCCATCTTTTCACGTAGCAAGATTTGAGCCTTCTGTAATTGAAGTTTATTTGGGATTTTTATATATGTTTCAAAGAAAAACTAATGAGAGGTTAAAACCTCATTTAGTTCATTTGTAGAAATTGACTTTTATACCAGGGTGAGTTTCAAGTTCATTAACATTTGAATTTAGTCTGTTTAAAATTACCTGAGATCAAAGAGACAATGGCTAGACTTGAAAATTTATGTAGTGCATTTCCTTCTTGGAATGAGTTCATTGTCCAAGTGCCCTTCTCTAATCCTCTGTTTCCCTCAAACAGAACTGGGGTTTGGGGGAAAAACACAGTGGTGTTTGAAAGGAAGCATTAGGGATAAGGAACCCTTGACTTTAAAGTTATGTTTGTCTGATTGTCTCAGCAGAGTCAGGTCATTAGTGGGGTGTGTGTGTATAACATTTCAACTGATAGCCAGCAATTAGCGTAGACATGTTTGTTGGAAGGAAACTTGTTTTTAGTTGTTAGCATTTATTTTAATGTTGGTGTTCCAGCTTGCTCTGTCACCATCCCCCCGGAACCCTGCAGAGCCCATTGCTGTCCAGAATAACCAGCAACTGGCGCTGAAGGTAGAGGGAGTGGTTCAGCATGGATCTAAACCAGGACTCTTTCGCAAAATTCAGTCTGTCTGTTTGAATGTTTCTTCCACACTACAGAGTAAATCCGGACAAGACTACAAGGTAATTTAGAAACCAGGCTGAGCTGTGATGCAGATTTTATCAACTCATTAGTAGAAGCTTTCATGGTTAAGCAGGTTGCATTTATACCTCCCAAGGGATCAGATAGCCATAAGATAAAAGCACTTCTCTTCCCTGCCTGAGCCAGCTGGTAGACAAAGCATCCAGGCAGGCAGAGACCAAAATAGGAGTTATGACTGTGGGGAAACCGAGTTCAGGTGCCTAGCACCCCTGAATCTGAATTTTCCCAGCCAGCCTCAGCCAATACACAAGAGCCTCACCCTGGTAAGACTTATGGCGGGGAGCTGCACCATGATGTCCAGAGAAAGGAAAGAGAAGGGGCTCAGCTTCCCATGCCTGGATGCCATCCCAGAACTTCCCAATCAGTAGGATTCACCTCCTGCCCTGGAGACCAGTACTGTTACCTAATGGAAGTTCCCTCCACATGGAAGGAAAGATCAGGAGTAGGGAAGAAGTGCCTCCCTAACCCTGCTATTCCCCAAAAGCTCACATCCATTCATTTTTCTCTATTTTAAGTAAGTTTTAGCATTGTCCCCCAAAGGGATTTATGGCATTGATGTACAATGGTCAGATAAAATCTTTCCTTAAGTGTATAATTGAAAGAATTTGCTGCTTTGAGAAATCATAAAATGGGTTAACCAAAATCATGCTTACTTTGTTAGCCAAAGCTAAGAGTCTGAAGCTGGGTCCGTGAAACACCAATGTTCCACATGTAGAATGTACCTTTCTTTCTTTAGACATCTCTTTCCAGCTCCTTGGTGGTTTTTCCAGTAAGTGGATAAAGGGAGCGAGTATACAGTTGTATGAAAGGAGTTGCTCAAATGCCCAAATGGGTTGTGCCCAAGTGAGGTCCATAACAAGGAATGAAGGAGAATCAGTAAAGATATATAAAAAAAGAACATTTTATTCCCTTTGGTGGTTTTAGTCTAAAAGGCCAAGGGAAGGTCTAGTTTAAGCTAACATCATTACTTTCCTTATTTCAGGAACTTTCTCTGGCTCTCTCCCCACTCTGATAAGGCTCAGCCCTTATTCTCTCTGTTCCCTTCTCTTGACTTCGTGACACAAAGCATGGTGCCTTATGTAGCCTTATGTAGCAAATATTTGGTGAATAATGAAAAAAAAGTCATTTACTATATTTAGAGTACAACTATTAATGTTTGGGTAATCTCTGTTTTCCCAGAATATGATAAGGAGAATTTGCATAGTTAACATCCCTATCTGCAACTCTCTCCACCTTGAACTTGAAGAACAGTAACCATGATTCTCTTTGTTCCTTGTATATAATGATTTCTAATGTTAAGAAAAAAAAAAGTCTTCTGTTTGATGACTTACCTCTTGAGAGACCTTGATTAGAGTCAGGAAGCTAATATAATAAGCAGTGTAGTATCTGATTACTTTGTGATTTGCATGCAGGGAGTTTTCAGCTTAAAATAGACATCCATTCAGGCGATCAGGCTGCCTATCTCCGGTCCTTTTAAGGAAGTTCTTGTTTAGTAGGCATATTCTTTAGAGAAATGAAAACTCCTCAAAAGTTGAACCTGCAAACAAACAACAAAAAAGAACCTATAAATAATTCTAAGATCTTGAATTGGTTGATGACCTCATTTCACTAATGTTATAGGTAAATGTCTCTGGAAAACTGATCTCAAGATAACGTCATTGAGGCACAAAGCTTTGGGCACATTTTTATAATTAATTATACAACAGAAACACATATGTAATTAAAGAGCAATCCAGTATTCATTAAAATGGCCTTTATATCCATTTTCCTGACATACTTTATCTTGGGTACATCTGAGGGAAACTAGCAGGTGTAACTCTGTTCTTTGGAGGACAAAGGCATGAGTGTCTGGCTAAATAAATGAATGAGCCCATAAATCTGTATGTCATCTTGTCAGTCTGAACACGATTAATAAGTGAGCAATGTACAACTTCTAAAGTTAATTTATTAAAGGAGGGAGGAATCATTGCATTGCACAAGTAATATAAAACCAGACTAGGTAAGAGGAAAAAAACCTAATTTATATTTCTTTAGTGGCATGTTCTTTTTCAGTCTCTGAAATAGGTGGTTACACCCCGTCCCTTCAGAATATCTTTTCACAGACTAAAGAACGATGGGAATTAGAGGTGGGTCTGATAAGCAAGTGTAGGGAAGAAAATTCCTCTTCTACTGTTTAGGGTCTCCAGCTGGGCCTAAGATTAAACTGACATTAAGGCAGATTAACAGGAGAAAAGCATTCATGTTATATTAGAATTTTGCATGTACATGGGAGTCTTCACAGGCAAATGCAGACCTAAAGAAGTGACCAGTGCAGAAAGCTTATATAACTTTTAGGCAAAGACATGAGAAATTTGTAAAGAAATAAGACAAAGAAGAAATAAATTTGTGAAGAAATAAGAACTAAGATAACTTTACTGCTGGGGCAGTAAACTGTGGGGTAGTGACTGGGAGATACGTAAGAGCAGGGGAGGCTAGTAGGAGATAAGGATTATTTTACAAGTAAATTTCTACAGGTCCATTGCAGCATCAGCCCCGTCCCTGGTGATAAGGTTGTTCTCCTCCTCTTGGTACAGAGAGGGCACTTCTCTGGCCTGTTTTAGGTTAGGGAGGTCAGAGTCCTTCGTGCATCTCTGTGGGGTGGCATGTCCAGAACCTCCTTCACAAGGAAGAAAGGCCAGCATATTGAAGAGTCAAAAAAAGCTCTGGGGCCTCATTCTGCTCATAGTGAAGAAGCAGTATTCTGTAGTGAATAGGAGTGTGGGCTCTAGAGTTAGCCTGCCCAGGTTCAGAAGCCACCTCCACCACTTATTAGCTGTGTGACCTTGGGGAAATTACTTTACCTCTCTGCCTCAGTCTCCTCATCTATAAAGCAAGGATAATAACAGTACCTAACCCTTCTTGGTTGTTTGTAAGGATTAAAATCCAGGGCCTAGCTCACAGTAAGCACTCAGTGAATGTTAGCTATTGTTGTTAACAATCGTTTCATTCCAGATACCCCTCGACAATATGACCAATGAAATGGAGCAGAGAGTTGAACCTCATAATGATTACTTCAGTACCCAATTCCTGTTGAACTTTGCCATTCTTGGAACGCACAACATTACAGTGGAATCATCAGTGAAAGACGCCAATGGTATTGTCTGGAAGACTGGTCCCAGAACTACCATATTTGTGAAATCCCTGGAAGATCCTTATTCCCAGCAAATGCGCCTACAGCAGCAGCAGGCCCAGCAGCCTTTACAGCAGCAACGAAACGCCTACACACGGTTTTAGCCACGATGAATGCGTGACAACTTCGCAGGGCTGATCAAATGGGCAGAAATAATTTGCTTTTGTGTATGGATTGAGACATGAAAGTTATCGTGTGGAGTCCATTTATTCATTGGCCTGTATGATGTAATATTCTGGGGGAAAAAGTTTTTTTCTTAAGTTTAGTTTGAGAAATATTTGGGTTCCTAGCCAGAAAGATTCTTCTTCTTTGTTTCTTCTTAGGCCAAGCCTTTTATCTCATATTTATCATTTTCATTGTCTTATTCTTGGTTTTTCTGCTGTGGAGCCTTTCCTTTTTCTTTCAAGAAGTCATGGGTGGGGAACACTGAATTAGTAAATTTGACTAGCTTCTCTACCAGAATACATCACCTGCTGCCCAGCACAGACCTCTGATTCTGAGCAGGTGCTGGGAAGTTCTGACCAGTAGGTGTGGGGTTTACCTGTGGTTGTAGAAACTGAGTCCTCCCATAGATGGACTTGAGGGTGTCCCCTGAAATATCCAGTCTTCTGGATTATGAGAGTGTAAAGTCTAGCAGATTTAAAATACTCTGTTTTTTCAATACTGCTCTGCTCTAATATTTCAAGAGATACTTACCTTTCTCTTCTGTGCTAAAGCAGTCTTACTGTTTTAGTATCCAGTTGACCCAAACAGCAGCTAACAATTACAAAGAAAGACTGGAGATGTATAATTTGTTTTTTCTAATATGTGTGTGATTATGTGTAGTGTACTTTGTATATTGTTTCTAAAAGTGAAAAAAAATCACTCACATTTAATACCTTATTAGTGTTTTAAGTTAAAGGGCAAAGTTTTTCCTTTGATTGGTTTCTTCTTGGCAGGTTACGTTCATGCTAGACTTAATTGCCTAGAAAAAACTTTCTCTTTATGACACAACCTCAGTAGGGATTCTCAGGGAATAGAAGTTTTCTGATTAGCCAGAAAACCCCTTTTTTTCTATTTCAATACTGGTTGAAAACAGTTATAAAATTTAATAATAATATACTTTCCTGTCTTAACACAATATACTAGGTATAACGTAACTGTTCTTTCTTGACTTGGGATCATTCAGTGCTTTGGGATCATGATTTCTAAACATCAGGGATCATAAGGTTGCAGATATTGATGACGGGGATAGAAGCTGCTCCTATACGATAAAACTGGGCACATTCCTGGGAAGTTTCCATTTTAAATAAATCTCTCAATTTCTTTGTGTGTTGCCTTTTTCTCTTTAAAGTTGACATTGGCTCAAAGAAGGGATGGAGTTTAAGGGAAAAAGTGAGTTGTTTCTTTCTGATCATCTGGCCTCTAAAGGTGAGAAGTGATTGGCAACTCACATCCCTCTAAGATCACGTGACTTCATGAGCTTTTGTTCCAGCACAACACAGTCTACTGCCAACAGCCAGAACACTGTCATAAACCCTGTGTAAATATACAAGGTCCACTGTGGATGACACCCCTTTAAATACAGCCCAGTTGTCCCTAGTGCACGATGTGCACCATGGTGCAACATCTGGGAGCATGAGCCTTAGGAAGAATTGCCGGGGTGGTGTGGCAGGACGCCTTGCCCTTTTACCAGGTGTGGAAAGGGTGGAATCAAAGTCTGGGTTCCTCCTTTGGCTCTGATGAATTTGTTCTGTGAGCTGGGGCAAGTCACTTCATCTGTGTAAATTTCCATTTCCTTGTCTGTAATAAGACTGCGTTTTGTTATCAGGTGACTGAAAGAATAAAGACCCCCCCAAAAAAGTTTCTTAAATTGGGAGAAAAAAAATTTTTTTAATTAAGTGGCTGTTTTCAGAATAAAAATTTACATGTCCATTTCAGGTTTCTGGTACTATTTCAAGGCAGAATTCTCCAGAAAAACAAACACGGTAAGCCGCCAATTCACCAGTTCCTTTTGAGACCTTCCCAAATTTCATGTTCTTAAAAGATAGGCTTAGTTATACTAGTAGCTGTAGCTATAAACTGTGTGCTGTAGAGCTTAAAAACAAATCCAGTAGTTCTGAGTATGAATTCTGTGAGGCAAAAAAAGGTTGTTTTACTTCAGTTTGTCCATTAGATCCAGCACTGGAACTCTGCTGTATGTTTTATATAATATCTGCTGTGTTTTTGGCCTGGACTGTTAAATAATTATTTGAGGTGGGAGGAAACTTAATAATTTCAACACTACACTTAATGAATGAAAAAAAAATACTCAAGGGAAGATGCAGAAAAGATAGACATACTGATTATGAAGTGAGCATGTCCCCTGAATTTAGAAATATGAGTAATAAAGGGCACTGGCTGATTGATCTTAGGAAGACAGGGCAAATTTTTCTCAGTGTGTAGTGACTTTGTGGAAACCTGGTGGCTAAAAGCACAGCCTCAAGCCACACTGTCCAGGTCCAAATCCTCACTCTAACTTTGTGACCTAGGACAAGCTGCTTAATTGTTCTGGGCCTCATTTTCCTTATTCCTTAAACCAGGAAGCATAGTAGTGCTTCATGGGGTAGTTGTGAGGATTAGTGAAGTAACATAGACTTGATAGACAGTCCCCAATTAGGATGATTTGACCTAACGATTTTTCGACTTTTCGATGGTGTGAAAGCGATACACATTCTAGACACCATACTTCAAATTTTGAATTCTGATCATTTCCCAGGCTAGCCATATGTGATCCAATTCTCTCTTGGGATGCTGGGCAGGGCAGCGAGCCACAGCTCCCTATCAGCCATGTGGTCACGAGGGTAAACAATACATGGACAGCCATTCTGTAGACACACAACTACTCTGCTTTTCACTTTCAGTAAGTATTCAATTACATGAGATACTGAACATTTTACTATAAAATAAGCTTTCTGTTTGATGATTATGCCCAACTGTAATGTAGGCTAATGTAAGTGTTCTGAGCAATGTTAAGGTAGTCTAGGTCTATTAAATGCATTTTCAATGTATGATATTTTCAACTTAATGGGTGTATCAGGACATCAGTGCATTATCAGTTAAGGACTATCTGTATGTGGAGCACTTACAAGGAGCCTAGTACATGGTAAGCAGATACTTAAGTGTTTGCTATCATTATTATTACAACTATTATTTTTCGGCTCCCTAATATTATATTTCACAGTGTTAGGTCAATTCTTAGTTTTAGCATTTTATTTATTTGAAATAAAAGTTACCTTCTTTCTGCTACTAAACACACATTTAAGCTATCTTCCCTCATATTCAATTTGGGTACAATGAATAATAACAAAGTAACTTAATGTCAACCTAAACACAATGGACTTTTTCTGTCTGCTACAGTGCTGTAAATCTTATTTCATTAAAATATTTAAAGACAAATATACAAAGGAAATTATGAAAGTACTTTCTAAAGCTCCTGATTGCCTTTAATGGTGATGACAAAATATATTGACTATTTAGAAATTGAAGTACTATTGTATTCCAGCTTAAACTAAGAGATCTTGTGATATGTTCTAGCCCAAACCAGCTAAGGTGGCAGGTAATTTGTAACTGGAGGTTACAAGTCACTTTTCACATGAAGACATGGTTCAGGAAAGAACAAAGCAACCAAGCAAGATCTTCAGACTAGGGTCCCAAAGATGTCAGTTTAAGTTCTATTTATGAAGCTCACTTGCCATGGATCCTTGGACAGGTCACTTGGTCTTTCCATGCTGGTATCTGCCAACAGAATGTAGACAGTAAGGTGACCCTGCCACTCAGTACATAGAGTATATCAACATGCTGTCCAGTAGAACTTTCTGTGATGATGGATGCATTCTAGGTCTGCTACTCAGTACAGCCATTAGCCACATACACAGCTATTGAGTATCTAAAATACGAAGTATCTAAAAATTGTGTGAGTCTTACTTTTGAATGAGTTAAGTAGCCTCATGTGGCCACTGCCTATAGAACTGGACAGCACAAGAGTGAGAAATGAAGAAATGAGATACACTATTTCCTTGGACCTTAGTAATCCTTAGTAGGTTTTTAGATGAGGGGTCTACATGGAAATTTGACTCACCAAAGGTTTCACATTCAACAGTGTGTAGTGACAAGGTAGGTATTTGGAGCATTTGTTTTGCGTCTGGTAATAGAATACTTGTGTCACTCAACCAAACACCCAGCCCTGTTCTTTCTATAATACAACCTTGGATTTAGCCTTTAAAACATTAAAAATGTGATGAGATGTACTGAGATGTCCAAAAGTATGGTGAATTGGCTTGAATTTCCTAGCAATAGCATTCCAGGTTACTGCCTTCCTTTCTATTCTTTGCCCCAAAACACAAAGACCTTTAACACCATGGGCTGTGTATTTATTGGCTTGACTGGAGCTAGTCCATTATCCTGTGGTGTCTCCCAGTCTAAAATATGCATTCTATGAACAATTTGATTTTTAATTGGAATTGGAATTTAAACAGCGAATCATGTTTTTCTCCTTAACATACCCAAGACCTGGAGCCATTGATTTCCACATTCTAATGAACAATGCTAAATATTATAAATTTACTTTTTTCAAATCTTAATTGCAAAGCATTTTTCAATCTTTTCCCTTATCCTCCTGCATACTTGCTAATCTCTCCGAGAATGAGTCTCTCCTGCGCAGTCAAGTTTGTTGTGCAATAATTGTCCTCTTTATTATTAGGTCTGGTTAAAGATTGACACTTGAAATGAGTTTGGAAATAGTCTTCCTTATAGGTCATGTCTACAGGTCTAGCTTTTATGTAGTGATACCTGGCTGGCAAACTGAGATTAAATATATTTTTATTGTTTGCAGATAATTTTCTAAAAATTATAGAGGTAAGATAACAAATGTTAGATCAAGCAGGAAAACGAACATTACCCAGTACCCTCAAAAGTCAAGTTAAAATCAGATTGCAAAGAAGAAACACTCTTGCATCATTGGTTTTCCTGGGAGATGTGGTTGTGGATTTTATGAAGCTTATTTGTAGCTATGAATAAAAAAAGTTTAAAATAGAATACTAGGACAAACAGAATAGAAATGGAATCAGGCTGAGGAATTGAGAAATATCAGTGTCTAGTTCTGTTTCCCAAAACCACAGAAGGTGAAAACAGGCTGTGCTGCCTTGAGTTGCCTCCCCCCACTGGGAGCAGTGAAGCTAATGGTGCTTGTTTGTGTGTCATCCCTGCCTGAGGAGATGAGCAGTGATGGCGAGTTATGGACCCTCCTGTCCCCCACCTTGCTTTCCCTTCCTCATCCTGCCCACCAGCAAAGGCAGGTGTCGTGATTAGGAGGGTTAGCTCTGAAGTCCCATATGAGAAGTACACAAAAAACCTACACTAGAAATGCAAGTGAGGAGAGAGACTCTCCAAATGTGAGCCCAACACAGTGCCAGGCCCTGCCCTGGGGGTGGGAAATAGAAAAGGAAGCTGACCGGGACAGCCATCAGGCAATGTGTGGTCTCATTTGACAAAAACCTCTACTTGTAGACTGCAGAGGGTTTTGTAAAAGCTGTTGACAGCAGAAAAGACACCATTTCTGAAATTCTAACGGTATCTGCCCTTGCATGTAACAAGACAGGTTCTTAGGTGTTTAGAAAACTGGCCATCATTTGCAGCACTTGGAATACAGTGTCCTTTCTCAGAGAGCCTCTTCTTGACATAATGAGAGACAACTGCATACCTACTAATTGGAAGCCAGAGGGGAGCAAAAGAGCATTTGGAAAAAAGATAGACCCGTCAAGTATAAAGTCAATATTTAGCTTCAAGGAGATAGGAGCTTACACTCAAAAAGAATTAAATATTGTCTCATGTTGCATAACTACTGCTGCTTCCAGCCAGGCTGTTGTGTCGCACAAACCCTTCAATGTCACATTTCAAGGTATCAGGGCATTAGGGAGACATTACTGTAATCACGGAATCACTTAAGCAACATCAGATCTATCCTACTTAGTGGTTATAGTGTCCCCAGGGATGATCAAAAGCGTATTAGCTCTGGCTAGAATGGTCTTTCTCTGGGAGTGGCTCATCTGGACTCTCTCCTTGAGGGCCCTTGACACAGGAGAGGGCCCATGAGTCTGTCCTAAGCACTACCTTCCCCTGCCTCCCTCTGCCAAGTGGCTGACCAGGAGTAGCTAAAGGAAAGCGCTTTTCCTTCATCCTGAAAAATACTGAAGGTAATGCAGCTGACATCACAGGGCGCTGCAGCTCAATCAGCAACACTGGTCTGAGCAGGAGTTGTGGACTTGGACAAATTTCCCAGATCTCTGCCAAAGACACAGCCAGCAAAGACACAATTTTCAAAACAAGTGACCTTTTATTCATTCACCAAATGTTTAATGAATACAGATGGTACCAGGAACTGAGACTATAATGATGGAAAAGCTCCTTGGGCTCGCAACCACACCAGTTCTGTGCTTACACAGACCATGGGGAGGGAAGGCTGTGAGAAGCCCACCCTGGCCTTCATTATGCTGGGTGCCCCTGAGCTTCCTCAGTGCTTATCAGTGAAAGGGGAAAGGAATGGGTCTGCACAGGACTGTCCAGGCTAGACTTGCTGCTGTTTCCTATGTGGCCCTTCAGAAAACCTTTTGTTAGCCTGAGTGTCTGCTCTTCGGTATCTAACCATCATCATAGCACACTTTTTCCTTATATCCTTATATATTCTTCATCTCACCTGAGGGCATTAGCCCTGGCCATATTGACTCTGGATTCGGTGACACTGAAATGACAGTGGAACATTTTGGGGGTGAAAGGGTTTATACCCAGCTTTTTTTTTTTGAGGTAGCAGGTCAAGCACTAGAATACCATCTGCCTCAAGGCAAGTCTGCATGCAGCAAGCTGGTCTCTGCCTCTGGACCTCTTCCCCTCTCTGCAGCTCTGCAGCCCAGAGCACTGGGCGGAGCCCTTTATATAGAGTCACTAACTTACTGCTGACACGTGTGCAAGCCTGCACATGTGAGCATTGTATGTGAGCAGTGGGCAAGCAGACCAGGGTCAGGTGAGAATCCATTTTCTCTACATCCATAATCTAAACCTCTTGCTTCAATTCTTTGTTTGAGGAAGATGGGAAACTGCCCAAAAGCCTGGTTATAGGGAAATAGCTGTAATCAGAATGCAGCCTCTCTTGACCCCAACTATGCCTCATTAAAACACCCATCTGTCCCACCAGACCCAGCAGGAACACCCTTGCCTGGATTCCTCCAACCAGACATAATTTGTACCCCTGTCACCAGTATCAAATCCAGGCATAAATGTGGACAAATGGTGGCTAAGTTACCATGTCCTGTTAATGGGAACAAACAGCTCCTCCACTGTTCCTGCCCTACGGCAGCCCCCTGGCTATTTTCTGAGTCACTGTTTCCTCTCATAACGTCTCTGAGGGCCTCGGCTTCTTCCTCTGTGCAGGGGGACTGATAACTGCTCTGCTGAAGAGTTATGAAGGTTCGAGGTACACGTGCACCAGCGAGCCTGCTGCCTGGCAGGGGCCCACCCAGTGTTGGTCACCTTCCGCGGCAGAAGTGGCCAGCGTGGCCTAGCCACCCAAAGAACAGCAGGGAAAGAAACTTCAGCCTTATAAAAACGGTGGTGTTTCAGATAATCTCTGCCTTAAGGATGAGATGTTCCAGGAAGACGATGTTCCAGGCCATCTCAGGACCTAAAGGGACTAAAATTTCTTCGGCTCAAGAGGAATTGTATTCTTTTCTCTTGGAAGGAGACTATTTACATCCCTCAGGCTTCAGCATAAGCCTTGAGCAGCCCTGGGGGAAGGAAAAAGAAGTGTCACCAGTGTAATGAACCGCCCCAAGCTTCTTATCCTTTCTGAGTTATTTAGCAAGTACAAAATAAATGGGCTTATATCCAAAGTTGTTCTTGCCTTCAAATTTATTAGATGTAAGCTAAATGACTCAGTGGACACTTCCCAGATGACCAGTGAGAGCTATTCCCCTCCTGACAAGGTTTTGTGGAGTTTGCCATCTCTCCCAAACACAAGATGTGAAGCAAGAAGTCTTAGAGCTGCAGTCCGAAGTTCAGATTGGGCATAAGGAAAAACTTGGTGAACTGTGAAAATATTTAAATACTGAAGAAAGGAGGCATCTGGACTGTGAGCTGTTCTGTCCAACCACAGAGGTGCGTTTGCCAACAGCCTCTCTGGAGGCGGGGTGGACTATCTGGCGTCATGGCCCCATTCCATCAGCAGGACCTCGGGCTGGTGACAGATGGCCCAGTTGAGGGCTTTGCCTGGGAGACGGTGGCCCTGCTCCCCACCTGGCACGTGCCCTCCAAACACAGGGCTCAGGCAGTGCAGCTGCAGATATAAATAACCCCCATGTGACTCTGTCCTCAGAGCAAATGCCTCCGGCCATTGCCCGGAATGGGATCCAGGGAACAGGAGGAGGGGGGTGCGGCCTTGACAGCCGAGAAGAGCCGGATGAAGAGGTTACATTTTCTCTCACCTCCACAGTGTGTGTCTGTGGTGTTTATGTGAGATATGTGTCAGCAGGGAGAGGAGCTGTCCCACTTCTGCAGAAGGGGGCCATCCTGCACCGTTCCGTCCCCTCCCCACTACTGTCACCCAGTTCCCAGCCTCACTGCATCTTCCTGCAATATGACTTTCCTCAATAGGTCACCTAAGACCCTCCACCACAAGGCCTCACCTCTCGCCCCACCTCCGTGCATGCCTGTCTGTGGCAAACCAGCTTCCTGGGCAGCCCAGGAGCTGTTTACCAGTACTCGCCCTCATCACTTTGTTCAGATTTTCCCTCCACCTGAATCCTCTCAGTCATTGAGAAACCTGTCCACCCATCCACATTCTGATTTTCCTGCCAGGCACATAGTCCGGATGACCTGTGTCCCCTTCAACCTTATGTGAAGCAGTTGGACTGCCTGGCCCTGGGGTTGGCATAAAGGTGGACATGTGGTGGCTGATGTTACCATATCCTGCTGATGAGAGTAAATGGCTCCTCCACTGTCCACACCCCCAGCCTCTGATTTCTCCGGCCGCCAGCCCTGGTTCACATCCTGCATGGAGCAGCCCTGACTCATGTGCCAGTTGACCCAGTGTTTGCCTCGGAGACCAGGGTGCAGAGCAAGCTTTCCGGTATTTCTGAGCCCTGTAAAGGCAGAAGCAAAGCCCTGGGCTTGCAGACGCCTAGCAAGGGCCGAGAGTGCAGAGGAGGCCCCAGTCTGGGGTCTGAGGCAGGAGGGAGTGGACCCGTGCCTAGAGCTCACAAGGAAGTAAAAGACCGTCCAGCGGTCCCTTCCTTAGAGTCATCTCTCCTCTGGTGATGGTCTTCGCTTAGAATATGTTGTTGCTCTGGGAGCTTTGGCTTTTACTGTTTCCAGCCAGGTTCTTCCGTGTCCATCCTCCATCTCCTTCTGTCTCCCTGCCTTTCTTCTTCATGGGCTGATCAAGGGCCTCTTATACGCAAGGTACTGCAGCAGGTCAAGCCCCTGCTCTCGGGAAGCTGGGTGTTTGTCCACCGCGCCAAGGGCTAGCCGAGGTGCCGAAGCCACACGGAGGGGGGCTGGCAAGTACTCCGTGTCGTTACTCTCAGTGACTGAGCAGGTGTGGAAAGCGCTGCCTGAAGCCCCTGTGGAAGGTGGAGTGGGTGACAGAAGACACCTAGGAAGAGAAAGACAAGGAGGGGACGCCAGGGCAGGTCTTGGGTTTCTCACCACTCCAACCTGGCCTGACCCCAGAGCCAGCTACAAATACACTTTCTCGCCTCTGGGGATCACCTGTTGGAGGGCTGGCCAGCGCGTGCTCCCCCTGCACCCCCGCCTCATCTGCTTTCCTCTACAGCTTCTACGCTGTGAACTTCAGAACACAGGATCTCCTTCTGGGTGGCTGGACCTGTGACACATGCCCTTGGGAGACATCCAAGGCCATGATTTCTGCTGTACAGATGGTGAAAGAAGACTTCCCAGCTAAGTTCCTGCCCCCGGTTCCCTGAGCTCCCCTTGTGCCCTTACAGCACAGTGAAATGTCGTCCTGTGTGCTTTTCTGTGGGCGCTCCCCAGGACATGCTCTTTTCCCTAGTCAGAGGCAGCCACAGAGCCCTGAGAAGGGGAGGGTTAGAGCAATAATACAAAGACAAAAAAAAAAAACCATTCAGTCTTTTTAACATCCTGAATAAGATACTGAGAATGGAAAGGGATAGCTTTGGCCATAGAAAGAGAGAAAGAGCAGGGGGCTAACTGTGGCCACTTCAGGCATGTTGGCATTCTCATTGTTCCCTGGACCCAGTGCATCTCACCCTTCAGACACATTTGGCCTCGGCCTGCAATGCTCTGCTCCCCATGGCTCTCCGCAAGCTCAGTCTACCTCTGAAGATGCCCCCAGGTGGAACATACTCCTCTTCCTGAAAGCCCCACAGAGCTGGGTGCTACCCTACCTCCCGTCTACTCTCTGTTAAAGCACTCAGCTTCTTATAACTCCCTGCAGCTGCATTTATCTCCTCTTCAATCTAGGCTGTGAGCATCCAAAGGGGGTTGGGCGTTCATCTTTGCATTCCTGGTGCCTGGCCTATAGTAAGCAGTCAATCAAGTTTAATTATTTAGTGCAGAATTCTGTTTCAAATGACCTAGCTTTACTACAATTTCTGGTCCTCTGGGCCTAGCTACTAAGAACTGATTGTAAACTTAAAAGAGCCATTGCCCAGCCCAGCCCTCAACAGCTCAAAGGCCTAGGTGACTGCAGGTGGTGCTGCAAAGGGCCCAGCTCTCTCTGCCATGCACTCAGACAGCCTACTAGTCCCAGAGCCTAGACAAGTGCTGTAGCCCAGCCCCTGTCACTTTGAGTAGGGATTGGACCTGGGCTTGGCTCCTTTGTAACCAAGGTGAAGCTTTGTCATCCTGTCCCTGGGCTTCAGTTTCTCCATCTGCTGTGTGGTTGTGGGTCCTAATTAGAAAGCTCCTAGAGATTCCTGAAAGCCCTGTTACGTACAGCGGCACAAAGGATATTATGTCACAGTGGTATAAGAGCACGGCAAATAATGTGAACTAGGAATAATAAGGGCACTTATTCCCAGAAGCACATTGATTTAAACCACAAAGGCTCCTTGGAACAGGGCTTGAGAGTTGTAAAAGCGTGAGCAATCAACAACCCCCGTGGGAGGGGAGCCCATGCCAGGCTGCTGCTGGAGAGTTCATTTGGGCGGCGTTGATGGGCCAGTTTTGTCCCTCAGGTGTTCCTGCTTTAGTGAAATGGCTCTGTTGTAATGAGCCAGTTTGCTGAGTTCTGGGGAGAAATGACTGTTACTTCAGCATCCCTTGAATAAGATGCAAAGAATTAGCCTTAACACAGCCCGGTTCACTTTTCATTCTCTGTATGAGGAACACAGCTCTCCAGATAATGGAAATTGTATCACTTTTGCTTCTAAAAATCTGCATAGCAAAAATATCTGGGCTACACCTTGATCTCGCCATTGCTACCTCTGGTCAGCAACTTGGGAAAACCACCCAGATGCACTGTATCTATGAAAAAGTCATCTTAACAAACAGGTCATCCTGAAGTGGAAAAGTACGTTCAAGTATAGCTCCAACAGCAGAAAGGGCAGAATCTGCAAAGGGAAAGAATGGTGGCTCTGCACAAAAATCTAAAACTTCTGAATGACAAAAAGCACCATAAATCAAATAAGATGAAAAGAACAAATTTTAGGAAATACATTTACAACATTCATAATAGACTAAGGATTAGTATCCTTAATATATAAAGGTATTTAAAAATCATTATGAAAAATACCAGCAACCCAACCTTGACTCCTGTACTTAACTTTAACCCAGAAAATATGGGTTAAGGATAAAGAGAATCCACAAAAGAAAAAACGCTAATGGCTGATAGCTTTTAAAAAATGTAATAAAGAAATACAAATTTAAACAATGATTTAATATTTTACCTATTAGACTGGCAGAGATTTTATTTTTAATAGTAAGTGGTGAGTTCACATCAACTATATTCTATGACCCTGAAATTCCATTCCTAATTTCTCCTAAAGAAACCTTTGTATCAGGGCAGAAGAAGACATATATGAGAATGTTTATAACATTCCTTTTTGTAATAGCAAACATGGGAATGGAGCCCAAATATCCATCAGTAGATAAATATGTAAAGTGTGATACAGTCATAGACTGCTATACAATGGTAGCAGGGATACAGCTACATACAGCAACGTGCATGGGCCTAAAGTTGAGTACATAAAGTTAATCACTGTGATTCCATTTATATAAAGTTTATGGTGTTCAAAGTGAAAATATTGATTCCCTTTGGAGGGACATAGTAACAGGGTGGGGACTAAGGAGGGTTTCTGGGATATTAACAATATTATGTGTCTTAATCTAGGGGTGGGTTTACTCTGAGAAAATTCATCAAGCCTGGCCCCTTAAGATACATGCACTTTTTTTATATGCATGATGTACTTCACTCACAAATTTGTTTTAAAGCAAATTATAAAAGAATACATATGTACAGTTTCATTTATATAAAGGAAAAGCATGCAAAACTGAGTCATGTATTGTTAAGGGGTATAAGCATGAGTGGTAAAGAGAAAGAAAAAGGACTGATAGAGCCTCAATTCAGGAGGGAGAGTCTTCTGAGGAGGGCAGGGCTAGGACTGGAGGGTGGGGGCTGTGTGTTTTAGCTCTTAAGCCAGGTGGTAGATTCACAGATGTCTTATTAGTCTGTATCTCTCACATGTTAGAAATATTATTGTGTATTTAATATGTAATTGCAACAAGTTTTAAATTATGTTTGGAAAACTGATACCACTGCTGCTGGGTGGCAGGCTATAAATCAGTACAATTTTTTAAGATGTCAAAACATCATGTAAAGACTACAATTCCAAGAAGTTCCTAAGACAGTGATCAGACAAGAGAGCAGAGATATGATAAAAGGACATTTGAAAGTGGTTTATTAAGGCAAAACTTGGAAACAGTTTTCACAACAGGAATTGACCGAAGTGTACTAATTCCATAGACTAGAATACTATATAACTGTTAGAACTGATGGTGATGTATATCTGTTGATTGCCATGGACATATGATCCCAATATATTCTTAAGTAAAAAAAAAAAGAAAAAAGTTATGAAACAGTATGGTATGGTATGATATGATATGATTTTTTTTTTTACAAGCAAAGAGTAGTTTAATGAGGCAAAAGTACACACTCGGAGTACGGGCATGCTGGAGAGGTGAGCAGCTGGTGATCAGATATTTTTAATGCTATATTTTCATGTATATGTTCATAAGTAAGTCTGGGAAGTCTATCAGAATATTAAAGTGGTTTTTTCTAAATGTTACATGCATTACTGAAATAAACAAAATAATTTTAATTTTTTAAAAATAGGCCTGCACTAGGAAAAAAAAAATTGACCTCAGCTGCTAACTTTCCAAGCTATGTTACAGGAATAGAAAAAGAATTTAAGAATCCATTTTCTTACCACTAAAACTCTGAAACATGAATGGAAGACCCCTGAAAAGCAAGGCCCGTTTACATTGTATTCAGTAGTTCTTTATTGCGTATTGTATAAATAGTAGATGCAGGTTTACAAAAAAAAAACATTTATTCCAGTAGGAAAGGCATCTTAATGTTCAAGATCTTCATCTGCATCAACATGAACATCCTGGTGATCATCCCACAGCTGTTCCCTGGTACCAGGCCTGGAGAGGGAAGAACCTGAGGGCGCTGGCCCCAGGGCGCCTGACGTGGAGGACAGGGGTGATCTCCCTGCCACATGCTCCAGGACTCTGGGGCTGCCGTGGTGACTCTGAATCTTTCACTCAGCAAACACAGAGTAGCAACTATGTGCTGGTACACGGTTGCTTTGCTCAAGGAATCCACAGTCTAGGATAGGAATCAATGGTATAATAGCAGTGAAGTGACATGAGCCACTAGAATGAAAACCCATCTTACCTTTTAACTCCTGGCCTGTTTTAGAGATGATATGCAAGGAATACCAATTTCCAAACAGACCACTCCAGCCGCAGGTCTGGGAACAAATGTTCTTTGTAAATCTACTCGATGCAGAGTTCTTAATATACTTTTGGGGCATTATAGAAAGAGGGGAAGTCGCTTTCCTGCCCTTGAGAAAGAGCTGAGAGTGTCCTGGAAGGGACAGGGGTGTGTGCTAGTAGCTCCAGAATTTCTACATGGGAAGGACTACTGAGGGCACTTGTTTGGCAGGGAGGGGCTGGGCACGGGAGCCTGGCTTCCCGAGCTTGCACAGGAATTTACCTGAACTGGGAGAACATCAGCTGTTCATGACAAAGGAGATGAATGTGTGAGGTAGGTTGCTGATGGAGATGAGGAGGGAGTGGCTAAAGCCTCCCAACCCTGCTCTTGAAATCAGCACTCGGCATAGGTAAAAATGCATCCTCCATATAACATTGGAACATGTGAGTGGAAGTCAGGGAACTTGACCTCTGGTATCTGCTTTGCCACTTAACAGGGCAAATCATTTTCCTCTCGGTGCTGCAGTCAGGGCTGTGCTGGCCTGCCAGTGGCACTCCAGGAGTTCTGAGGACAGATGTGGGACAAGTGTGCCATGTAGCAAGACCAAATAAACCTCGTCAAACCAACCTCAGGTAAATCCTCTGCTCCCCTAGTATATATAACCTCACCTGGTCAGGATTTCCAATCTTGATGTTAATGGTCTGACAGAATCCACCTGGCCCAAATACCCAGAGGAGTTATACCACTGGGGAATGAATGTAGACAAGAAAAGGAAGAGAGGAGAATAAGTAAATCTTCATAACTGAAAGAGAATTGCAGTGTTTAATCATAAACTACCCAACCAACTACTGATATGATGAGACATTTTATATAATGATATGATGTGTTGGCTTCCAATTCCCTTCTTACCAGAAAACTGAAAAAGACCTTTAATCAAGCAAGACTGAGGGACAGGTATAGAACAGAGGTTGGGGCCACCCCAAAGTGTCTGGGATCCCAAGTCTTTGCCCCTCAAGGCACATTAGTTGGACTGCTGGATCTCAGTCCTCTCATTGGCTACCTGGGAACAGCACAACCTACCTCACAGCGTTGTTGTGAAGATTAAATGTTAACACGGGTATAAAGAATAGTGCATTCTAGATGCCCAGTACTGGCAGCTACTTGGTTTATTCTTGTTTGTAATAAAGTTTTCTCCCTCTTGCATGTTCCAAGTTCTCCTGGTACTCACCTGCTGTTCATGTCTCATGTCAAACTGAGTGTCCTTTTTAAAATTTAGGGTTCCTAATCCTATATGAAGAAAATTCTGCTGTCAGATGCTTGTTCCAACTCTCAGACAGAATCTTGACCGAGGCCTGAAGCACCATCCCCAGCCTTTACCTGCAGTGATGAGCAGTGGGACATGGCCACGGGCCTTAGTTGAGGAAAGGCTCAAAGGAAGCCAGAGGGGTTGTATGGAGATCAGCAAGGGTCAGCCACCAGAATTAGGGAAAACCCCTGAGGTTGCTTCCCAGCCTGAGATCCCATGATTTTGAAATCTTTCTCTGTTTACTTGACTGATCCAGATAGACTGGCCAAAGCCTCGAGAGGCCAGCTGACTTAACCAAGGTCGCACATTGAGTAATTTTCAGCTAGGCTGAGATTAGGTGCTTTGGCCTTTAAGCTATTATTACAGAGCTGGAAGAGACCTTGAACCCATCCAAGTAGAACTTTCAAATCATTAGAGCTTTCAAACCAAGTAGAACATGCAAACCATTGTTTCGAGACAGCATTAGTGGGCCGAAAGCATACCATGTTGAGTTGAAAAATATTCCTTGGTAATTTTCAACTCAAATAGTTTTTTACCATTTAATTTATTTAAAAATATATTTATTTGGGATCTACTGTAGACAACACACAGTCCCCATTACGTTCTCTTTGAGGGCATTTATTTCCTACTTTAGTAACATTTCCTAAGTGGAAATCAGGAATGGGAGGCTCTGGGTAGGATGTCCCGGCATTTGCTGTAGCTAGATGCCAGCCTGTGTTCTATTTCCAAACGGCCTGCCAGACACAGCCTTGTGATTGGAGTGGAGAGTTGGAAATTGTGTGAAACAGGCAGAGGTCAGGGAAAAGAGTAGGCAGCAAACAGCACAACAGTAAGGTGGGAGGAATAGGATCAGCGCCTCCCATGGAGGAGATGTGAAAAGAAGAAGAGGCAGTGACCAGAGCAGAGGGCAACTGTGGAGACCGGGGGACTGACTGTGGGCACGAAGCAAAGAAAGGAAGCAGGACACTTCTTTGTCCAAACTGTCCAATACCTCTTGTATTAGAGTTAACTTGCGGACACAGAACTACTGCTCTATTATGGAATAAGGAATTTATTATAAGAATTAGATCTTACACAATTGTGGGAGTTGCCAAGGAAGTAAATATCTGAAAGGGGTTGTAGAAGGTATCACGGGGGCGTCACTCCCCAGCACTGGTGCAGGTGAGAAAAACACAGAAAGCGAGGCAGCTCTGGCTGCTAGGATGGGGCCCAAGGCTGCTGTAGAATCTTCGGAAGGATGTTGGCTCTGTAAGTTTGCAGCAGATCATCTGAGGGTGCGTGTGGGGTCGCTTGTCAGCAGGGCCAGGACTCATGAAGGAGCAGGGAAGAGTGGGGACACACAGGGCCTTGGCCACATCTCAGTGTCACCCTCACCAGCTCCAGCCAACACGGCCTTTGAAGCATGATGGCTGCTGCTTCCCTGCTTCGTCCCACATGTCGTGCAAAAGCTCTTTTGGCCAGCTCTCACCAGGGTCAGACAGGGGAGGGGCGCGGGGAAGTGGAGTTCTCAGCGCAACCATGGGGGCCATTGACCAACGCAGCACTCTGACTGAGGAAAGATGGGAGCATACTCAGTTCTTGCACACCCAGGGCCTCGCGTTTTTGAAGTCACAGGAGTATATGGGAGAGAGGAATGCTGTCAGAGGGTTCTGTTCATCCGGACTCTGGGTTGCAGGTGACAGAAATTCTAAAACCAGTTGGCTTAAGTAAAAAAGGGGCTTTTTGGGGAAAATCTTGGGTAGGTCAAAGAATCAAAAGAGTAGTTGCTGGATAATGCCAGGACAGCCAGACAGAGCTTGACACATTAGATCTTACACAATTACCATTTTACACCACGAAAGCATACTCTTCCCTTGATTCCGTCTCTGTCTCTCACAGCCTCATCTCTGGTTGGTGGCCTCCCTCCCAGCGTCTCATGTGGCCTCTCTCATGTCACCGTTATACAGCAGCTTGACCAGAAAGTAAAGATAAATTTCTCCATCAGCTCTATTTAGAAAAATCTCTGATTTTTGTTTGTTTGTTTGTTTGGCTTGGTCGCTGAGTGACTCCCCAGAGCAATGCCTGTGGCCAGGTGAGTAGGCTGTTATCATGGTTAAGCCAGGGTCACATGTCCACCTCTGTGGCCCCAGAGGAATGGGCCAGGGTACTTTGTTCAGCAGCCCAGAACCATATGGAGGAAGAAAGGAAAATTCCCCCAATGGAGGAAGTTCTGTCCACAGAAGATGGGAAAGAGGTACTGGGCAGACAAAAATAGCAGCTGTATACCTTGGTGTCTCTGGAACTGAATGAAATGTTCCCTCAATTCACCTTTACCTATGTTCTTTAATGTTATGGCCACTGCAGCAAGTTTCTGATAACACTCACCTGCTATCCCAAAGAGAACTGCTACAAGGAAGGAAAAACTTGGTGATGGTCAGGTGATAATTGGGGTGATGGAAGGATGATGATCATGTGATAATAATCATCTCACAGACCCAGAGACGGCGACACAAGGAGAAACACAAACCCATAAGAATGGTGTCAGGAGGGTTAGAGGCCCTACAAAGAGGGGCCTTGCCGACCATGATTGAGGCAGTAAGAAGGCCCGTTGGGTCATGTTCAGAGCAAGAAGATGGGCTAGTACTGCAACCTGGTAAACAGCACAGTGTTAGTAAGTGACAAAGGGACAGAAGAGCCATTCAGCTCCTCAGTGCTTGCTCGCTTTCACTGCTGGAGACACAGGCAAGGCTCTGAATGCCCAGGCTGAGCTCAGGGCCTGGCATATTGTAGGAGTATAATAAAAGTTTGTTCCACAAATGAAGAATGAATGGGAGGAGGATGAAGAAAAGAATGCTCTTTGTGCTAAGCAGAGAGGCCAGGTTGGCTGAAAAGGTCCTGAGAGGAGAGTCTGTGCTGTCAGTTCAGTCCAAAGCGGGCAAAGTGCCCCATGGTCATCGGTTCCTAAGGGAAACGGGCTGAGACGGAGATTGGGTGCAGCAATTCTGCGGAGTGCCCTTGAGATCCATGCCTATGGGCAAGTGAAGGGAGTAGAAATGGTCACAGAGATGAACTGAACTTTGGTGCAGTGCAGAAAGGTGTCAGGTCAACCCCACAGGCTGGTACTTCAGTGTTGGGTCCCCTTGAGGCCAGGGAGCTGGCTCGTACTTTCCCAACAGCCAGTCACTGGATATGGGCTACAATGCTGGATGGGATGCGACCTCGGACCATCTGTGAACTGTCAGCAGCCAGCATTCCTGGCAACTGAGCGAATGAGTGACTCAGTCTTGAAGAAGGGATGTGTGGCCATTACCACAGCATCCAGTGTAATAAATAATCCAGTCTCCTCATTTTACATTGAAAAGAGCCCAGAGGACAGTGCATAGCTGGTTAAGAACAGAGTCAGGACATCTCTCAAAATGCTCACCAGAAGATTCCCACACTTAGTGCACATGGAGTCTGGTATGGGATTTGACAGAGCTATCAATATGGATGAGGAGAAATGGAGATCAGGTCAATGGCTGTCGCCAGAATCACCTGTAGAGTTGTTGGAAAGCAGATTCCTGGGCCCCATTTTCAGAGATCCTATTACTGGAGGGTCTGGGAAGAAGCCTGAGAATCTGTATTTTCACAAGTTTTCTACGTAGCCGCATAATTTCTGTGCGGCCCATCTCCCAGCCTTTGCTTCAGAGCCAGTGGCTGAGGTAACAGAACACAGAGCAGAGGCCAGATTATTGAAGAATGTGTACTTAAAGAGTAGTGCTGAAGGAGGTCACTCTGGAAGGAGACCTCAGGTGGGTGCAAAGGGGCTCACTCCAGACTCTGTTCTGTCAGTGAATTTTAGCAACAACTTGAAGACTTCAATAGGATATTTATTCAAGGACGAGAATTCTCAAACTACCAGAAATCCGCTAACACTTTGGATGATGATCAAATCAAGATTCAAGAGTTTCAACATGTGGCCCTTAAGTATGGTTTTATAGATTGATATTTATTGACATGGAAAGTTGTTCATGGCATGTTAAATGAGAGAAAGCAGCAGAGAGGCAGCAGGGTATGGTGGTTTAAAGCAAGACTCTGGGACCTGATGGCCTGCATGGGTCCAAACCCCAGGCCCGTCACTTACTAACTGTGTGGCCCTGAGCAAGTTTCTTATTTCTCTGTGTCTCAGTTTCCTCATCTGTAAAATGTGGATGGTAATATATAATCATAGTACTTACCTCATAGGATTATTGTGAGGATGCTGTGAATAATATATATAAACAATTTACAATGGTACCAAATGCACAGAATCACAGTATGAACATCTGCTGCCATTATGTGTAATGGTTTCAGTTCTTTATTGCTGTTGTAACAAACGACCCCAAAACTTAGTGGTTTAAAATTACAATTTATTACTTCTTATTCGGTGGGTTGTTCTGCATCACTTGGTACTGACTGGGGCTCCGGGATAATCTGAAGGTGCAAAAGGACTTCGCTCACATAGTTGATAGTTGATGCTGGTTGCCATGTGGGAGCCCTGCGTTGTTCTCAGTAACAGGCTTCTGTGCTCCACGTGGGCAACTCCATGTGGCGGGTAGGCTTCCACACATAGTAGTTGGGCTCCAAGAAAAGTTTTCCCAAAAATGAAGGTAGAAACTGAGATCTCTCAAGGCCCAGCCCTGGAAGTTCCCTGGAATTATGGCTACTATATTCTGCTGGTTAAAACCAGCCTCAAGCCCAGCCCAGATACAGAGAGAGGAAATGACCCCACCTTTCAATGAGGGAAGTGGCAGAGAATTCACAGCCATCCTTAATCTACTGCACGGGCTGAATCCACTTTTGTAAAAGCATGTATGTATGTGTGTGTGTTTATGCATAGAAAATGTGTCTGAAAGAATATATATCAAAATGTAAACAATAGTTCCCTTTAAGGGGAAGGGTTACAATGTGGTTATTATTCTCTTCATCCTTTCATGTCCTGCTTTTTCCCCTGAATTTTCCATAATGAATGTTTATTACATTTATAAGAAAAAATTATTTCCATATTTTGAAAAAATATATGAGGATTTAAATCCTAGTATGAGCCAAAATTGTGATATTTCCTCCCTCCCCCCCAAAAAAATACTAGCTCATATCTACACAGTATTAGTAAAATCACCGTAGCTAGATCTAGGACAAAGGTCCTAATCCCACTCATCAATCAGACCACACTGGGCTGTTACATGCAGTGTGGGACTCTGAACTCTAAGAAAGATTCACAAAGGGAAACACAGCATATCAAGGTGTGAAACAGGAAACAAATCTTCTGTAAACTGTTCCTTGTGGAGAAGGTCTTAGGGATCCTTGGGCTGAAGAGAGGAGACTTAGAGGGGACATGACCTAGTGAACCGGGCCCTTGTTCCATGTGCAAGGAGGGCTGCTGTGGGAAAGAGGTAGTGGTTGATCTGGTCCTACGGAATTGGGAACATTTAATGGAAGTGAGATTCTTCATATGAACTCTCTAAATTATAAAAAGAAAATTAAGCTGAACAGAGTCTCCTAGGAAGGCAACAAGCTCCCTGTTCAAGTGGACACCAGATGCCCCAGGTCTTAGGGGGTCCTAGAGATTGGAATTCTGCCTTGGGGAGATGTCTGATCTAAGAGACGTGCCAGACCTTCTGAATCCCGGGTCCTACGACTGTAGGCTTAAGTAGGAGTGGAAATAAAATACACAGTCATTTATTTAGGAAGCTTAAACCCTATCCTGGCTAAAGGCAGTGGCTTGGAATAAATGAGTTCTTAGGGTTCCTTTTAGGGGTGTATTAATGGATATTGCCCTTGCTGTAAAAACACGATGAACCAACAAATACTATCATGTGAACTCTAGATGCATGGCAGTGTCCTGGGTGTTAAGATGCAGTCTCTCAGCCCACTGCCTTAAAGTTTTATAAAGAGGGAAGACTTATAATCACCAATGTTAACTTGACACTCCTAAATATAGTCATTGCAGATGAATACCCGTGAGGGTGGCAAAGGCCCAAAGAGCAAATGATTGATTTGTAGTAACAAAGAAAGCTTGGGAGGAGGAGGAGGTGGGAACATTAAGTTGTAACTAAGAGATGGGAGAAGAGAGGGGTGGGGCTGAGGCAAAGAGGAGAGGCCTTGCCCCACATCTTTATGCTAACATAAACAGCTAAGAAGGCTGCATGCCGGGCTCCTGCACTGGGCTTCCCTAAAAGTGGATCACATTCTATCTTTATTGACCAATATAATGATTATAATCACCTCCATTTACTAAGAACCTACTATATGGTAGTTGCTTTACCTATATCAAATCATCAGACCCACTCAATGACCAGGAAAGCAATCAGTATTATCCTCAGGGACCACGGTCTAGAGATATGAAGGACTAGGTTGTTCTTCCTGGATGACCTCCTTTGGGGCACCTGCATAACTCACCAGAACCCTTGTATCTGCTCCAGTGGCCATTTCCCTAGACATCTAGAACTGTGTCCAAAGAGAGGTCAAGGCTTTCCATGGGGTGAGAGCTATAAGATGGAATTAAGAAGACTGTAGGTGGCCAAATTCTGCTGTGTTGAGACAAGAGAGCAGGGAGAGAGACAGACAGACAGAGAAAGTAGACACTCAGATAGAAGCAGAGATGGGAAAACGTACCTCGTGGTTCCTTGTGGGCAGCCACCCACTCTCCTGGTCCTGTTCCTTCCTAGGACCTGAATGCCATCCTGCCCTCCACTATTAAGAGACAGCGCTATATCCCTCTGTCCAATTCACCCTTTTCACTTATGCTAGCTTGAGTGTCTATTACTTGCAACCAGTAAGTTCTTACTAACACAAGTGTTTTGTCCATCAGTTAAATAAGGAGGCAGGCTTCCAACTTAGGTTTGTCTACCTCCAAAATCCATCTATGGGGACTTCCCAGCTCCTTTCTGTCTGCTCCAGAGGGACAGTTTTAGGGTAACATTTCCAAAAAGAAGGTTTGGGGGGATAACTTGCTCTTTGCTTCATCAAGGTGGCTCCTGTGCCCAAGTCGATGTCACCATCTGATAACCAGCTGCCCCGATGAAGTTCGGGGGCTGCCCAACAGCAGTCCAACTAGTTCACACAGTTCAGGGGTTCCCCAGCATCACATTCTCCCTATAAAGGAGAATGCACCTTTCCTATAAAGTTGTCATTTTCCAGGTTTTAATGGCACTGGAACAGTAGCTTTAGAAGCAGGGGTTTCTAAGACCAGAGCAGCCCCAGCAGCTCAGACCCTGTGCCCGCCTTCATGCTGCTGCTCACTCACTCCTCAGAGCTCTCACTCTTGCCACCCCTTCTCAAAAGCCTCCTCTTGACCTCTGCCCACAAACTCCCCCACCTGAACCTTGTACCAATGTCTGTGATAGCTCTGATGACATATTTGTGCTTTTATTTGCTTAGCTGCCTCTCTCCCACTTCCAGCCATGAGGGCAGGGTCTGTGTCCTGCTTGTGTTTGTGTCTCTAGTATCACAGTGGATGGCACTGACTTAATATTACTAAGAGTTTGTGGAGTGAATGATTGAATGAATGGATGAATCATTAACAAACTCATTTCTTGCTAATATTCACTGTCTCTTCACTCTGAGCCATTATTGACTATTGCTGTTTTACCTCCCTAATAGTGTGTCTGTTAGGATCATTTTGTCTTCCCTGTTTTTTCCTTGTCCCCCTGAAGGGCTGCAAAGCAGAGGTCTTCCTCCCATTCTCCTTCTCAAGGAGAAGGCTTTACACATGACTGGTGTGTTGATACATGGGTGTGTGTGTGTTGTGTTTGTTTTACAGAGCTCAAAACAGTAATCTGGACTTCCAGGAAGATGGCGGTGTGAGCAGGGCGGCAGAAATCTCCTCCCAACACTATATTTAACTACGAAAACACAGCAAATACATCTATTCCTAAAAGACAGACGAGAATACACAGGAAAGCGCACAGCGTGCAGCTACACCCGAGAGGACTCGGCACCCCAAGAGGCGGTCTTAAAGAGCCCAGCTGACATACGTGGCAACTATCAGTGACCAATTCTGTAGCCATGAAAAGACAGGGGAATATGGTTCAGACCAAAATCAACCAGACAACCCAGAGAGGGAGTCTGAAGGGATGGAAATGCACAGTCTTCCTGAAAAAGAATTCAGAATAAAAGTCATAACCATGCTGATGGACCTACAGAGAAATGTGCAAGAGCTGAGGGACGAAGTGAGGGACCTGAGGAAAGATAATGCAGAAATCAGACAAGCGATCGACGGGCTTAACAGCAGAATGGATGAGATGCAAGAGACTGTTAATGGAATAGAAAATAGAGAACAGGAGTACAGATCAGCTGAGGCAGAGAGAGATAAAAGGATTTCTAGGAATGAAAGAATATTAAGAGAACTGTGTGACCAATCCAAACGGAACAATATTCGCATTATAGGAGTACCAGAGGAAGAAGAGAGAGAAAAGGGATAGAAAGTGTCTTTGAAGAAATAATTGCTGAAAACTTTCCCTCGCTGGGGAAGGAAGTAGTCTTGCAGTCCACCGAAGCTCATAGATCTCCCAACACAAGGGACCCAAGGAAGACAACACCAAGACACATAATAATTAAGATGGCAAAGATCAAAGATAAAGACAGGGTATTAAAGGCAGCTAGAGAGAGAAAAAAGATCACCTACAAAGGAAAACCCATCAGACTATCATCAGACTTCTCAACAGAAACCTTACAGGCCAGAAGAGAATGGCATGATATATTTAACGGTATGAAACAGAAGGGCCTCGAACCAAGAATATTGTATCCAGCACGATTATCCTTTAAATATGATGGAGGAATTAAACAATTTCCAGACAAACGAAAGTTGACAGAGTTTGCCACTCATAAACCACCACTACAGGATATCTTAAATGGACTGCTCTAGATGGAAGTACACCTAAGGCTAAAAAAATGTCACCAGAGAAAATAAAATCATAGCAAAGAAAGCAGACCATCCAAATACTAACTAAAGGCAAAGAATAAAACACCTATTATAGAAAGAATGGAGGAGGAGGAATAAGAAGGGAGAGAAATAAAGAAACATCAGACTGTGTTTACAATAACTTAACAAGAAAGTTAAGTTAGATTGTTAGATAGTAAAGAAGCAACCCTTGAACCCTTGGTAACCGCGAACCTAAAGCCAGCAATGGCAATAAGTACATACCTATCAATAATCACCCTAAATGTAAATGGACTGAATGCACCAATCAAAAGACACAGAGTAACAGAATGGATAAAAAAGCAAGACCCATCTATATGCTGCCTACAAGAAACTCACCTCAAATCCAAAGATATACACAGACTAAAAGTGAAGGGATGGAAAAAGATATTTCATGCAAACAACAAAGAGAAAAAAGCAGGTGTTGCAGTACTTGTATCAGACAAAATAGACTTCAAAACGAAGAAAGTAGCAAAAGATAAAGAAGGACATTACATAATGATAAAGGGGTCAGTCCAACAAGAAGATATAACCATTATAAATATATATGCACCCAACACAGGAGCGCCAGCATATGTGAGACAAATACTAACAGAATTAAAGGAGGAAATAGACAGCAATGCATTCATCTTAGGAGACTTCAACACACCACTCACTCCAGAGGACAGATCAACCAGACAGAAAATAAGTAAAGACACAGAGGCACTGAACAACACACTAGAACAGATGGACCTAACAGACATCTACAGAACTCTACACCCAAAAGCAACAGGATACACATTCTTCTCAAGTGCACATGGAACATTGTCCAGAATAGACCACATACTAGGCCACAAAAAGAACCTCAGTAATTTCAAAAATATTGAAATCCTACCAACCAACTTCTCAGATCACCAAGGTATAAAACTAGAAATAAATTTTAGAAAGAAATCAAAAAAGGCTCACAAATACATGGAGACTTAACAACACTCTCCTAATTAATCAATGGGTTAACAACCAAATCAAAACAGAAATCAAAGAATATATGGAGACTAATGACAACAACAACACAAAGCCACAACTTCTGTGGGACGTAGCAAAGGCAGTTCTAAGAGGAAAGTATATTGCAATCCAGGCCTATTTAAAGAAGGAAGAACATTCCCAAATGAATAGTCTAAAGATACAATTACTGAAATTGGAAAAAGAAGAACAAATGAGACCCAAAGTCACCAGAAGGAGGGACATAATAAAGATCAGAGAAGAAATACATAAAATTGAGAAGAATAAAACAATAGAAAAAAATCAATGAAACCAAGAGCTGGTTCTTTGAAAAAATAAACAAAATAGATAAACCCCTAGCCAGACTCATTACGAGAAAAAGAGAATCTACACACATAAACACAATCAGAAATGAGAAAGGAAAAATCACGACGTATCCCACAGAAATACAAAAAATCATAAGAGAATATTATGAGAACCTATATGCTAACAAGCTGGAAAACATAGAAGAAATGGACAACTTCTTAGAAAAATACAACCTTCCAAGACTGACCAAGCAAGAAACAGAAAAACTAAAACAGACCAATCACCAGCGACGAAATCGAATTGGTAATCAAAAAACTACCCAAGAACAAAACCCCTGGGCCTGATGGATTCACCTCTGAATTCTACCAGACATATAGAGAAGAAATAACACCAATTCTCCTTAAAGTTTTCAAAAAAATAGAAGAGGAGGGAATACTTCCAAACTCATTCTATGAAGCCAGCATCACTCTAATACCAAAACCGGGCAAAGACCTCACCAAAAAAGAAAATTACAGACCAATATCCCTGATGAACGTAGATGCAAAAATACTCAACAAAATATTAGCAAACCGAATTCAAAAATACATCAAGAGGATCATACACCATGATCAAGTGGGATTCATCCCAGGGATGCAAGGATGGTACAACATTCGAAAATCCATCAACATCATCCACCACATCAACCAAAAGAAGAACAAAAACCACATGATTATCTCCATAGATGCTGAAAAAGCATTTGACAAAATTCAGCATCCATTCCTGATTAAAACTCTCAACAAAATGGGTATAGACGGCAAGTACCTCAACATCATAAAGGCTATATATGACAAACCCACAGCTAACATCATACTTAACGGCGAGACGCTGAAAGCTTTTCATCTAAGATCGGGAACAAGACAGGGATGCCCACTCTCTCCACTGTTATTCAACATAGTACTGGAGGTCCTAGCCACAGCAATCAGACAAAACAAAGACATACAAGGCATCCAGATTGGTAAAGAAGAAGTCAAATTGTCACTATTTGCAGATGACATGATACTGTACATAAAAAACCCTAAAGACTCCATTCCAAAACTATTAGAACTAATATCTGAATTCAGCAAAGTTGCAGGATACAAACTTAACACACAGAAATCTGTTGCTTTCCTATACACTAATGATGAACTAACAGAAAGAGAAATCAGAAAAACAATTCCATTCACAATTGCATCAAGAAGAATAAAATACCTAGGAATAAACCTAACGAAGGAAGTGAAAGACCTGTACTCTGAAAACTACAAGACACTCCTAAGAGAAATTAAAGAGGACACTAACAAATGGAAATGCATCCCATGCTCTTGGCTAGGAAGAATAAATATTGTCAAAATGGCTATACTACCTAAAGCAATCTACAGATTCAATGCAATCCCTATCAAACTACCAACAGCTTTCTTCAATGAACTGGAACAAATAATTCTAAAATTCATATGGAACCACAAAAGACCCCGAATAGCCAAAGCAATCCTGAGAAGGAGGAATAAAACAGGGGGAATTACACTCCCTGACTTCAAGCTCTACTACAAAGCCACAGTAATCAAGACAATTTGGTATTGGCACAAAAACAGACCCACAGACCAGTGGAACAGAATAAAAATCCAAACATTAACCCAAACATATACAGTCAATTAATATTTGATAAAAGTGCCTTGGATATACAATGGGGAGATGACAGCCTCTTCAGCAGCTGGTGTTTTTCCAAAACTGGACAGCTGCATGTAAGAGAATGAAACTGGACTACTGTCTAGCCCCATACACAAAGGTAAACTCAACGTGGATCAAAGACCTGAATGTAAGTCATGAAACCATAAAACTCTTAGAAAAAAACATAGGCAAAAATCTCTTGGACATAAACATGAGTGACTTCTTCATGAACATATCTCCCTGGGCAAGGGAAACAAAAGCAAATATGAACAAGTGGGAGTATATCAAGCTGAAAAGCTTCTGTACAGCAAAGGACACCATCAGTAGAACAAAAAGACATCCTACAGTATGGGAGAATATATTCATAAAAAACGTATCTGATAAAGGGTTGACATCCAAAATATATAAAGAACTCATGCACCTTAACAAACAGAAAGCAAATAATCCAATTAAGAAATGGGCAGAGGACATGAATAGACACTTCTCCAAAGAAGAAATTCAGATGGCCAACAGGCACATGAAAAGATGCTCCACATCGCTAATCATCAGAGAAATGCAGATTAAAACCACAATGAGATATCACCTCACACCAGTGAGGATGGCCAACATCCAAAACACAAACAACAACAAATGTTGGCGAGGATGTGGAGAAAAGGGAACCCTCCTACACTGCTGGTGGGACTGCAAATTAGTTCAACCATTGTGGAAAGCAGTATGGAGGTTCCTCAAAAAACTCAAAATAGAAATACCATTTGACCCAGGAATTCCACTCCTAGGAATTTACCCTAAGAATGCAGCAGCCCAGTTTGAAAAAGACAGATGCACCCCTATGTTTATCGCAGCACTATTTACAATAGCCAAGAAATGGAAGCAACCTAAGTGTCCATCAGTAGATGAATGGATAAAGAAGAGGTGGTACATATACACAATGGAATATTATTCAGCCATAAGAAGAAAACAAATCCTACCATTTGCAACAACATGGATGGAGCTAGAGGGTATTATGCTCAGTGAAATAAGCCAAGCCGAAAAAGACAAGTATCAAATGATTTCACTCATATGTGGAGTATAAGAACAAAGAAAAAAACTGAAGGAACAAAACAGCAGCAGACTCACAGAACCCAAGAACGGACTAATAGTTACCAAAGGGAAAGGGACTGGGGAAAATGGGCGGGAAGGGAGGGATAAGAGGGAAAAAGGGGCATTACGATTAGCAGATGTAATGTTGGGGGGGCACGGGGAGGGCAGTACAACTCAGAGAAGACAAGTAGTGATTCTATAGCATCTCACTACGCTGATGGACAGTGACTGTAATGGGGTTGGTGGGGGGGACCTGATGAAGCGGTAGTTTAATAATCGTAATATTGCACATGTAATTGTAAATTAATGATAATAAAATAAATTATATTTAAAAAAAAAACAGTAATCTGAGGGCTTATTCTTTCACAGGGAATTTCTCAGATGGTGATTCCTTTACTGCCCTATCTTCTTCTCTTCTCTCTGTGGCTCTTAACAGTCAACATAGTTCAATACAGAACTTTAGAGTCAGCACAAATGTCCTTTGTCCTAGACAACCCAGACAGGAATTTACTCAAACATACAGAAATAAAGGCATCTATTCAATGGTCCTAATGGAACTTGGGAAGCTCTATCACATCACATTCCTGAAATTTCCAACTTGAATGAACAGAACAAACAAGAAGCTGAGTGGCCATGGGAAGATCACCACTGTCCCTGCCAGTAAGGCAGCAGGTGTACAGAGCAGTGGGTGGACCCCACCCCCAAGCCCAGGCCATGCACACCTGCCTTTGCCTTCATCTTTGCCCTAAGAGACAGCCCTACAGTTTCCATGAGATTGGCCCTTCTCTCTTAGGCTAGCTGGCATGTCTATTTCTCGAAACCAGTAAGTTCTTACTCATACAAGTATTTTGCCCATCAGTTAAATAAGGAGGCAGGCTTCCAACTTAGGTTTGTCTACCTCCAGAATGCCTTTGACTTCTTTGTCTCTTATAGGCTGTATTACCTTTCCACCACAAGGCAGAGGTAGTGGTTTAACCAGATGGAATTGGAGCAGACAGCTCATGGAGTTAGAGAGGAAAGGCTGTGCAAAGAGGCTTGCCAGCCCTGAGGCTGGCCTTCATGAGGCTCTGTGGGTGTGACATTGGCCCCCACTAACTCGTGGGGTTCTGGGTACTACTCCCCAGCAAACATACCTTGATGCTGCCCCCTTTGCTTTCTGAGTCTCTGGGCTCTCGGGGCCGCAGCAGTTCTGTCTGCCTTCCTGGGCCACATCACCCTCTTTGATTGAGCCAAGAGAGCCCCTGGAGGGCAATAAATATGCTGAAAGTGAGGGAAACTCACATTTAAGTGCCTATTTTATGCCAGGCACTATGCCAGGCTCTCCCCTTTCCCTCCCTCCTTCAATTTCCTTCCTTCCTCTCCTCCCTTCTTTCCTTCCTTCTTTCCTACCTCTCTTCCCCCCCTCCTTCCTCCCTTATCTCTATTACTTTCATTCTCTCTTTCTTAAGAGCACATCTATGACATTCTACATATCTTAAATTAGTAATAATGAGGTCTGTGCAGTTAATTTCCTTTTACTATGTCTGGCTTGCTAGAAATTGTTTAAAATCTCAATGCCCCACTGTTTCAGCAAGATGCTTCTGAAATTGCTAGGCTTTTAAACAGATAATATACCTGAGAGGAGAACTTCCTCTTGTATTTCTGATCTTCTGTGTGGCTCTGATTTATGGTCACTATCTTGAGTTAATATAGCCAAGTGGCTAAGTTTCCACCAAAGGAATGTGAACCAAAGTGCTGTGTGCCACTTCCAGGCCTACACCTGAAGACTTGGGCATGTTTTCTCCCTCTTTCTACACACTGTGACCCAGATAGTGGGTCAGTGACTCAACCTTGACTATGCAGACAACACTGAGTTGAGGCCTTGAGGACTGAAGAACAACAAAATGGAAGAAACTTGAATCCTTGAATGATCAAGTGTAACAGAGCCATCCACTGCCTGAAATGCTCACCCTAAAGAACTAAATTTCTGTCTTCTTGAAGGTGTGGGATTATTGAGAGGGATCTTTAATAGAGCAACCTAACCTTACCCTAACTAGTATAGAAACTGGTGCGAAAAGTATGCTATTGTATTACAAAAACCCAAAATATGTGGCATTGGCTTAGCAATGGCGAGATAAGAAAATTGATATTATTTACTGGAAAACCAGTGTCTTGTTATGCTGACACAAAAGCATTTGGCAAAATTGTTATCTGTGATCCTTTGAAGAACAGATTACATGCCTACTAAGCCCCTAACTCTAGAGGAAGTAGCTGCATAAAACCACATTGTTAATGTGTACTAGCTGCTCTTTCTTGCTTTCTATTTCTGGTAGGATATTATAACAGAGTTCAGGCCAGAACTGGTCAGATTGTAGAATGTGTCCAGAAATGTGTATCTTTATAGAGTTAGATAAGTCAATTGCTTTTATACCCAAAGCAAGAAGAGACAAAACTATGGTTGATCAAAGCATTTTTCAAAGGCCCATTAAAACTTAGCCAAACCAAGAGTCAGGCCAGTGGCAAAGATGATACTAAAGATTTGCACTGAAGCCTATTGTTTTAGATGGATTCAAGGTAGCCACCATTGAAATGACAAAATCATTGGTTGATCAAGGAAGCAAAGAAATAAAGCTGTTTTAAGAAATATGTTCAGAAAAGAACTTTGGGGGGCATGACCGGCTCATGGAACTGACTGAGCCATCTCAGTTTTTAGGCAATTACATTGCCAAAGAAACTGCAAATCTTGTCAAAAAAAAAAATTCTCTTAAGTGCTTAAGGCATAAAGCAACTCTTAAACCCCAGCATCTGCAACATCAGGAAGCCAGCTGTGAAATTTATTTGCACATTTCCAAAGAAGGTTTAATCTAAAGCTCATTTCAGATGTTGCAGGAAAGGAAAAGAGATGAAGAACCTCCAGAAGGCAAAGCCATCAGCCATCAAGGACAGTGGACATACCTCTTCCATACTTTTATCACTTCCTGCCAGCTTGGATTAACCAAGTTGTTGCATGTAGCTGTTGGGCATTCATTTTCCTTTCCCAATAGTATTCCATTATAAGCATATACCATAATTATCCCTTCTGTGATTTATAGATATTTATGTTGTTCCTGACTTTTTTACTATTATGTTATGAACATTCTTTTACATATTTCTTGGCACACGTGCAGACAGATATCCCTGATGGTCATAAGGTACTTAATAAAGCCAACCTCTCTCAAAATAACTGTACCAATTATACTCCCTCCTGCAGTGTATTTGTGTTCCCTTTGTTTCATACCCTTGTCTAGACTTGTTGTTTTAAGATATTTTAATTTGTCAATATGGTATTTTCTTGGGGTTTAATTCACATCTCCCAATTGCTAATGAGACTGAGTGTATTTTCATATTGTTCATTGGCCTCTTGGATTTTTCCCTTTTGTGTTATACCACTTTGAGGCTTCTTTCTCTCTGGTTTTTTGATGAACAGAAGCACTTAATTTTAATGTGATTGAGCTTAATTTTTTCATTGCTCTGACTGTACCCTTCCCTATCTATGGTTCACATTCAGAATCTCTGAGACATGATGTAATTAGTTGGCCAAAGACAATACAGGGTGATGTAGTTGGATGATACGCTCATGCAAGGCCATTTCCTCGGTCCTGGGCAGCCTATAGATGTCTGCTTTAGAATCAGTGCCAATCTCTGGCCCTGTTTACTGTCCCTAAGATAGGGTAGTACCATTTAAAACAATAAATTATGGGGCCAGAAGGAAATTAGACAAATGATAAGATTTTCAAGCCAAGAAATATTGCTCACCAACAATAAAACTTAATAATCTATATCCAGAGATGAAGAAAATAAACAACAGAAACTTCTTAGAAATTAGATCATCCCATAGTATGAAGACTTTACCACTCAAATATTTGGTGATTGAATGCTTACTAACAACAACCCACCCTTAAATGTGATTCATAGACAGTTTATTGATTAGACTATGGTGATTCCAAAGTTATCAACCAGGAAGTAATAAGCTCAAAAGTATGTTGAAATGAAAACTACAATTGCACTCTAAAATGTGGCAGTCTGAAGTCTAGAAAAGGAGAGTCAGTGAGTTCAGATTTGCCCGTATTCATCAAGGAATTTCCAAGAGAGAGCTAGCCTGGATAGATATGACCATTCCTGCCACTTCAGGACGTTCTGCTTCAGTTTTAGAAAATAATCTACTCCTATCAAAAGCTCAGGTGAGGAGGGGGCTGCTGGGGCCATTGCTGAGCAGGCAAGGAAGGTCTAGAGAGCCAGAAGGGACCTGTACTAGACTTACTGGCTTATCCAACCCACAAGCATTTATTGAATGCCAGCCACGTGACAGTCACTGGGGTTGGCTGCATAGTTGAAGATAGAGTGTCTGTATCAGCTCGGACTCTTCATGCTGCAGGTTACAGGAAACTAGGCTCCCACTGAATAGGCAGTTTTCTTTTGGCTCATGTAAATGGAAGTTCAGAGGTAAGTCTAGTTTCAAGATTGGATTAATTCAGTGGCTCTTGGATCATCTCCCTTCTGTGTACTGTAATCTTCAGAGTGGCTTCCCACATTGTGGCAGATGTTCCTTCTAGAAATTAGGATTTACCAAAAAACAAATCTTTTATGGAGGTTTGCTTTTAAAAGCAAACACACTTCTTTCCCAGATGTATCTAGCAAAGGTCACCTCAGTTTTCATTGGTCCAACTGGGTTACGTGTCAAAACCAATCCCCACATGGAAAGAAATGTCCTGCATTGATTGGTTCAGAAACCCAGGCCTGGGCCAATGGCTTTGACAAGCAGCATGGGATTACTTCTCGGCAATAGAAACTGACATCTTTAGCTGGGGTGAGAACATCTTCCCCCAAAGCTAATAGGCCAGAGAGTAAACACCTGAGTGAAAATTAGGATACTGTCAGGGAATAGCAGAAAGGATGCACCATTTTCTTATTACAGTCTCAGTCTGTAAGAAGCTTACAGTTTAGAGGAGAAAACAGGGTTGTAATCTACTCATAATGAAAATATGAGTACATGAGAGATACAAAATGCTATGGGAAGTTGGAAGAGAAGACCATTTATTGTACCTGTAAAATCAAAGAGCTGAAGCACAAACAGATGCATTTTTGAAAGACATGGAGGCTAAGGGATCCAGAGCACAGGAGGGGAAGTAACCTTTTGAGGAAGAAGGCAAGAAATTAGTTAGATGTATAATAACATCATCCAAGTGAAAATATTTGTAGAAAATTTGGGACCAGACAGGGATGGAGAGGTTGTATTAGAAGCTATCAGCATAAAAGAAATGATGCTAAGAAGAGCTACCTTTTATTAAACATTTATTTATATATTCATATTTATTTATATATTATACTTGATGTCTATAGATTTTCTATATTTATAAAATTATAAATTATAATTCACATGTAAATAAATTACATATTTTATAAATTATAGTATGTTATAATTTATAAAATATGTAATTATAAAATATATAATAACTATTAAATTTTTATATATTAGATAAAATGTATCAGATATATTAGCTATAGACATATTAGATATAATATTATTTATGTACTAGCTATATATGTGCCAGACCAGATACTATATATAGATATATAATATATGCCAGACCTAATATATATTAGATATAATCTATATATACCAATAGATATTAAATTAGAAATAATATATATATGGTAGTGCAGTTCTGAGCACTTGGTTATTATTTCTTTAGATTCTCACAATCCAGTATAGATGTTCCAGTCTCAGTTTTACTAAAGAAGGAAACTGACCCTCAAAAAAGTAACTTACTGAGGCCGTCCACCTGATCAATGGATGAATAGGATTCAAATCCAGATACTCCAGAGTCTGGGTACTGGGACTAAGAACATGAATGAAGTTACTCAGGAATGGGAGAGTGTGTTTCTAGTCCTTTCTGCGAGGGATCCTCAGTTATGTGGATACCTTGACCTTCAATTAATATATTTGTTCAAAATTATTTTGTTGTTCATAACTCTTTTTTTACCCCCAATCACCTGGGATCCTTTAGGCTACCAGTCATGGGAACCTGACTCCACAAGCCAAAGCAAAAAGGAAAAAGTATTATCTCACATAACAGGAAGTCCCAAGGCAGGGCAGCTCCAGGGTTGATTAATTCAGCAACTCCGTGTCATCAAGAATAAATAAGTAGGGTTCTCTTAGAAAGGAGAAAGCAGAGGCCTAGGGAAGGGGGTGGGTCGGGGTATTGATGGGGAGATGAGGGGCTTTGGCGATAAGGACATTGACTAGGTAGTCACACATTTGCTACATTTTCACCTACATCATGCATTCTCAACAGCAATGAAATCCTTCCCAAAGGACAGAAAATTGGTTGGGGGAAGACTTTATTCTTTGTATGTGTAAAACACAAACATACATACAGTGCATGGAGATACACAGTACATCTGCAGTATTAAAATTTCACGGGGGTGATGAGGGAAGGATGTCTAAAAGTCTCCCTTGGGGGATAGGGGTAACAGTGAAAAAAGAATTGAGAAACCCTATTTTACATCAGTGTGTCTTTATCCAGAATTAGAGGCTCCTCCAGAAAAAGCTGAAATCCTTCTCTTAAGGACGTACACAAATAGGAATCTCTGTGAGCATCGGATGCGAGCAGTGATCATAGCACACTGACACTCTGTGACCTCATTGTCTTTTATCTCTCTCTTGTCCAGATCTGAAAATACAATAGCAGCTGACATTCAGGGCATGTTTTATTTGTCATTCAGTTGAATACTTGACATGCATGAACCTGTTAAACCTTCACAACAATCTGGCAAAGTGAGTGCTGTTATTATCCCCACTTGACAGATGAGGAAACTGAGGCACAAGATGGTTAAGCAGTAAGAAATTTGTTGAATGGGGATTAGAAAAAAACTATTCAGTATGGAATGGATTAAAAAAAAAACAATTTAGTACTGAATGGGATTAGAAAAAAACTATTCATCCAAAATAGAAAGTCCTCACTTTACATAGCAGCGCAGGACTGTAAAAAACAGCTGTAGCACCTGAATCTATGCAAGGCAATTTTAATAAACAATGAGAAAAATTGTAATTGATTTCTGATCTTTAAGCATTTTTGTCAAAACATTTAAAATTCTCTTACTGTCAGCTGTAAATGCATGAGGAAATGAAAAATGAGCTAATATTTATTTAGTACACTGTAACTGGAAACATTAGACACACTGAAAGTAAAAATGTTTTCTTTCTTTGTAAAAAGTTTAAAGAGCAGTTTGCATATAGTGTTTGCCTTCCAGTCACATAACATACAATATAGACTGAGCATCTTTCTGTGCCTTGGTGAACTGTCATACTCCTTTCTAAGTTTGAATCAACTTCCTACATTTTATTATTTGATCTTTCAATGTTAATAGAATGCCTTCAAGGGTACCTTCTAAGTGAAAATTTTTTTCAGTGTCACTTGCTCTGGGACATTCTTATCTTTTTCATCACAGCCACTTAACATCCACGGATTCGCCTTCACGGAGTTCCTCTGGCTGCATCTGTAGGCTGGAATGGCCACAGTGTCAACAGCTCCACAGCCAGCTCTCTAGCTATGTAAGTCCATCTGTATTTGACTCAAATTTCACTTTCAGTGTTACCACTTTTCATCCTTTGGTGCATATTCCTTTCTGCTGGCCAATCCTCTCTTTTGATTATCTATTTTTGTGAGATGTCACATGAGTTTATTACTAGGAGACGAGGAGGCAGCTCAGCCTATGTGTGGCCTCAACAACAGACAGGCAGTGACCAATACCCGACCAACAGACTTTGCAAGAAGTAATGTGATAGATCACTGATTGAGGTGCACCTGTTTTTTACACTGTGATTTGTGCACTGGAGAGCTAACAGCAAGGTTTGTGCTTTATGCAAGTATTCAGAGTTAACATGCCATGGTAACTGAAATTTGAACTGTGTTGCAGAGAGACTGGTATTATTTAACTAAACCATGCTAACTGCAATCCATGCATATCAGAACCGTGCCAAGTGAGGACAGCCTGTATCTACAAGGTGGACAGACTGGTACAATAACCCCCCATGTATCCATCATCCAGCTTCAGTCACATCAGCTCGCAACCAATCTCATTTCTCATATCCCAATGCCTCTCTGCTTCCTGCATAATTTTGAAGCAAATCCCAGACTTCTCATCATTTCATACATAAATATCTCTATCATAAGGCAAAATGGGCATTCAAACCCAGCTCTGTCAAATCCCCAAGGCTGAGCTCTTAACAGCCCAGTTTCCTGGGGAGGTAGTAAGCCCAGAGAAGTGAAATGATGCATTCACAGTATTTGCTCATCCATCCTGACAACACCCCTGTATCATTGTCATCATGTATTGTCTTCAGTTATCACTGATGAGGAAACTGAGACACAGAGGTGCCAAGTAACGTATCTGAGATCACACAGTGAGTGAGTAGATGAGCCAGGCTTTATATTCAGATCTCCTGATTCCATATCCCAGCTTTCCTGTACATCACAACTGCGCAGAAGTGGGTCCTTAAACTCTGTCACTGCTGTTTTCCCATACCACCTACTGCACCAGTTAGCCCAGCTATGGCCAAGAACTAAGGACACCATACATTACTTCCGCCTCTCCTCACCTCCCTTCTTACTGGAACATGCTCCCAATGGGGAAAAGAGAAAACAAGCAAGGACTCAGCACAAGCCTGCGCGCCCACATTGCCTTCTCCCAATCCAGGGACGTGGTTCCTCCTGGCACCGAATCCATCACCAGGGCAACACTTGCCACCTGCTCAGGAGCCCTGGGCTGTTGACAGTGCCTCCTCCCCCGGGTCTCCTCTGCTGGACTCAAAGACAAGCCTCACGGAACAGGACTGAAACCTGGTATGCCCGCCACCCCCAGGCCCCATCTGGGCCTAGGTCAGGTCACTTGGCTTCCTGCTTCAACACCTCTGCTCTGGACTCTAGCACTCCCTGTGCAGTGCCTCTGGCAAGGGAAGGAACCCTGCCTGGAATTCTGTGATACTGGGGAAACAGCGAAGGAGAGAAAAGGCAGGGGGAGAGGGAGGAGGGGAGAGAGAACAGAACCTGCCTGTCAGTCCCTTGACACCTCTCTGAACCCTGCCACTAATTCCAATGGGATTTGCTGTGTCCAGCTCATAATTCCCCAGGCACTGCCTCTCTGTGCTCACTTTCCTTTCCTTTCTACTCCAGCTTTCTGATTGCCCTGTGAACCTTCCTTCTATTCCAGAACAAAAGCATATTTTTCTCTCCTGCTCCTGGAGGGAGTCAAGTGGGAGAGGGTCCTTCTGGCCCCCTTCAGCTGCAGTTCCCAAACAGTCTCAGAAGGGACTTTGGGAGTGGCTAGGACAAGGATATTTAAGGGAGGAGGTAGGCGGCACCAAGAACGGGGACTGGGAGCTGCCAAAAGAAGGGAGAAATGGGTGACTCCCTTTAATGTCTATTTTGGTAGCAGGCGCTGCCGCCTTATGTATGGTGTCCCACCAACTGAAGTGGACAGTTGCTATTTCGTCTGCCCAAATTCGGCTCCCCCACCCAAATCCTTATTTGCAGTAACAACATTTACAAATACCCTTTCCTCTGGGGAATTTCCTTTCCCCACTCCATCAGAAGATTCTGGTGGGACTGCCAATCATCAAACTCTTCTCCCCGTCCTGGGGTGGGCATGTAAAGATCTGACCAGAGACTTTCTTGTACTTGTATATACTGATCTGGGGAAAGAGAAGTCCTCTTTCCCTCTGGGTTGCTAGGCAGAAATTAAAGAAAGCTATTTACAACCATTGCCACTACTTGTGTGGAGGAAGTGCGTTTGTGGTACAAAATGAGGACAATCACAGAAATAGGCAGATTTGACTGTATGTGTATATGTGTGTGTTTGAAGAGAGAAGGATTACATATATATTTTTTACATCCATCCATCCATCCATGAGAGAGAGAGTGATCTGAAACTATTTTACTCTCTGGATTAAGTCATAAACTAGCAATACCTCTGTACCAATACATGTGTGTGTGTGTGTGTGTTGAAGCTTGAGTTGGGTTTTCAATACTTAGAAAAAAGACAATCCTAAAAAGTCACTGAGCTTTCATGGGCCTTGGCCATTTACTGATGTGCAATCAGAAGTTATCACAACCCTGAACAGAAACTTAGAGCTTCGAACTGTGGCCATTATTTGCAAAGCTGTATTTGTGACTCTGCCCCTCATATTTACAGTTGCTCTGAAACCTGTGCTCTGAAGAGCCCCATCCCTCTCCCACCCCTGATCGCTGCTCCACTGCCTGGTGGGTCAGACTCCATTGCTTCCTACTACAACCCCAGTGGGCCTGCAGCTGACAACGGGCTGGAAGAAGGTAAGTGTGGCTATTTGTTTCCCATGCGTCTCCCAAGGGAAATGAGTTGGCACGTGCATTTTATAAGCCAATTGCAAAATGTGCAGCACATTTCGTTGTTTATTTCTAGAACACTGGCTTTCAGCCTTTTCTTTTTCCTACTTGAGCCCAATTTAAGCCAAGCCGATAGCCCACAAGCCAATCAACTCCTTCCTTTCTCACGTATCAGTGGAAAAATAATTCAAGGATTCTACTGAGGAGCCGTTGCAAGGCATATTTGGGGATGATCAAGGGTGCTCTAGCAATTAGGGCCTAAATGATTCTCAAACTGCAATGCATAATTGTCTTTACGGATAATTCCTGGAAAATTAAAGGCCAAAAAATGCTGTTGAGGCAACCATGCAATGCTAATCACTTTAAGGTCAACCAGACAAATCACCACTAACTTGACAATGATGAAGGTAAGTTAACAGTAAATTATAATTTAAAGCAAGAACGGTAGCAGATGAAGACCTTGACCCACTGTGGCAACACTAATGGAAAACTAGTTAACAAAACACCAGTCCAGAGAGTGTCAGGTGTGGGCAAGCCTCCTGCAAAATTTCCCTGGAAGCCAGACTTCTTGGTGGAATATTAAATTAGAATCCCCAATAAACTTTGGTAGCTCACTGATTTGGGTTTATGAATTCCAAATTAAATTCACCCTTAATAATTCCCTAAGCAAGCGATTAGTAAGTAGGTCTTAGATGAACATAAAAGCAACAATGTATGGATTTGTAAATAGTTCATCTTGTCCCAAAGGACTAGAAGGAAGACTTGCCTCCTTGGGTCAGTTTGAGGCCTAACTTTGGGAATCACTGCTTGGAAGGCTCAGGAACACAACTGAATTGTTATGTGTAGGGGTCTTAGATCAAGACAGGAGCAAGGGAAGAGATCTGAGAGCCAGGGGACAGTTATTCTAACTGTCTTGCCTTCTATAGTACGAGTTATACCAGGATCTCCAGAGGAAGTAGAGTGTTCCAACCTGGCGCACAAGTTGGATTAACATGGAGGTCAGTGTGAGTTGGAAAATTTTCTCACTTGCTAATAAAAAATGAACCTGCTCAAAGCAATGAAGATGGATATTGGTGACTCACAGAAGAGTTATGGTATTTTATTTGTGGCTAAAGATGAAGGGAAGGAAAGACTAGGAAGGAGTATTAGTCTCCAAGGGGTACGATGTCTTGGTTTTTCTACCTTAGAAAGTAACACTCTACAATTGCTGACACTTCAGCCTTTCAAAACACATTTGCATATTTACTTCAATCTCCAGTGAAGTGGTGTGATCTCTGAGGTGACAGTCCCCTGACCTCTTTTCTCTCCTCTTTCTTCAACACTCTCCTTCCTTCTCCTTGGGTCCTCTTTCCTCTTAGTTTGTCCTGTTTCTGGAACTTTCTGTTGTTTCTCAGCTACTGCTTTAGCAGCTCGCCTGGGCCCTGATGATTTTTGAAATGAACCAGCTGGACTTTGCAGGTTTACTCGGAGTTGGAAAACCTGGAATCAAAATCTAACTCAACCTAGATCTAGTGGGTCCTTTTAAGTATTTGGCTTTTCAAATGAGTCAGGTAGAACCCTTCATGGAAAGTCCTTCACTCCTGGATAAATTACCCAAGTGAGTAGGTTTATGAATTGTGAGGGAGTTGTGCATGGCAGAGGCTGTCCTCCCATCTAGCCTCATTGGTCTAGCCTCCTTGGGTCAGCCAGTACCTGCTTGCATATGTCCTGGTCGTGAACCTACAGTTCGGTACTTTGGGGAGTGTTATAGGTTGAACAGAGTCTCTCTACCTCCTCACCCCCAATTCATATGTTGGAGCCCTAACCTCCAGTACTTCAGAATGAGACCTGAGCTGGAGAGTTTACCTGTAAAGAGATAACCAAGGTAAAATGAGGTCGTTAGAATAGGCCCTAATCCAGTATGACTGGTATCATTATAAAACAAAGAAATGTGGATACAGAAACACAAATAAAAGGATAACAATGCGAAGAGAAACAGAGTGAAGACAGCCACCATCTACCAGCCAAGGAGAGATGGGGGGACAGATGCTTCCCTCACAGCCCTCAAAAGGAGCTGACCCTGTGACGTTTTCATCTTGGGCTTTGAGCCTCCAGGACCATGAGAGCATACGTTTCTTTTGTTCACCACTCAGTGGTACTTTTAGTGGTACCCAGCACTAACATAAGATGCAACAGGGCCTTGGAGACTGATTGTTCCTACCCCCTTGAAGGATTATTTTAGGAATTAAGTGAGATGAAAACGTAAAAGCCCTAACAAAACTACAATGGAGAGGATTAAAGATGGTGGTGTGAAGGTGAGACAGAGGCTTCCTCCTAAAACTGCAAATAATATGAAAATATAATTAATACAACTAATCGTGAAAGAGCAACAGGAAAGGACTGTGCCAAACTGCATACACCTGGAGAAAAGAATAAACCTCATGGAGCAGGGTAATATACCAAAGCCGTGGCCCTGTGGGACACAAGCCCTTCCCCCACCCCAGCTCACCAGAGGGAAGAAGAGAAACAGAGTAGGGAGGGAGTGAAGGCCTGGACTGCTGAATACCTAACTCCAGAGATCTGATCTGGGAGAACAAACCTACATTTCATGGTGTTTTCATGGTACCCTCGTGATTAGGGGGTTGGAAAGCTAAGACAGGCAGAATACCTGGAGAGACTGAGATTCCAGCTGCTTGTGGAAAGGAGGGATCCATATCTAGCTGCTCTGGGACAAAAGAAAGGTTGGCAGTCTGAGAGACTTCTTAACAGCAAGAGGGCTGCTAAAGGGGCAAGGATTGCACAGAGCTTACTGCTCAGGAGAAAGGACAGGTAGACAAAATTGTCTGGGTGCACTCTGCCCAGCAGGTTGGGAACTTTCATGATCTTCAGGAGCTCCAGGTCCCTGGCTGGCGACAGAGCTCCAAGGACCCCCTCCGTGATACGCAGCCTACTGAGCCTTTCTCCCAGCTAGCACCACCTGGCTCACAAACCAGCAAATCCTACCCTGGCATTAGGTCAGCCAGAGGGAAGCCCTGTCTACAGCAACTACAAACGAAAATCATAGAGGTTTATACCTGTGTGCTCAGCCCACTGGTTATGGCAGTGGAGACAGGCATAGAAGCCAGGAAGCAGGAAAGAGCTCTTTCCTCCCCCCAAGGCACCAATACTGCTCCCCTGTGACCCCGACATTGCTTCAGGGGCTGAGCAGCTCCAGAGAGTAGAGCTTCTGGGCACTAGAAGGTGCCATATAAAAATATGAAATGCCAAAGGAACCTAGTTCAAAGTAAAATTATGAATACAACCCCTGAGAAAGATTCAAATGAAATCGAACTCATGAATCTGCCTGAAAGGGATTTCAAAATAAAAATCATTAACATGCTTATGGAGGTACAGAAAAATATTCAAGAACTCAGGAATGAATTCCGGTCGGAGATCCAATCATTACGGAACACAGTATCAGAAATGAAACATACAATGGAAAGTTTTAAAAGCAGACTAGATATGGTGGAGGAGACGATAAATAAAATAGAAAATAGAGAAGAGGAAAACAAAGAAGCTGAGGCACAGAGAGAAAAAAGGATCTCTAAGAATGAAAGAATATTGAGAGAACTGTGACCAATCCAAACAACAGTATTCACATTATAGGGATACCAGAAGAAGAAGAGAGAGAAAAAGGGATAGAAAGTGTCTTTGAGCAGGTAATTGCTGAAAACTTCCCCAAACTTGGGGAGGAGATAGTCTCTCAGGCCATGAATGTGCACAGATCTCCCAACAAGAGGGACACAAGGAAGACAACACCAAGACATATAGTAATTAAAATGGCAAAGATCAAGGATAAGGACAGACTATTGAAAGCAGCCAGAGAGAGACATAAGATCACATGCAAAGGAAAGCCCATCAGGCTATCATCAGACTTCTCAGAAGAAACCTTACAGGCCAGAAGAGAGTGGCATGATGTATTTAATGCAATGAAGCAGAAGGGCCTTGAACCAAGAATACTTTATCCAGCAAGATTATTTAAATTTGAAGGGATTAAACAATTTCCAGATAAGCAAAAGCTGAGAGAATTTACCTCCCACAAACATCTCTACAGTGTATTTTGGAGGGACTGCTATAGATGGAAGCATTCCTAAGGTTTAATACCTCTCACCAGAGGTAATAAAACCACACTGAAGAAAGTAGAACAGTTAATTACTAAACAAATGCAAAATTAAATCAACTATCCCCAAAGTCAATCAAGGGATAGACAAAGAGTACAGAATGTGATACCTAATATATAAAGAACGGAGAAGGAAGAAAAAGGAGAAGAAAAAAAGAACCTTTAGATTGTGTTTGTAATAGCATATTAAGTGAGTTAAGTTAGACTCTTAGATAGTAAGGAAGTTAACCTTGAACCTTTGGTAACCACAAATCTAAAGCCTGCAATGGCAATAAGTACATACCTATCGATAATCACCCTAAATGTAAATGGTCGGAATGCACCAATCAAAAGACATAGTGTCACTGAATGGATAAAAAACAATATCCATCTATATACTGCCTACAAGAGATGCACTTTCAACCCAAAGACATACACAGAATAGAAGTGAAGGGATGGAAAAAGATATTTCATGCAACTAATAGGGAGAAAATAGCAGGAGTTGCAGTACTTCTATCAGACAAAATAGACTTCAAAACAAAGAAAGTCACAAGAGACAAAGAAGGACATTACATAATGATAAAAGGGTCAATCCAACAAGAAGATATAACCATTATAAATACCTATCCAACCAACACAGGATCACCTACATATGTGAAACAAATACTAACAGAATTAAAAGGGAAAATAGAATGCAATGCATTCATTCTAGGAGACTTCAACACTCCACTCATTCCAAAGGACAGATCAACCAGACAGAAAATAACTAAGGAGACAGAGCACTGAACAACACATTAGAACAGATGGACTTAACAGACATCTACAGAACTCTACACCCAAAAGCAGCAGAATACACATTCTTCTCAAGTGCACATGGAACATTTTCAAGAAGAGATCATATCCTAGGCCACAAAAAAAGCCTTGGTAAATTCAAAACGATTGAAATTGTACCAACCAGTTTCTCAGACCACAAAAGTATGAAACTAGAAATAAATTATGCAAAGAAAATGAAAAATTCCACAAACACATGGAGTCTTCACAGCATGCTCCTAAATAACCAATGGATCAATAACCAAATAAAAACAGAGATCAAGCAATATATAGAGACAAATGACAACAATAACAACACCGTAAAATCTATGGGATGCAGCGAAGGCCGTGCTAAGAGGAAAGTATATTGCAACATAGGCCTACCTCAGGAAAGAAGAACAATCCCAAAGGAACAGTCTAAACTCACAATTAATGAAACCAGAAAAAGAAGAACAAATGAGGCCCAAAGTCAGTAGAACAAGGGACATAATAAAGATTAGAGTAGAAATAAATAAAATCGAGAGGAATAAAACAATAGAAAGAATCAATGAAAGCAGGAGCTGGTTCTTTGAGAAAACAAACAAAATAGATAAACCCGTAGCCAGACTTACCAAGACAAAACAAGAGTCTATACACATAAACAGAATCAGAAACGAGAAAGGAAAAATTACTACGGACACCACAGAAATACAAAGAATTAGAATACTATGAAAAATTATATGCTAACAAACTGGATAACCTAGAAGAAATGGACATCTTTCTAGAAAAATACAACCTTCCAAGGCTGACGCAGAAACAGAAAATCTGAATAGACCAATAACCAGCAAAGAAATTGAATTGGTAATCAAAAAACTACCTAAGAACAAAACCCCTGAACCAGATGGCTTTACCCCTGCATTTGATCAAACATTTAGTGAAGACCTAATATCCATCCTCCTTAAGGTTTTCCAAAAAGTATAAGAAGAAGGAATACTTCCAAACTCATTCTGTGAGGCCAGCATCACTTTAATACCAAAACCAGGCAAAGACACCACAAAAAAAGAAAATTATAGACCAATATCCCTGATGAACCTAGATGCGAAGACACTCAACAAAATATTAGCAAACCGAATTCAAAAATACATCAAAAAGATCATCAATCATGATCAAGTAGGATTTATTCAAGGGATGCAAGGATGGTACAACATTCGAAAATCCATCAACATCATCCACCACATCAACAAAAAGAATGACAAAAACCGCATGATCATCTCCATAGATGCTGAAAAAGCATTTGAAAAAATTCAATACCCATTCATGATAAAAACTCTCAACAAAATGGGTATAGAGGGCAAGTACCTCAACATAATAAAGGCTATATATGACAAACCCACAGCCAACATTATACTTAACAGTGAGAAGTTGAAAGCTTTTCCTTAAGATCGGGAACAAGACAAGGATGCCCACTCTTCCCACTTCTATTCAACATAGTACTAGAGGTTCTAGCCACTGCCATCAGACAACACAAACAAATAAAAGGCATCCAGATTGGCAAGGAAGAAGTTAAACTGTCCCTGTTTGCAGATGACATGATATTGTACATAAAAAGCCCTAAAGAATCCACTGCAGAACTACTAGATCTAATATTTGAATTCATCAAAGTTCCAGGATACAAAATTAATATGCAGAAATCTGTGGCATTCCTATATACTAACAATGAACTAGCAGAAAGAGAAATCAGGAAAACAATTCCATTCACAATTCCATCCAAAAGAATGAAATATCTAGGAGTAAACCTAACCAAGGAAGTGAAAGACCTATACTCTGAAAACTACAAGACACTCATGAGAGAAATTAAAGAAGATTCCAATAAATGGAAACACATCCCGTGCTCATGGATAGGAAGAATTAATATTGTCAAAATGGCCATCCTGCCTAAAGCAATGTAGAGATTTAATGCAATTCCTATCAAAATACCAACAGCATTCTTCAATGAACTAGAGCAAATCGTTCTAAAATTCATAAGGAATCACAAAAGTCCCTGAATAGCCAAAGCAATCCTGAGAAGGAAGAATTAAGCTGGGGGGATTACACTCCCCAACTTCAAGCTCTACTGCAAAGCCACAGTAATCAAGACAATTTGGTACTGGCACAAGAACAGACCATAGACCAATGGAACAGACTAGAGAGTCCTGATATAAACCCAACCATATATGGTCAATTAATATACGATAAAGGAGCCATGGACATACAATGGGGAAATGACAGCCTCTTCAACAACTGGTGTTAGCAAAACTGGACAGCTACATGCAAGAGAATTAAACTGGGTTATTGTTTAATCCCATACACAAACGTAAACTCGAAATGGATCAAAGAACTGAATGTAAGTCATGAAACCATAAAACTCTTAGAAGACAACATAGGCAAAACTCTCCTGAATATAAGAATGAGCAACTTCTTCCTGAATGCATCTCCTTGAGCAAGGGAAACAAAAGCAAAAATGAATACATGGGACTACCTCAAACTAAAAAGTTTCTGTATGGCAAAGGACACCATCAACAGAACAAAAAGGCATCCTACAGTATGGGAGAATATATTTGTAAATGACATATTGGCCAGGGGTTAATATCCAAAATATATAAAGAACTCACATGCCTCAACACCCAAAAAGCAAATAACCCCATTAAAAAATGGGCAGAGGATATAAGAGACAATTTTCCAAAGAAGAAATTCAGATGGCCAACAGACACATGAAAAGATGCTCCATATCACTAATCATCAGAGAAATGTAAATAAAACCACAATGAGATATCACCTCACACCCGTAAGGATGGCCACCATCCAAAAGACTAAGAACAACAAATGCTGGCAAGGATGCGGAGAAAGGGGAACCCTCCTACACTGCTGGTGGGAATGTAAGCTAGTTCAACCATTGTGGAAAGCAATATGGAGGTTCCTCAAAAAACTAAAAATAGAAATACCATTTGACCCGGGAATCCCACTCCTTGGAATTTACCCAAAGAATACAAGTTCTCAGATTCAAAAAGACATATGCACCCCTATGTTTATCGCAGCACTATTTACAATAGCCAAGATATGAAAGCAACCTAAGTGTCCATCAGTAGATGAACGGATAAAGAAGAGGTGGTACATATACACAATGGAATACTATTCAGCCATAAGAAAGAAACAAGTCCTACCATTTGCAACAACATGGATGGAGCTGGAGGATATTATGCTCAGTGAAATAAGCCAGGTGGAGAAAGACAAGTGCCAAATGATTTCCCTCATTTGTGGAGTATAACAACACAGCAAAACTGAAGGAACAAAATAGCAGCAGACTCACAGACTCCAAGAAGGAACTAGTGGTTACCAATGGGGAGGGCGGGTGGGGACGGTGGGACATGGGGATTGAGGGGCATTATGTTTAGTACACATGGTGTGGGGGGTCATGGGGAAAACTGTAGCACAGAGAAGGCAAACAGTGAATCTGTGGCATCTTACTACACTGATGGATAGTGACTGCATTGGGGTATGGGTGGGGACTTGATAATGTGGGTAAATGTAGTAACCACATTGTTTTTTCATGGAAACCTTCATAAGAGTGTATATCCATAATACCTTAAAAAAACTACAATGGAGATGAAAGGGGCTGGTATTAATATAGTAGAATTCCCTGGCCACCAACTTTTAAAAATCAACCCCTTCCACACATACACACTGAATCTTCATCTTCCATTTATCTCTCACTCTTTTTATTACTGTCTAACATACTGTATGTCTTGTGTATTTATTTTGCTCATCTTCTGTTTCTCCCCATTAGACATGTAGCTTCTCTAGGGGTTACATTCTGTTTTGTTCACTGCTATCTCACCAGCACCTAGAACTTTGCCTGGCACATGGCAAGTCTTCAATACACTTGATGGAGAAATTGTAAATGCATATTTGCATCCTCTCATCTTCATCAGGTGATAACCCTTTAAATCCTAGCAGGCTTCTTCTACATTAGCACCTCTCCCCCAGTTTGGAGGTGAGCCTCTCTAGGCCACTTTCCTCTCCCCTAGTTTGGAGTTCCTCTTCCATTCTCTTAAATGGGTATTTCTGTCATTGCTCTGACCGCACTTGCATGACTGCAGTTACGTGACTCCCTCACTGTGGTCCTTGAAGGCAGGGACCAGCCTGTATGTATCCTGTATCCCAAGGAGGTGGTTCTGAGTGTGACCCTTAAGGGCACTCCGTACTTGATTGTTTAGTGAGCCAGTAACTGAGGAGCAAGGGAAGAGCCTGTACAGAAGGCCGGTCGGTCGGAAGCGGCTCACTAGGATGTAAGTGATGGTGAGGATGTGGAGAAAAGGGAACTCTTGCGCACTGTTGGTGGGAATGTAAAATGGTGCAGCTACTATGGAAAAAGGTATGAAGGGTGCTCAAAAAATTAAAAATAGAACTGCCACATGGCCCAGCAATCCCTGTTCTGGTATATATCCAATTGTATATAGGCACTTCCATATTCATTGCGGCATTACAACAGCCAAAATATGAACACGACCTAAGTATCCATCTATGGATGAATGGTTAAAGAACATACGGTGTATCTTTTGGGTCCCAGGTTCCCCATGAGATTGACACTTTTCTCCTCTAAGGCCTTCTGCTCTTACACACACACACACACACACAGAAATATTATTCAGCCATAAAAAAAAGAAATCCTACCATTTCCAATATCATGGATGAGCCTAAAGGGCATTACACCAAGTAAATAAGTCACACAGAGAAAGACAAATATTGCATGGTGCCACTTATATGTGGAATTTAAAAACCGAATAGTAGAAGCAGGTAGTAGAATGCTGGTTGCCAGGGGCTGGGGGATGGGGAGAATGGTGAGATGTTGGTCAAAGGGCACAGACTTCCAGTGTAAAATGAATGAGCTCTGGGGATCTAATGTACAGTGACTCTAGTTAACTATAGTTACACAGTTTAGTGACAGTGAACTATAGTTGACAATACTGTATATAATACTGTACTTGAAAGTTGCTAAGAGGGTAAATCTTAAATGTTCTTATTACAACCACAACAGCAAGGTGGTAATTATGTGAGGTGATGAATGTGTCCACTAATCTTATTGTCATAATCATTTTGCATATTTACATGTATCAGATCACCACACTGTACACTTTAAACTTATACGATAAATATACCAATTTTATCTCAAAGCTGTGAAAAAGATTAAAATAAAGGAGTGCCTCACTAGGGGTGCTGACCTTGCAGCAAAGGCTGTCCCCATGGAGAGGCAACAGTGTCCAGCACTCAAAAGGAAGGCCACTCCACAAGCTGATTTGGGGGCCCTAAAGGAAACAAGTGGACAGTGAGGCAAACTTTGAGGAGGGCCACATGGATTTGAAATAAAAGGAAAAAAATCCATAAAGAGGAGACCTGTAAAGCTACTTTAAAGATCAAAAAATGAAAAGCTCCCGGATATACAGGAGTCTCATCCGATTAAAATATTAACATAACTGAGTACAGAATGAGTTCCCCTCAGGCTGGGGAGGGGAGTGGGGATGGTAAATCTAGAACTTTGGTTCAGGGAGGGAGAACTGGGGGGGGGGTCTTTGCCAGCTGTGACTGCGGAGGGCAGACCCTGGAATGTCTTTGATGGCAACCAACACCCAGGGGTCGGGGCAGGGCCCACCTGGGAAGGGGAGAGCCCTGTGTGACCTGGAAGTGGGGCTGGCAGTGGGGCTCAAACATACCAGAGTGATTTAGGGAAGGAATTTGCCCCTGTGGAGCATGGTGGTGTATTTGCATTTTAAAAGGAGAAAGTACAGGGAAGAAAATCCATACAGGTCACTGTGCTCTGAGTGAAGAATTAAGGATCTCAGGCTGATGCTTCTTATCTACAAAGAATGAGGAAAGGCATCATGCTTGCCTGACTCCCCCACTTTTGAGGTTTTTACTATTCCAGGTAGTGATAGTCGTCCTTTTTGTCCCATCATTCATTCAAACATTTTTGCACCAGACTCTGTGTTAAATCCTGGGGATACAAAAGGAAATGTTAGCAACCAGTCCAACTAAAAACCTTAACCTCCTGGATCTGTGTAATCTATAATCCAATTCAAACAAGTGTTGGGGGTTAGGAGGGCAGGTATGGCCCTGGGACTGCAAAGTTAATCAAGCAGAGCAGAAGGCCTTAGAGGGGTAAATCGCCAAGCCTGTGGGAGACCTGGGACCAGAGCCTCACTGTCTCTTGCTGGGAACGTTGACTGAGATCCATTAGAGCAGAAATACAGCCCCAATTAGACTACAGGCACTGCCACTAATAATCATTTAGCTAAATTATCACTGAGCTAAACAAAGGAAGATTACAGTTAAGCAGATATTTCTAGAATGCCTGCAGAGTCACCAGAATGAGTTGTTGACTTTCTTCATCAACAGTGAAAAAATGTTACCAGGTGCCTGAGACAAAACAGGTGCCTATGATGCCTCCCTTGGCTCTCCTGAGATCTGCTCACCTGAGGCAAAAAGTTTCAGGGGAGCCTGGGCTACACGTCCTCATTTTAAAAATGAACATGTTCCAGGTTTTAAAAAGTGAATTTCCCCAGGAAACACTTTACACAAGGAATTCCCTAGACTCTCTATCTCGTATTTTGTATTCTCTGTAAGTTCTGTATATTTGCATATTAGAGATAAGAAGATACTCAGTGTTTACTTTGGATGTAAAGGGAGAAGGATAGATCGACCTTGCCCAATCTTTGTTTCCCATCCAACAGAAATCTGTTGAGAGTTTACTGTTAGCACTGTGCTAGGACCAGGGAGACAGAGCAGGACAGAAGGAGAAGGTAGATACAAAGAGGGGAAAGCCAGTCTTCCATATGCTTCTAGTCTCATAGAGGATACTGCAGGTTGGGTTCCCTGGGACTGAGCTGGAGATCTGGGAGCTAGAAATTTACTTGGGAGTATTCTCAGGAACAGCAGACGTTTGTGGTACTGAGAAAGCCAGGGTTGGGCAGAAGGGGCAGTTGAAATATAACGCAACAGAAGCCTCAGTGGGACCTCTGAAGCTGAGATGGACTTTCAGAGATGTATGTATCCAGGCAAGGGAGATGTGTCTTGGTACTGTTTATTGAATTAATTGGGTACAGGCTTTCTCCCTGGGAGGAGAATAACCTTGGACAAGACAGCTCCCATCTGTGGAGGGAAACAGCCATGAGCTTTGAGCAGGCAAGATCCCCAGAAGTTGGGGGAATTTATGCCTTAGCCCCAAAGGTGGGAATCTGCTTGGAACACCACAGTGGCCACTATGGAGTATTGCACAATAATATACAGTGTGAAGCAATTCAAGATGGTGGCGTGAGAGGTAAGACAGAGAACTCCTCCGAAAACCACAGATAGTGTGAAAATATAGTTAATACAACTAACCCTAAAACAGCAACAGGACACAAGGCTGCACCAGACTGCATACAGACCTCACGAACAGAGCAGACCTCACAAAACAGGGTAACGTATGAAAGCCTTGATCTGGTGGGACCCGAGCCCTTCCCCCACCCCAGCTCACAAGCAGGAGGAAGAGAAATGGAGCGGGGGAGGGGGTGGAAGCCTGGGACTGCTGAACACCTAGCCCTGGAGATCTGCTTTGAAAGCAGAAATCTACATTGTGTAATGCTCTGGAGGATGGGGAGCTGGGACAGGCAGAGTGCTTAAGAGACATATTCTGGCTATTTGTGGAGGATGGGATCCACAACTGGCCACTCTGAGAAAAGTGAAAGGCAGGCAATCTGACAGGCTTCCTAGTAGCGAGAGGGCTGCTGAAGGCGCGGGGTTTGCACAGAGCTTGCTGCGTGGGAGAAGGGATAGGGGGACAAGGTTGTCTGGGTGCGCTCTGCCCAGCAGATTGGGAACTGTGGGGAGCATCAGGTGCTCCATCCCCCTGGCTGGCCACTCAGCTCCGAGATCCCCCACTGTGATATGCAGCCTGCAAGCCTTCCTCCTGGCCTGACAGCACCTGCTTGCAAACCAGCAGTCACTGCTCTGGCCTCAGGCGAGCCAGAGAGAGGCCTCACCTACAACAGCCAGAGACACCAAGCACAGAGGCTTACACCTGTGTGCTCGGCCCACTGGCTGTGATACTGGAGACAGGCAGGGCAAACGGGAGTCAGGAAAAAGATCTTTCCTTCTCCCAGGCACCAGCTCTGCTCCCCTACGACCCCAAACCTCACTCTAGGGGCTGAGCAGCTCCAGAGACTGGAGCTTCTGGGCAATAGAGGGCACCACACAAATATTAAACATCAAAAGAACATGGTACAGACCAAAATCTCAAAAACCCCAGAAAAAGGGCCAAATGAAACTAAACTGACTAATCTTCCTGAAAGAGAGTTCAAAATAAAAATCATAAACATGCTCATGGAGGTACAAAAAAATATTCAAGAACTCAGGAACAAATTTAAGGTGGAGACTCAGTCATTAAGAAATTCCATATCTGAAATGAAACATACAATGGAGGGATTTAAAAGCAGATAAGATGTAGTAGAAGAGACAGTAAATGGAATAGAAATCAGAGAAGAGGAATACAAAGAAGCTGAGGCACAGAGAGAAAAAAGAATCTCTAAGAATGAAAGAATATTGAGAGAACGGTGTGACCAATCCAAATGGAACAATATTCACATTATAGGGGTACCAGAAGAAAAAGAGAGAGAAAAAGGGATAGAAAGTGTCTTTGAGGAGGTAATTGCTGAAAAATTCCCCAATCTGGGGAAGGAGATAGTCTCTCAGGCCATGGAGATGCACAGATATCCCAACACAAGGGACCCAAGGAAGACAACATCAAGACATATAATGATTACAATGGCAAAGATCAAGTATAAACACAGACTTTTAAAAGCAGCTAGAGAGAGAAAAAAAATCACATACAAAGGAAAACCCATCAGGCTATCATCAGATTTCTCAACAGAAACCTTACAGGCCAGAAGGGAGTAGCATGATATATTTAATGCAATGAAGCAGAAAGGCCTCAAACCAAGAATACTCTACCCAGCAAGGCTATCATTTAAATTTGAAGGAGGGATTAAACAATTTTCAGATAAGCAAAAGCTGAGAGAATTTACCTCCCACAAACCACCTCTACAGTGCATTTTGGAGGGACTCCTATAGATGGAAGTATTCCTAAGACTAAATAGATGTCACCCAAGAGCTAGACAAAGAGTACAGAATATGACTCACAACATACAAAGAATGGAGGAGGAAGAAAAAGGAGAAAAAAAAATCTTTAGGTTGTGTTTTTAATAGCATAGGAAGTGAGTTAAATTAGACTGTTAGATAGTAAGGGAGTTACCCCTGAACCTTTGGTAACCACAAATCTAAAGCCTGCAATGGCAATAAGTACATACCTATCAATAATCACCCTAAATGTAAATGGTCTGAATGCACCAATCAAAAGACGTAGAATCACTGAATGGATAAAAAACAAGACCCACCTATATGCTGCCTACAAGAGACTCATTTCAAACCCAAAGACATACACAGACTCAAAGTAAAGGGATGGAAAAAGATATTTCATGCAACTAATAGTGAGAAAAAAGCAGGAGTTGCAGTACTTGTATCAGAAAAAATAGACTTCAAAACAAAGAAAGTCACAAGAGACAAAGAAGGACATTACATAATGATAAAAGGGTCAGTCCAACAAGAGGATATAACTATTATAAATATCTATGCACCCAACACAGGATCACCTACATATGTGAAACAAATACTAACAGAATTAAAGGGGGAAATAGAATGCAATGCATTCATTTTGGGAGACTTCAACACACCACTCACTCCAAAGGACAGAACAACCAGACAGAAAATAAATAAAGAGACAGAGTCACTGAACAACATCTTAGAACAGATGGACCTAACAGACATCTACAGAGCATCCATACAAAAGCAACAGGATACACATTCTTCTCAAGTGCACACTGAACATTTTCAAGAATAGATCATATACTAGGCCACAAAAAGAGCCTCAGTAAATTCAAAAAAATTAAAATTGTACCAACCAGCGTCTCAGATCACAAAGGTATGAAACTAGAAATAAATTACTCAAAGAAAATGAAAAAGTCCACAAACACATGGAGTCTCAATAACATGCTCCTAAATAATCAGTGGATCAATGACCAAATAAAAACAGAGATCAAACAATATTTGGAGACAAATGAAAACAATAATTCAACACCACAAAATCTGTGGAACGCAGTGAAGGCCATGCAAAGAGGGAAATATATTGCAATACAGGACTACCTCAGGAAAGAACAATCCCAAATGAACAGTCTAAACTCACAATTAATGAAACTAGAAAAGGAAGAACAAATGAGGCCCAAAGTCAGTAGAAGGAGGGACATAATAAAGATTAAAGCATAAATAAATAAAATTGAGAAGAATAAAACAATAGAAAGAATCAATGAGAGCAGAAGCTGGTTCTTCGAGAAAATAAACAAAATAGGCAAACCCCTAGCCAGACTTACCAAGAAAAAACGAGTCTACACACATAAACAGAATCTGAAATGAGAAAGGAAAAATCACTACGGGCACCACATAAATACAAAGAATTATGAGAGAATACTATGAAAAATTATTTGCTAACAAACTGGATAACCTAGAAGAAATGGACAACTTTCTAGAAAAATACAACCTTCCAAGGCTGACCCAGGAAGAAACAGAAAATCTGAATAGACCAATTACCAGCAAAGAAATTGAATTGGTAATCAAAAAACTACCTAAGAACAAAACCTCTGCACCAGATGGTTTCACTGCGGAATTTTATCAAACATTTAGTGAAGACCTAATACCCATCCTCCTTACAGTTTTCCAAAAAGTAGAAGAAGAGGGGATACTCCCAAACTCATTCTACGAGGCCAACATCAGTCTAATATCAAAACCAGGCAAAAACACCACAAAAAAAGAAAATTACAAACCAATATCCCTGATGAACATAGATGCAAAAATACTCAACAAAATATTAGCAAACCAAATTCAAAAATACATCAAAAAGATCATCCATCATGATCAAGTGGGATTCATCCCAGGGATGCAAGGATGGTACAACATTCGAAAAATCCATCAACATCATCCACCACATCAACAAAAAGAAGAACAAAAACCACATGATCATCTCCATAGATGCTGAAAAAGCATTTGACAAAATTCAGCATCCATTCCTGATTAAAACTCACAACAAAATGGGTATAGAGGGCAAGTACCTCAACATCATAAAGGCTATATATGACAAACCCACAGCCAA